>JAVIAB010000091.1:7735612-8270042 GCA_032433765.1 Megaustenia siamemsis | reverse complement strand
TTAGAGATGAGAGAGAGACAGTGGTGTAAGAGATGAGAGAGAGACAGTGGTGTAAGAGATGAGAGAGAGACAGTGGTGTTAGAGATGAGAGAGAGACAGTGTGTTAGAGATGAGAGAGAGACAGTGGTGTTAGAGATGAGAGAGACAGTGGTGTAAGAGATGAGAGAGACAGTGGTGTTAGAGATGAGAGAGAGACAGTGGTGTGTAGAGATGAGAGAGACAGTGGTGTTAGAGATGAGAGAGAGACAGTGGTGTTAGAGATGAGAGAGAGACAGTGGTGTAGAGATGAGAGAGAGACAGTGGTGTTAGAGATGAGAGAGACAGTGGTGTTAGAGATGAGAGAGAGACAGTGGTGTTAAGATGAGAGAGAGACAGTGGTGTTAGAGATGAGAGAGACAGTGTGTTAGAGATGAGAGAGACATGGTGTTAGAGATGAGAGAAGACAGTGGTGTGTTAGAGATGAGAGAGACAGTGGTGTTAGAGATGAGAGAGACAGTGGTGTTAGAGATGAGAGAGACAGTGGTGTTAGAGATGAGAGAGACAGTGGTGTTAGAGATGAGAGAGACAGTGGTGTTAGAGATGAGAGAGACGTGGTGTTAGAGATGAGAGAGACAGTGGTGTTAGAGATGAGAGAGACAGTGGTGTTAGAGATGAGAGAGACAGTGGTGTTAGAGATGAGAGAGACAGTGGTGTTAGAGATGAGAGAGACAGTGGTGTTAGAGATGAGAGAGACAGTGGTGTAAGAGATGAGAGAGACAGTGGTGTTAGAGATGAAGAGAGAGACAGTGGTGTAAGAGATGAGAGAGACAGTGGTGTTAGAGATGAGAGAGACAGTGGTGTAAGAGATGAGAGACCAGTGGTGTTAAGAGATGAGAGAGACAGTGGTGTTAGAGATGAGAGAGACAGTGGTGTTAGAGATGAGAGAGACAGTGGTGTAAGAGATGAGAGAGACAGTGGTGTAAGAGATGAGAGAGACAGTGGTGTAAGAGATGAGAGAGACAGTGGTGTTAGAGATGAGAGAGACAGTGGTGTTAGAGATGAGAGAGACAGTGGTGTTAGAGATGAGAGAGACAGTGGTGTTAGAGATGAGAGAGACAGTGGTGTAAGAGATGAGAGAGACAGTGGTGTTAGAGATGAGAGAGACAGTGGTGTAGAGATGAGAGAGACAGTGGTGTTAGAGATGAGAGAGACAGTGGTGTTAGAGATAGAGAGACAGTGGTGTTAGAGATGAGAGAGACAGTGGTGTTAGAGATGAGAGAGACAGTGGTGTTAGAGATGAGAGAGACAGTGGTGTTAGAGATGAGAGAGAGACAGTGGTGTAAGAGATGAGAGAGAACAGTGGTGTTAGAGATGAGAGAGACAGTGGTGTTAGAGATGAGAGAGACAGTGGTGTTAGAGATGAGAGAGAGACAGTGGTGTAAGAGATGAGAGAGACAGTGGTGTTAGAGATGAGAGAGACAGTGGTGTAAGAGATGAGAGAGACAGTGGTGTTAGAGATGAGAGAGACAGTGGTGTTAAGATGAGAGAGAGACAGTGGTGTTAGAGATGAGAGAGACAGTGGTGTTAGAGATGAGAGAGACAGTGGTGTTAGAGATGAGAGAGAGACAGTGGTGTTAGAGATGAGAGAGACAGTGGTGTTAGAGATGAGAGAGACAGTGGTGTTAGAGATGAGAGAGACAGTGGTGTTAGAGATGAGAGAGAGACAGTGTTGTTAGAGATGAGAGAGACAGTGGTGTTAGAGATGAGAGAGACAGTGGTGTAGAGATGAGAGAGACAGTGTGTTAGAGATGAGAGAGACAGTGGTGTTAGAGATGAGAGAGACAGTGGTGTTAGAGATGAGAGAGACAGTGGTGTTAGAGATGAGAGAGACAGTGGTGTAAGAGATGAGAGAGACACAGTGGTGTTAGAGATGAGAGAGACAGTGGTGTGTAGAGATGAGAGAGACAGTGGGGTGTTAAGAGATGAGAGAGACAGTGGTGTTAGAGATGAGAGAGACAGTGGTGTTAGAGATGAGAGAGACAGTGGTGTTAGAGATGAGAGAGACAGTGGTGTTAGAGATGAGAGAGAGACAGGTGTTAGAGATGAGAGAGACAGTGGTGTTAGAGATGAGAGAGAGACAGTTGTGTAAGAGATGAGAGAGACAGTTGTGTTAGAGATGAGAGAGAGACAGTGTGTTAGAGATGAGAGAGACAGTGGTGTTAGAGATGAGAGAGAGACAGTTGTGTAAGAGATGAGAGAGACAGTGGTGTTAGAGATGAGAGAGACAGTTTGGTAAGAGATGAGAGAGACAGTGTGTTAGAGATGAGAGAGACAGTTGTGTTAGAGATGAGAGAGACAGTTGTGTTAGAGATGAGAGACAGTTGTGTTAAGAGATGAAGAGAGACAGTGTGTTAGAGATGAGAGAGAGACAGTTGTGTAGAGATGAGAGAGACAGTTGTGTAGAGATGAGAGAGACAGTTGTGTTAGAGATGAGAGAGACAGTGGTGTTAGAGATGAGAGAGAGACAGTTGTGTAAGAGATGAGAGAGACAGTGGTGTTAGAGATGAGAGAGACAGTTGTGTAAGAGATGAGAGAGACAGTGGTGTTAGAGATGAGAGAGACAGTGGTGTTAGAGATGAGAGAGAGACAGTGGTGTTAGAGATGAGAGAGAGACAGTTGTGTTAGAGATGAGAGAGACAGTGGTGTTAGAGATGAGAGAGAGACAGTTGTGTTAGAGATGAGAGAGACAGTGGTGTTAGAGATGAGAGAGACAGTGGTGTTAGAGATGAGAGAGACAGTGGTGTTAGAGATGAGAGAGAGACAGTGGTGTTAGAGATGAGAGAGACAGTGGTGTTAGAGATGAGAGAGAGACAGTGGTGTAAGAGATGAGAGAGACAGTGGTGTTAGAGATGAGAGAGAGACAGTGGTGTTTAGAGATGAGAGAGAGACAGTGGTGTTAGAGATGAGAGAGACAGTGGTGTTAGAGATGAGAGAGACAGTGGTTTAGAGATGAGAGAGACAGTGGTGTTAGAGATGAGAGAGACAGTGGTGTTAGAGATGAGAGAGAGAGACAGTGGTGTTAGAGATGAGGAGAGACAGTGGTGTTAGAGATGAGAGAGAGACAGTGGTGTTAGAGATGAGAGAGACAGTGGTGTTAGAGATGAGAGAGACAGTGGTGTTAGAGATGAGAGAGACAGTGGTGTTAGAGATGAGAGAGAGACAGTGGTGTTAGAGATGAGAGAGAGACAGTGGTGTAAGATGAAGAGAGACAGTGGTGTTAAGATAGAGAGAGACAGTTGTGTAAGAGATGAGAGAGACAGTGTGTTAGAGATGAGAGAGACAGTGGTGTTAGAGATGAGAGAGACAGTGGTGTTAGAGATGAGAGAGACAGTGGTGTTAGAGATGAGAGAGACAGTGGTGTTAGAGATGAGAGAGACAGTGGTGTTAGAGATGAGAGAGACAGTTGTGTAAGAGATGAGAGAGAGACAGTTTGTTAGAGATGAGAGAGACAGTGGTGTTAGAGATGAGAGAGACAGTGGTGTTAGAGATGAGAGAGAGACAGTTGTTTAAGAGATGAGAGAGAGACAGTGGTGTTAGAGATGAGAGAGACAGTGGTGTTAGAGATGAAGAGAGACAGTTGTGTAAGAGATGAGAGAGAGACAGTGGTGTTAGAGATGAGAGAGACAGTGGTGTTAGAGATGAGAGAGACAGTGGTGTAAGAGATGAGAGAGACAGTGGTGTAGAGATGAGAGAGACAGTGGTTTAGAGATGAGAGAGAGACAGTGGTGTAAGAGATGAGAGAGACAGTGGTGTTAGAGATGAGAGAGACAGTGGTGTTAGAGATGAGAGAGACAGTTGTGTTAGAGATGAGAGAGAGACAGTGGTGTTAGAGAGATGAGAGAGACAGTGGTTTAAGAGATGAGAGAGAGACAGTGGTGTAAGAGATGAGAGAGACAGTGGTGTTAGAGATGAGAGAGAGACAGTGGTTAGAGATGAGAGGAGACAGTGGTGTTAGAGATGAGAGAGAGACAGTGGTGTTAGAGATGAGAGAGAGAGACAGTGGTGTTAGAGATGAGAGAGACAGTGGTGTTAGAGATGAGAGAGAGACAGTGGTGTTAGAGATGAGAGAGAGAGACAGTTTGTTAGAGATGAGAGAGAGACAGTGGTGTTAAGAGATGAGAGAGACAGTGGTGTTAGAGATGAGAGAGAGACAGTGTGTTAGAGATGAGAGAGACAGTGGTGTTAGAGATGAGAGAGACAGTGGTGTTAGAGATGAGAGAGAGACAGTGGTGTTAGAGATGAGAGAGAGACAGTGGTTTAAGAGATGAGGAGACAGTGGTGTTAGAGATGAGAGAGACAGTGGTGTTAGAGATGAGAGAGACAGTGGTGTTAGAGATGAGAGAGACAGTGGTGTTAGAGATGAGAGAGACAGTGGTGTAGAGATGAGAGAGAGACAGTGGTGTTAGAGATGAGAGAGACAGTGGTGTTAGAGATGAGAGAGACAGTGGTGTTAGAGATGAGAGAGACAGTGGTGTTAGAGATGAGAGAGACAGTGGTGTTAGAGATGAGAGAGACAGTTATGTAAGAGATGAGAGAGACAGTGGTGTTAGAGATGAGAGAGACAGTGGTGTTAGAGATGAGAGAGACAGTGGTGTTAGAGATGAGAGAGAGACAGTTTGTAGAGATGAGAGAGACAGTGGTGTTAGAGATGAGAGAGAGACAGTTATGTAAGAGATGAGAGAGACAGTGGTGTTAGAGATGAGAGAGACAGTGGTGTAGAGATGAGAGAGACAGTGGTGTTAGAGATGAGAGAGACAGTGGTGTTTAGATGAGAGAGACAGTGGTGTTAGAGATGAGAGAGAGACAGTTATGTAAGAGATGAGAGAGACAGTGGTGTTAGAGATGAGAGAGACAGTGGTGTTAGAGATGAGAGAGACAGTGGTGTTAGAGATGAGAGAGAGACAGTGGTTTAGAGATGAGAGAGAGACAGTGGTGTTAGAGATGAGAGAGACAGTGGTGTTAGAGATGAGAGAGACAGTGGTGTTAGAGATGAGAGAGACAGTGGTGTTAGAGATGAGAGAGACAGTGGTGTTAGAGATGAGAGAGACAGTGGTGTTAGAGATGAGAGAGACAGTGGTGTTAGAGATGAGAGAGACAGTGGTGTTAGAGATGAGAGAGACAGTGGTGTTAGAGATGAGAGAGACAGTGGTGTTAGAGATGAGAGAGACAGTTATGTAAGAGATGAGAGAGACAGTGGTGTTAGAGATGAGAGAGACAGTGGTGTAAGAGATGAGAGAGACAGTGGTGTTAGAGATGAGAGAGACAGTTATGTAAGAGATGAGAGAGACAGTGGTGTTAGAGATGAGAGAGAGACAGTTATGTAAGAGATGAGAGAGACAGTGGTGTTAGAGATGAGAGAGACAGTGGTGTTAGAGATGAGAGAGACAGTTATTAAGAGATGAGAGAGACAGTGGTGTTAGAGATGAGAGAGAGACAGTTATGTAAGAGATGAGAGAGACAGTGGTGTTAGAGATGAGAGAGACAGTGGTGTAAGAGATGAGAGAGACAGTGGTGTTAGAGATGAGAGAGACAGTTATGTAAGAGATGAGAGAGACAGTGGTGTTAGAGATGAGAGAGACAGTGGTGTAAGAGATGAGAGAGACAGTGGTGTTAGAGATGAGAGAGACAGTTTTGTAAGAGATGAGAGAGACAGTGGTGTTAGAGATGAGAGAGACAGTTATGTAAGAGATGAGAGAGACAGTGGTGTAAGAGATGAGAGAGACAGTTATGTAAGAGATGAGAGAGACAGTGGTGTTAGAGATGAGAGAGACAGTGGTGTTAGAGATGAGAGAGACAGTGGTGTTAGAGATGAGAGAAAGACAGTTATGTAAGAGATGAGAGAGACAGTGGTGTTAGAGATGAGAGAGACAGTGGTGTTAGAGATGAGAGAGACAGTGGTGTTAGAGATGAGAGAGAGACAGTTATGTAAGAGATGAGAGAGACAGTGGTGTTAGAGATGAGAGAGACAGTGGTGTTAGAGGTGAGAGAGACAGTGGTGTTAGAGATGAGAGAGAGACAGTGGTGTTAGAGATGAGAGAGACAGTGGTGTTAGAGATGAGAGAGACAGTGGTGTAAGAGATGAGAGAGACAGTGGTGTAAGAGATGAGAGAGACAGTGGTGTTAGAGATGAGAGAGACAGTGGTGTTAGAGATGAGAGAGACAGTGGTGTTAGAGATGAGAGAGAGACAGTGGTGTTAGAGATGAGAGAGACAGTGGTGTTAGAGATGAGAGAGACAGTGGTGTTAGAGATGAGAGAGAGACAGTTGTGTAAGAGATGAGAGAGAGACAGTTGTGTAAGAGATGAGAGAGAGACAGTTGTGTAAGAGATGAGAGAGACAGTTATGTAAGAGATGAGAGAGACAGTGGTGTTAGAGATGAGAGAGACAGTGGTGTTAGAGATGAGAGAGAGACAGTTGTGTAAGAGATGAGAGAGAGACAGTGGTGTTAGAGATGAGAGAGAGACAGTTATGTAAGAGATGAGAGAGACAGTTATGTAAGAGATGAGAGAGACAGTGGTGTTAGAGATGAGAGAGACAGTGGTGTTAGAGATGAGAGAGACAGTGGTGTTAGAGATGAGAGAGATAGTGGTGTTAGAGATGAGAGAGACAGTGGTGTTAGAGATGAGAGAGACAGTGGTGTTAGAGATGAGAGAGAGACAGTTATGTAAGAGATGAGAGAGACAGTGGTGTTAGAGATGAGAGAGAGACAGTTGTGTAAGAGATGAGAGAGAGACAGTTTGTAAGAGATGAGAGAGACAGTTGTGTTAGAGATGAGAGAGAGACAGTTGTGTAAGAGATGAGAGAGAGACAGTGGTGTAAGAGATGAGAGAGACAGTTATGTAAGAGATGAGAGAGACAGTTGTGTTAGAGACGAGAGAGAGACAGTTGTGTAAGAGATGAGAGAGACAGTTGTGTAAGAGATGAGAGAAACAGTTGTGTAAGAGATGAGAGAGAGACAGTTGTGTAAGAGATGAGAGAGAGACAGTTGTGTAAGAGATGAGAGAGAGACAGTTGTGTAAGAGATGAGAGAGAGACAGTGGTGTAGAGATGAGAGAGAGACAGTTGTGTAAGAGATGAGAGAGACAGTGGTGTGTAAGAGATGAGAGAGAGACAGTGGTGTAAGAGATGAGAGAGACAGTGGTGTTAGAGATGAGAGAGACAGTTATGTAAGAGATGAGAGAGACAGTGGTGTTAGAGATGAGAGAGACAGTTATGTAAGAGATGAGAGATACAGTGGTGTTAGAGATGAGAGAGACAGTGGTGTTAGAGATGAGAGAGACAGTGGTGTTAGAGATGAGAGAGACAGTGGTGTTAGAGATGAGAGAGACAGTGGTGTTAGAGATGAGAGAGACAGTGGTGTAAGAGATGAGAGAGACAGTGGTGTAGAGATGAGAGAGACAGTGGTGTTAGAGATGAGAGAGACAGTGGTGTTAGAGATGAGAGAGACAGTGGTGTTAGAGATGAGAGAGACAGTGGTGTTAGAGATGAGAGAGAGACAGTGGTGTTAGAGATGAGAGAGACAGTGGTGTTAGAGATGAGAGAGACAGTGGTGTTAGAGATGAGAGAGACAGTGGTGTTAGAGATGAGAGAGACAGTGGTGTTAGAGATGAGAGAGACAGTGGTGTTAGAGATGAGAGAGACAGTGGTGTTAGAGATGAGAGAGACAGTGGTGTTAGAGATGAGAGAGACAGTGGTGTTAGAGATGAGAGAGACAGTGGTGTTAGAGATGAGAGAGACAGTGGTGTTAGAGATGAGAGAGACAGTGGTGTTAGAGATGAGAGAGACAGTGGTGTTAGAGATGAGAGAGACAGTGGTGTTAGAGATGAGAGAGACAGTGGTGTTAGAGATGAGAGAGAGACAGTTGTGTAAGAGATGAGAGAGAGACAGTGGTGTTAGAGATGAGAGAGAGACAGTTGTGTTAGAGATGAGAGAGAGACAGTGGTGTTAGAGATGAGAGAGAGACAGTGGTGTTAGAGATGAGAGAGACAGTGGTGTTAGAGATGAGAGAGAGACAGTGGTGTTAGAGATGAGGGAGAGACAGTGGTGTTAGAGATGAGAGAGAGACAGTGGTGTTAGAGATGAGAGAGAGACAGTGGTGTTAGAGATGAGAGAGAGACAGTGGTGTTAGAGATGAGAGAGAGACAGTGGTGTTAGAGATGAGAGAGACAGTGGTGTTAGAGATGAGAGAGAGACAGTGGTGTTAGAGATGAGAGAGAGACAGTGGTGTTAGAGATGAGAGAGAGACAGTGGTGTTAGAGATGAGAGAGAGACAGTGGTGTTAGAGATGAGAGAGACAGTGGTGTTAGAGATGAGAGAGAGACAGTGGTGTTAGAGATGAGAGAGAGACAGTGGTGTTAGAGATGAGAGAGACAGTGGTGTTAGAGATGAGAGAGAGACAGTGGTGTTAGAGATGAGAGAGAGACAGTGGTGTTAGAGATGAGAGAGACAGTGGTGTTAGAGATGAGAGAGACAGTGGTGTTAGAGATGAGAGAGAGACAGTGGTGTTAGAGATGAGAGAGACAGTGGTGTTAGAGATGAGAGAGACAGTGGTGTTAGAGATGAGAGAGAGACAGTGGTGTTAGAGATGAGAGAGAGACAGTGGTGTTAGAGATGAGAGAGAGACAGTGGTGTTAGAGATGAGAGAGACAGTGGTGTTAGAGATGAGAGAGAGACAGTGGTGTTAGAGATGAGAGAGAGACAGTGGTGTTAGAGATGAGAGAGACAGTGGTGTTAGAGATGAGAGAGACAGTGGTGTTAGAGATGAGAGAGACAGTGGTGTTAGAGATGAGAGAGACAGTGGTGTTAGAGATGAGAGAGACAGTGGTGTTAGAGATGAGAGAGACAGTGGTGTTAGAGATGAGAGAGACAGTGGTGTTAGAGATGAGAGAGACAGTGGTGTTAGAGATGAGAGAGACAGTGGTGTTAGAGATGAGAGAGACAGTGGTGTAGAGATGAGAGAGACAGTGTTGTTAGAGATGAGAGAGACAGTGGTGTTAGAGATGAGAGAGACAGTGGTGTTAGAGATGAGAGAGACAGTGGTGTTAGAGATGAGAGAGACAGTGGTGTTAGAGATGAGAGTGAGACAGTTGTGTAAGAGATGAGAGAGACAGTGGTGTTAGAGATGAGAGAGAGACAGTGGTGTAAGAGATGAGAGAGACAGTGGTGTTAGAGATGAGAGAGACAGTGGTGTTAGAGATGAGAGAGACAGTGGTGTTAGAGATGAGAGAGACAGTGGTGTTAGAGATGAGAGAGACAGTGGTGTTAGAGATGAGAGAAACAGTGGTATGTAGAGATGAGAGAGACAGTGGTGTTAGAGATGAGAGAGACAGTGGTGTTAGAGATGAGAGAGACAGTGGTGTTAGAGATGAGAGAGACAGTTATGTAAGAGATGAGAGAGACAGTGGTGTTAGAGATGAGAGAGACAGTGGTGTTAGAGATGAGAGAGACAGTGGTGTTAGAGATGAGAGAGAGACAGTTATGTAAGAGATGAGAGAGACAGTGGTGTTAGAGATGAGAGAGACAGTGGTGTTAGAGATGAGAGAGACAGTGGTGTTAGAGATGAGAGAGAGACAGTGGTGTTAGAGATGAGAGAGACAGTGGTGTTAGAGATGAGAGAGACAGTGGTGTAAGAGATGAGAGAGACAGTGGTGTAAGAGATGAGAGAGACAGTGGTGTTAGAGATGAGAGAGACAGTGGTGTTAGAGATGAGAGAGACAGTGGTGTTAGAGATGAGAGAGACAGTGGTGTTAGAGATGAGAGAGACAGTGGTGTTAGAGATGAGAGAGACAGTGGTGTTAGAGATGAGAGAGAGACAGTTGTGTAAGAGATGAGAGAGAGACAGTTGTGTTAAGAGATGAGAGAGAGACAGTTGTGTAAGAGATGAGAGAGACAGTTATGTAAGAGATGAGAGAGACAGTGGTGTTAGAGATGAGAGAGACAGTGGTGTTAGAGATGAGAGAGAGACAGTTGTGTAAGAGATGAGAGAGAGACAGTGGTGTTAGAGATGAGAGAGAGACAGTGGTGTAAGAGATGAGAGAGACAGTTATGTAAGAGATGAGAGAGACAGTGGTGTTAGAGATGAGAGAGACAGTGGTGTTAGAGATGAGAGAGACAGTGGTGTTAGAGATGAGAGAGACAGTGGTGTTAGAGATGAGAGAGACAGTGGTGTTAGAGATGAGAGAGACAGTGGTGTTAGAGATGAGAGAGAGACAGTTATGTAAGAGATGAGAGAGACAGTGGTGTTAGAGATGAGAGAGAGACAGTGGTGTAAGAGATGAGAGAGAGACAGTTATGTAAGAGATGAGAGAGACAGTGGTGTTAGAGATGAGAGAGACAGTTGTGTAAGAGATGAGAGAGAGACAGTGGTGTAAGAGATGAGAGACAGTTATGTAAGAGATGAGAGAGACAGTTGTGTTAGAGACGAGAGAGAGACAGTTGTGTAAGAGATGAGAGAGAGACAGTTGTGTAAGAGATGAGAGAAACAGTGTGTAAGAGATGAGAGAGAGACAGTTGTGTAAGAGATGAGAGAGAGACAGTTGTGTAAGAGATGAGAGAGAGACAGTTGTGTAAGAGATGAGAGAGAGACAGTGGTGTAAGAGATGAGAGAGAGACAGTTGTGTAAGAGATGAGAGAGACAGTGGTGTTAGAGATGAGAGAGACAGTGGTGTTAGAGATGAGAGAGACAGTGGTGTTAGAGATGAGAGAGACAGTGGTGTTAGAGATGAGAGAGACAGTGGTGTTAGAGATGAGAGAGACAGTGGTGTTAGAGATGAGAGAGACAGTGGTGTTAGAGATGAGAGAGACAGTGGTGTTAGAGATGAGAGAGACAGTGGTGTTAGAGATGAGAGAGACAGTGGTGTTAGAGATGAGAGAGACAGTGGTGTTAGAGATGAGAGAGACAGTGGTGTTAGAGATGAGAGAGACAGTGGTGTTAGAGATGAGAGAGACAGTGGTGTTAGAGATGAGAGAGACAGTGGTGTTAGAGATGAGAGAGACAGTGGTGTTAGAGATGAGAGAGACAGTGGTGTTAGAGATGAGAGAGACAGTGGTGTTAGAGATGAGAGAGACAGTGGTGTTAGAGATGAGAGAGACAGTGGTGTTAGAGATGAGAGAGACAGTTGTGTAAGAGATGAGAGAGACAGTGGTGTTAGAGATGAGAGAGACAGTGGTGTAAGAGATGAGAGAGACAGTGGTGTTAGAGATGAGAGAGACAGTGGTGTTAGAGATGAGAGAGACAGTGGTGTTAGAGATGAGAGAGACAGTGGTGTTAGAGATGAGAGAGACAGTGGTGTTAGAGATGAGAGAGACAGTTATGTAAGAGATGAGAGAGACAGTGGTGTTAGAGATGAGAGAGACAGTGGTGTTAGAGATGAGAGAGACAGTGGTGTTAGAGATGAGAGAGAGACAGTGGTGTTAGAGATGAGAGAGACAGTGGTGTTAGAGATGAGAGAGACAGTGGTGTTAGAGATGAGAGAGACAGTGGTGTTAGAGATGAGAGAGAGACAGTTATGTAAGAGATGAGAGAGACAGTGGTGTTAGAGATGAGAGAGACAGTGGTGTTAGAGATGAGAGAGACAGTGGTGTTAGAGATGAGAGAGAGACAGTGGTGTTAGAGATGAGAGAGACAGTGGTGTTAGAGATGAGAGAGACAGTGGTGTAAGAGATGAGAGAGACAGTGGTGTAAGAGATGAGAGAGACAGTGGTGTTAGAGATGAGAGAGACAGTGGTGTTAGAGATGAGAGAGACAGTGGTGTTAGAGATGAGAGAGACAGTGGTGTTAGAGATGAGAGAGACAGTGGTGTTAGAGATGAGAGAGACAGTGGTGTTAGAGATGAGAGAGAGACAGTTGTGTAGAGATGAGAGAGAGACAGTTGTGTAGAGATGAGAGAGAGACAGTTGTGTAAGAGATGAGAGAGACAGTTATGTAAGAGATGAGAGAGACAGTGGTGTTAGAGATGAGAGAGACAGTGGTGTTAGAGATGAGAGAGAGACAGTTGTGTTAGAGATGAGAGAGAGACAGTGGTGTTAGAGATGAGAGAGAGACAGTTATGTAAGAGATGAGAGAGACAGTTATGTAAGAGATGAGAGAGACAGTGGTGTTAGAGATGAGAGAGACAGTGGTGTTAGAGATGAGAGAGACAGTGGTGTTAGAGATGAGAGAGACAGTGGTGTTAGAGATGAGAGAGACAGTGGTGTTAGAGATGAGAGAGACAGTGGTGTTAGAGATGAGAGAGAGACAGTTATGTAAGAGATGAGAGAGACAGTGGTGTTAGAGATGAGAGAGAGACAGTGGTGTAAGAGATGAGAGAGAGACAGTTATGTAAGAGATGAGAGAGACAGTGTGTTAGAGATGAGAGAGAGACAGTGTGTAAGAGATGAGAGAGAGACAGTGGTGTTAGAGATGAGAGAGACAGTGGTGTAAGAGATGAGAGAGACAGTGGTGTTAGAGATGAGAGAGAGACAGTGTGTAAGAGATGAGAGAGAGACAGTGTGTAGAGATGAGAGAGACAGTTGTGTAAGAGAGAGAGAGACAGTTGTGTAAGAGATGAGAGAGAGACAGTGGTGTAAGAGATGAGAGAGAGACAGTTGTGTAGAGATGAGAGAGAGACAGTGGTGTTAGAGATGAGAGAGAGACAGTGGTGTAAGAGATGAGAGAGACAGTGGTGTTAGAGATGAGAGAGACAGTGGTGTAAGAGATGAGAGAGACAGTGGTGTTAGAGATGAGAGAGACAGTGGTGTAAGAGATGAGAGAGACAGTGGTGTTAGAGATGAGAGAGACAGTGGTGTAAGAGATGAGAGAGACAGTGGTGTTAGAGATGAGAGAGACAGTGGTGTAGAGATGAGAGAGACAGTGGTGTTAGAGATGAGAGAGACAGTGGTGTAAGAGATGAGAGAGACAGTGGTGTTAGAGATGAGAGAGACAGTGGTGTTAGAGATGAGAGACAGTGGTGTTAGAGATGAGAGAGACAGTGGTGTTAGAGATGAGAGAGACAGTGGTGTTAGAGATGAGAGAGACAGTGGTGTTAGAGATGAGAGAGACAGTGGTGTTAGAGATGAGAGAGACAGTGGTGTTAGAGATGAGAGAGACAGTGGTGTTAGAGATGAGAGAGACAGTGGTGTTAGAGATGAGAGAGACAGTGGTGTTAGAGATGAGAGAGACAGTGGTGTTAGAGATGAGAGAGACAGTGGTGTTAGAGATGAGAGAGACAGTGGTGTTAGAGATGAGAGAGACAGTGGTGTTAGAGATGAGAGAGACAGTGGTGTTAGAGATGAGAGAGACAGTGGTGTTAGAGATGAGAGAGACAGTGGTGTTAGAGATGAGAGAGACAGTGGTGTTAGAGATGAGAGAGACAGTGGTGTTAGAGATGAGAGAGACAGTGGTGTTAGAGATGAGAGAGACAGTGGTGTTAGAGATGAGAGAGACAGTGGTGTTAGAGATGAGAGAGACAGTGGTGTTAGAGATGAGAGAGACAGTGGTGTTAGAGATGAGAGAGACAGTGGTGTTAGAGATGAGAGAGAGACAGTGGTGTTAGAGATGAGAGAGAGACAGTGGTGTTAGAGATGAGAGAGAGACAGTGGTGTTAGAGATGAGAGAGAGACAGTGGTGTTAGAGATGAGAGAGAGACAGTGGTGTTAGAGATGAGAGAGACAGTGGTGTTAGAGATGAGAGAGAGACAGTGGTGTTAGAGATGAGAGAGACAGTGGTGTTAGAGATGAGAGAGAGACAGTGGTGTTAGAGATGAGAGAGACAGTGGTGTTAGAGATGAGAGAGACAGTGGTGTTAGAGATGAGAGAGAGACAGTGGTGTTAGAGATGAGAGAGACAGTGGTGTTAGAGATGAGAGAGACAGTGGTGTTAGAGATGAGAGAGACAGTGGTGTTAGAGATGAGAGAGAGACAGTGGTGTTAGAGATGAGAGAGAGACAGTGGTGTTAGAGATGAGAGAGACAGTGGTGTTAGAGATGAGAGAGAGACAGTGGTGTTAGAGATGAGAGAGACAGTGGTGTTAGAGATGAGAGAGAGACAGTGGTGTTAGAGATGAGAGAGAGACAGTGGTGTTAGAGATGAGAGAGAGACAGTGGTGTTAGAGATGAGAGAGACAGTGGTGTTAGAGATGAGAGAGACAGTGGTGTTAGAGATGAGAGAGACAGTGGTGTTAGAGATGAGAGAGACAGTGGTGTTAGAGATGAGAGAGAGACAGTGGTGTTAGAGATGAGAGAGACAGTGGTGTTAGAGATGAGAGAGACAGTGGTGTTAGAGATGAGAGAGACAGTGGTGTTAGAGATGAGAGAGAGACAGTGGTGTTAGAGATGAGAGAGACAGTGGTGTTAGAGATGAGAGAGAGACAGTGGTGTAGAGATGAGAGAGACAGTTGTGTAAGAGATGTAAGAGAGGAGAGAGAGACAGTTGTGTTAGAGATGAGAGAGACAGTTATGTAAGAGATGAGAGAGACAGTGGTGTTAGAGATGAGAGAGACAGTGGTGTTAGAGATGAGAGAGAGACAGTTGTGTAAGAGATGAGAGAGAGACAGTGGTGTTAGAGATGAGAGAGAGACAGTTATGTTAGAGATGAGAGAGACAGTTATGTAAGAGATGAGAGAGACAGTGGTGTTAGAGATGAGAGAGACAGTTATGTAAGAGATGAGAGAGACAGTGGTGTTAGAGATGAGAGAGACAGTGGTGTTAGAGATGAGAGAGACAGTGGTGTTAGAGATGAGAGAGACAGTGGTGTTAGAGATGAGAGAGACAGTGGTGTTAGAGATGAGAGAGACAGTGGTGTTAGAGATGAGAGAGAGACAGTTATGTAAGAGATGAGAGAGACAGTGGTGTTAGAGATGAGAGAGAGACAGTTGTGTAAGAGATGAGAGAGAGACAGTTGTGTAAGAGATGAGAGAGACAGTTGTGTTAGAGATGAGAGAGAGACAGTTGTGTAAGAGATGAGAGAGACAGTGGTGTAAGAGATGAGAGAGACAGTTATGTTAGAGATGAGAGAGACAGTTG
Source organism: Megaustenia siamemsis (assembly GCA_032433765.1). Lineage (NCBI taxonomy): Eukaryota > Metazoa > Mollusca > Gastropoda > Stylommatophora > Ariophantidae > Megaustenia > Megaustenia siamemsis. The sequence goes on along the minus strand of JAVIAB010000091.1, from coordinate 8,255,006 downwards.
TGTTAGAGACGAGAGAGAGACAGTTGTGTAAGAGATGAGAGAGAGACAGTTGTGTAAGAGATGAGAGAACAGTTGTGTAAGAGATGAGAGAGAGACAGTTGTGTAAGAGATGAGAGAGAGACAGTTGTGTAAGAGATGAGAGAGAGACAGTTGTGTAGAGATGAGAGAGAGACAGTGGTGTAAGAGATGAGAGAGAGACAGTGTGTAAGAGATGAGAGAGAGACAGTTGTGTAAGAGATGAGAGAGAGACAGTGGTGTAAGAGATGAGAGAGACAGTGGTGTTAGAGATGAGAGAGACAGTTATGTAAGAGATGAGAGAGACAGTGGTGTTAGAGATGAGAGAGACAGTGGTGTAAGAGATGAGAGAGACAGTGGTGTTAGAGATGAGAGAGACAGTTATGTAAGAGATGAGAGAGACAGTGGTGTTAGAGATGAGAGAGACAGTTATGTAAGAGATGAGAGAGACAGTGGTGTAAGAGATGAGAGAGACAGTGGTGTAAGAGATGAGAGAGACAGTGGTGTTAGAGATGAGAGAGACAGTGGTGTTAGAGATGAGAGAGACAGTGGTGTTAGAGATGAGAGAGACAGTGGTGTTAGAGATGAGAGAGACAGTGGTGTTAGAGATGAGAGAGACAGTGGTGTAAGAGATGAGAGAGACAGTGGTGTAAGAGATGAGAGAGACAGTGGTGTTAGAGATGAGAGAGACAGTGGTGTTAGAGATGAGAGAGACAGTGGTGTTAGAGATGAGAGAGACAGTGGTGTTAGAGATGAGAGAGAGACAGTGGTGTTAGAGATGAGAGAGACAGTGGTGTTAGAGATGAGAGAGACAGTGGTGTTAGAGATGAGAGAGACAGTGGTGTTAGAGATGAGAGAGACAGTGGTGTTAGAGATGAGAGAGACAGTGGTGTTAGAGATGAGAGAGACAGTGGTGTTAGAGATGAGAGAGACAGTGGTGTTAGAGATGAGAGAGACAGTGGTGTTAGAGATGAGAGAGACAGTGGTGTTAGAGATGAGAGAGACAGTGGTGTTAGAGATGAGAGAGACAGTGGTGTTAGAGATGAGAGAGACAGTGGTGTTAGAGATGAGAGAGACAGTGGTGTTAGAGATGAGAGAGACAGTGGTGTTAGAGATGAGAGAGAGACAGTTGTGTAAGAGATGAGAGAGAGACAGTGGTGTTAGAGATGAGAGAGAGACAGTTGTGTTAGAGATGAGAGAGAGACAGTGGTGTTAGAGATGAGAGAGAGACAGTGGTGTTAGAGATGAGAGAGACAGTGGTGTTAGAGATGAGAGAGAGACAGTGGTGTTAGAGATGAGAGAGACAGTGGTGTTAGAGATGAGAGAGAGACAGTGGTGTTAGAGATGAGAGAGAGACAGTGGTGTTAGAGATGAGAGAGAGACAGTGGTGTTAGAGATGAGAGAGAGACAGTTGTGTTAGAGATGAGAGAGACAGTGGTGTTAGAGATGAGAGAGAGACAGTGGTGTTAGAGATGAGAGAGAGACAGTGGTGTTAGAGATGAGAGAGAGACAGTGGTGTTAGAGATGAGAGAGAGACAGTGGTGTTAGAGATGAGAGAGACAGTGGTGTTAGAGATGAGAGAGAGACAGTGGTGTTAGAGATGAGAGAGAGACAGTGGTGTTAGAGATGAGAGAGACAGTGGTGTTAGAGATGAGAGAGAGACAGTGGTGTTAGAGATGAGAGAGAGACAGTGGTGTTAGAGATGAGAGAGACAGTGGTGTTAGAGATGAGAGAGACAGTGGTGTTAGAGATGAGAGAGAGACAGTGGTGTTAGAGATGAGAGAGACAGTGGTGTTAGAGATGAGAGAGACAGTGGTGTTAGAGATGAGAGAGAGACAGTGGTGTTAGAGATGAGAGAGAGACAGTGGTGTTAGAGATGAGAGAGAGACAGTGGTGTTAGAGATGAGAGAGACAGTGGTGTTAGAGATGAGAGAGAGACAGTGGTGTTAGAGATGAGAGAGACAGTGGTGTTAGAGATGAGAGAGACAGTGGTGTTAGAGATGAGAGAGACAGTGGTGTTAGAGATGAGAGAGACAGTGGTGTTAGAGATGAGAGAGACAGTGGTGTTAGAGATGAGAGAGACAGTGGTGTTAGAGATGAGAGAGACAGTGGTGTTAGAGATGAGAGAGACAGTGGTGTTAGAGATGAGAGAGACAGTGGTGTTAGAGATGAGAGAGACAGTGGTGTTAGAGATGAGAGAGACAGTGGTGTTAGAGATGAGAGAGACAGTGGTGTTAGAGATGAGAGAGACAGTGGTGTTAGAGATGAGAGAGACAGTGGTGTTAGAGATGAGAGAGACAGTGGTGTTAGAGATGAGAGAGACAGTGGTGTTAGAGATGAGAGAGACAGTTTGTGTAAGAGATGAGAGAGACAGTGGTGTTAGAGATGAGAGAGACAGTGGTGTAAGAGATGAGAGAGACAGTGGTGTTAGAGATGAGAGAGACAGTGGTGTTAGAGATGAGAGAGACAGTGGTGTTAGAGATGAGAGAGACAGTGGTGTTAGAGATGAGAGAGACAGTGGTGTAAGAGATGAGAGAGACAGTGGTGTAAGAGATGAGAGAGACAGTGGTGTTAGAGATGAGAGAGACAGTGGTGTTAGAGATGAGAGAGACAGTGGTGTTAGAGATGAGAGAGACAGTGGTGTTAGAGATGAGAGAGACAGTGGTGTAAGAGATGAGAGAGACAGTGGTGTTAGAGATGAGAGAGACAGTGGTGTAAGAGATGAGAGAGACAGTGGTGTTAGAGATGAGAGAGACAGTGGTGTAAGAGATGAGAGAGACAGTGGTGTTAGAGATGAGAGAGACAGTGGTGTTAGAGATGAGAGAGACAGTGGTGTTAGAGATGAGAGAGACAGTGGTGTTAGAGATGAGAGAGAGACAGTTGTGTAAGAGATGAGAGAGACAGTGGTGTTAGAGATGAGAGAGACAGTGGTGTTAGAGATGAGAGAGACAGTGGTGTTAGAGATGAGAGAGAGACAGTTGTGTAAGAGATGAGAGAGACAGTGGTGTTAGAGATGAGAGAGACAGTGGTGTAAGAGATGAGAGAGACAGTGGTGTTAGAGATGAGAGAGACAGTGGTGTTAGAGATGAGAGAGAGACAGTGGTGTTAGAGATGAGAGAGACAGTGGTGTTAGAGATGAGAGAGACAGTGGTGTTAGAGATGAGAGAGAGACAGTGGTGTTAGAGATGAGAGAGACAGTGGTGTTAGAGATGAGAGAGACAGTGGTGTTAGAGATGAGAGAGACAGTGGTGTTAGAGATGAGAGAGAGACAGTGGTGTTAGAGATGAGAGAGACAGTGGTGTTAGAGATGAGAGAGAGACAGTGGTGTTAGAGATGAGAGAGACAGTGGTGTTAGAGATGAGAGAGACAGTGGTGTTAGAGATGAGAGAGAGACAGTGGTGTTAGAGATGAGAGAGACAGTGGTGTTAGAGATGAGAGAGACAGTGGTGTAAGAGATGAGAGAGACAGTGGTGTTAGAGATGAGAGAGACAGTGGTGTTAGAGATGAGAGAGAGACAGTGGTGTTAGAGATGAGAGAGACAGTGGTGTTAGAGATGAGAGAGAGACAGTGGTGTTAGAGATGAGAGAGACAGTGGTGTTAGAGATGAGAGAGACAGTGGTGTTAGAGATGAGAGAGAGACAGTGGTGTTAGAGATGAGAGAGACAGTGGTGTTAGAGATGAGAGAGAGACAGTTGTGTAAGAGATGAGAGAGACAGTGGTGTTAGAGATGAGAGAGAGACAGTTGTGTAAGAGATGAGAGAGACAGTGGTGTTAGAGATGAGAGAGAGACAGTTGTGTAAGAGATGAGAGAGACAGTGGTGTTAGAGATGAGAGAGAGACAGTTATGTAAGAGATGAGAGAGACAGTGGTGTTAGAGATGAGAGAGACAGTTGTGTAAGAGATGAGAGAGACAGTTGTGTTAGAGATGAGAGACAGTTGTGTAAGAGATGAGAGAGACAGTGGTGTTAGAGATGAGAGAGAGACAGTTGTGTAAGAGATGAGAGAGAGACAGTTATGTAAGAGATGAGAGAGACAGTTATGTAAGAGATGAGAGAGACAGTGGTGTTAGAGATGAGAGAGAGACAGTTGTGTAAGAGATGAGAGAGACAGTGGTGTTAGAGATGAGAGAGAGACAGTTGTGTAAGAGATGAGAGAGACAGTGGTGTTAGAGATGAGAGAGACAGTGGTGTTAGAGATGAGAGAGAGACAGTGGTGTAAGAGATGAGAGAGAGACAGTTATGTAAGAGATGAGAGAGACAGTGGTGTTAGAGATGAGAGAGACAGTGGTGTTAGAGATGAGAGAGAGACAGTGGTGTTAGAGATGAGAGAGACAGTGGTTTAAGAGATGAGAGAGAGACAGTGGTGTAAGAGATGAGAGAGACAGTGGTGTTAGAGATGAGAGAGAGACAGTGGTGTTAGAGATGAGAGAGAGACAGTGGTGTTAGAGATGAGAGAGAGACAGTGGTGTTAGAGATGAGAGAGACAGTGGTGTTAGAGATGAGAGAGACAGTGGTGTTAGAGATGAGAGAGACAGTGGTGTTAGAGATGAGAGAGAGAGACAGTGGTGTTAGAGATGAGAGAGAGACAGTGGTGTTAGAGATGAGAGAGAGACAGTGGTGTTAGAGATGAGAGAGAGACAGTGGTGTTAGAGATGAGAGAGACAGTGGTGTTAGAGATGAGAGAGACAGTGGTGTTAGAGATGAGAGAGAGACAGTGGTGTTAGAGATGAGAGAGAGACAGTGGTGTAAGAGATGAGAGAGACAGTGGTGTTAGAGATGAGAGAGAGACAGTTGTGTAAGAGATGAGAGAGACAGTGGTGTTAGAGATGAGAGAGACAGTGGTGTTAGAGATGAGAGAGACAGTGGTGTAAGAGATGAGAGAGAGACAGTGGTGTTAGAGATGAGAGAGACAGTGGTGTTAGAGATGAGAGAGACAGTGGTGTTAGAGATGAGAGAGACAGTGGTGTTAGAGATGAGAGAGACAGTGGTGTTAGAGATGAGAGAGACAGTTATGTAAGAGATGAGAGAGACAGTGGTGTTAGAGATGAGAGAGACAGTGGTGTTAGAGATGAGAGAGACAGTGGTGTTAGAGATGAGAGAGAGACAGTTATGTAAGAGATGAGAGAGACAGTGGTGTTAGAGATGAGAGAGAGACAGTTATGTAAGAGATGAGAGAGACAGTGGTGTTAGAGATGAGAGAGACAGTGGTGTAAGAGATGAGAGAGACAGTGGTGTTAGAGATGAGAGAGACAGTGGTGTTAGAGATGAGAGAGACAGTGGTGTTAGAGATGAGAGAGAGACAGTTATGTAAGAGATGAGAGAGACAGTGGTGTTAGAGATGAGAGAGACAGTGGTGTTAGAGATGAGAGAGACAGTGGTGTTAGAGATGAGAGAGAGACAGTGGTGTTAGAGATGAGAGAGACAGTGGTGTTAGAGATGAGAGAGACAGTGGTGTTAGAGATGAGAGAGACAGTGGTGTTAGAGATGAGAGAGAGACAGTGGTGTTAGAGATGAGAGAGACAGTGGTGTTAGAGATGAGAGAGACAGTGGTGTTAGAGATGAGAGAGACAGTGGTGTTAGAGATGAGAGAGACAGTGGTGTTAGAGATGAGAGAGACAGTGGTGTTAGAGATGAGAGAGACAGTGGTGTTAGAGATGAGAGAGACAGTTGTGTAAGAGATGAGAGAGACAGTGGTGTTAGAGATGAGAGAGACAGTGGTGTAAGAGATGAGAGAGACAGTGGTGTTAGAGATGAGAGAGACAGTTATGTAAGAGATGAGAGAGACAGTGGTGTTAGAGATGAGAGAGACAGTTGTGTAAGAGATGAGAGAGACAGTGGTGTTAGAGATGAGAGAGACAGTTGTGTAAGAGATGAGAGAGACAGTGGTGTTAGAGATGAGAGAGAGACAGTTGTGTAAGAGATGAGAGAGACAGTGGTGTTAGAGATGAGAGAGACAGTGGTGTAAGAGATGAGAGAGACAGTGGTGTTAGAGATGAGAGAGACAGTTATGTAAGAGATGAGAGAGACAGTGGTGTTAGAGATGAGAGAGACAGTGGTGTAAGAGATGAGAGAGACAGTGGTGTTAGAGATGAGAGAGACAGTTTTGTAAGAGATGAGAGAGACAGTGGTGTTAGAGATGAGAGAGACAGTTATGTAAGAGATGAGAGAGACAGTGGTGTTAGAGATGAGAGAGACAGTTATGTAAGAGATGAGAGAGACAGTGGTGTTAGAGATGAGAGAGACAGTGGTGTTAGAGATGAGAGAAAGACAGTTATGTAAGAGATGAGAGAGACAGTGGTGTTAGAGATGAGAGAGACAGTGGTGTTAGAGATGAGAGAGACAGTGGTGTTAGAGATGAGAGAGAGACAGTTATGTAAGAGATGAGAGAGACAGTGGTGTTAGAGATGAGAGAGACAGTGGTGTTAGAGATGAGAGAGACAGTGGTGTTAGAGATGAGAGAGAGACAGTGGTGTTAGAGATGAGAGAGACAGTGGTGTTAGAGATGAGAGAGACAGTGGTGTAAGAGATGAGAGAGACAGTGGTGTAAGAGATGAGAGAGACAGTGGTGTTAGAGATGAGAGAGACAGTGGTGTTAGAGATGAGAGAGACAGTGGTGTTAGAGATGAGAGAGACAGTGGTGTTAGAGATGAGAGAGACAGTGGTGTTAGAGATGAGAGAGACAGTGGTGTTAGAGATGAGAGAGAGACAGTTGTGTAAGAGATGAGAGAGAGACAGTTGTGTAAGAGATGAGAGAGAGACAGTTGTGTAAGAGATGAGAGAGACAGTTATGTAAGAGATGAGAGAGACAGTGGTGTTAGAGATGAGAGAGACAGTGGTGTTAGAGATGAGAGAGAGACAGTTGTGTAAGAGATGAGAGAGAGACAGTGGTGTTAGAGATGAGAGAGAGACAGTTATGTAAGAGATGAGAGAGACAGTTATGTAAGAGATGAGAGAGACAGTGGTGTTAGAGATGAGAGAGACAGTGGTGTTAGAGATGAGAGAGACAGTGGTGTTAGAGATGAGAGAGACAGTGGTGTTAGAGATGAGAGAGACAGTGGTGTTAGAGATGAGAGAGACAGTGGTGTTAGAGATGAGAGAGAGACAGTTATGTAAGAGATGAGAGAGACAGTGGTGTTAGAGATGAGAGAGAGACAGTTGTGTAAGAGATGAGAGAGAGACAGTTATGTAAGAGATGAGAGAGACAGTTGTGTTAGAGATGAGAGAGAGACAGTTGTGTAAGAGATGAGAGAGAGACAGTGGTGTTAGAGATGAGAGAGACAGTTATGTAAGAGATGAGAGAGACAGTTGTGTTAGAGATGAGAGAGAGACAGTTGTGTAAGAGATGAGAGAGAGACAGTTGTGTAAGAGATGAGAGAGACAGTTGTGTAAGAGATGAGAGAGAGACAGTTGTGTAAGAGATGAGAGAGAGACAGTTGTGTAAGAGATGAGAGAGAGACAGTTGTGTAAGAGATGAGAGAGAGACAGTGGTGTAAGAGATGAGAGAGAGACAGTTGTGTAAGAGATGAGAGAGAGACAGTGGTGTTAGAGATGAGAGAGAGACAGTGGTGTAAGAGATGAGAGAGACAGTGGTGTTAGAGATGAGAGAGACAGTTATGTAAGAGATGAGAGAGACAGTGGTGTTAGAGATGAGAGAGACAGTTATGTAAGAGATGAGAGAGACAGTGGTGTTAGAGATGAGAGAGACAGTGGTGTTAGAGATGAGAGAGACAGTGGTGTTAGAGATGAGAGAGACAGTGGTGTTAGAGATGAGAGAGACAGTGGTGTTAGAGATGAGAGAGACAGTGGTGTAAGAGATGAGAGAGACAGTGGTGTAGAGATGAGAGAGACAGTGGTGTTAGAGATGAGAGAGACAGTGGTGTTAGAGATGAGAGAGACAGTGGTGTTAGAGATGAGAGAGACAGTGGTGTTAGAGATGAGAGAGAGACAGTGGTGTTAGAGATGAGAGAGACAGTGGTGTTAGAGATGAGAGAGAGACAGTGGTGTTAGAGATGAGAGAGACAGTGGTGTTAGAGATGAGAGAGACAGTGGTGTTAGAGATGAGAGAGACAGTGGTGTTAGAGATGAGAGAGACAGTGGTGTTAGAGATGAGAGAGACAGTGGTGTTAGAGATGAGAGAGACAGTGGTGTTAGAGATGAGAGAGACAGTGGTGTTAGAGATGAGAGAGACAGTGGTGTTAGAGATGAGAGAGAGACAGTTGTGTTAGAGATGAGAGAGAGACAGTGGTGTTAGAGATGAGAGAGAGACAGTGGTGTTAGAGATGAGAGAGACAGTGGTGTTAGAGATGAGAGAGAGACAGTGGTGTTAGAGATGAGAGAGAGACAGTGGTGTTAGAGATGAGAGAGAGAGACAGTGGTGTTAGAGATGAGAGAGAGACAGTGGTGTTAGAGATGAGAGAGAGACAGTGGTGTTAGAGATGAGAGAGAGACAGTTGTGTTAGAGATGAGAGAGACAGTGGTGTTAGAGATGAGAGAGAGACAGTGGTGTTAGAGATGAGAGAGAGACAGTGGTGTTAGAGATGAGAGAGAGACAGTGGTGTTAGAGATGAGAGAGAGACAGTGGTGTTAGAGATGAGAGAGACAGTGGTGTTAGAGATGAGAGAGAGACAGTGGTGTTAGAGATGAGAGAGAGACAGTGGTGTTAGAGATGAGAGAGAGACAGTGGTGTTAGAGATGAGAGAGAGACAGTGGTGTTAGAGATGAGAGAGAGACAGTGGTGTTAGAGATGAGAGAGACAGTGGTGTTAGAGATGAGAGAGACAGTGGTGTTAGAGATGAGAGAGAGACAGTGGTGTTAGAGATGAGAGAGACAGTGGTGTTAGAGATGAGAGAGACAGTGGTGTTAGAGATGAGAGAGAGACAGTGGTGTTAGAGATGAGAGAGAGACAGTGGTGTTAGAGATGAGAGAGAGACAGTGGTGTTAGAGATGAGAGAGACAGTGGTGTTAGAGATGAGAGAGACAGTGGTGTTAGAGATGAGAGAGAGACAGTGGTGTTAGAGATGAGAGAGACAGTGGTGTTAGAGATGAGAGAGACAGTGGTGTTAGAGATGAGAGAGACAGTGGTGTTAGAGATGAGAGAGACAGTGGTGTTAGAGATGAGAGAGACAGTGGTGTTAGAGATGAGAGAGACAGTGGTGTTAGAGATGAGAGAGACAGTGGTGTTAGAGATGAGAGAGACAGTGGTGTTAGAGATGAGAGAGACAGTGGTGTTAGAGATGAGAGAGACAGTGGTGTTAGAGATGAGAGAGACAGTGGTGTTAGAGATGAGAGAGACAGTGGTGTTAGAGATGAGAGAGACAGTGGTGTTAGAGATGAGAGAGACAGTGGTGTTAGAGATGAGAGAGACAGTGGTGTTAGAGATGAGAGAGACAGTTGTGTAAGAGATGAGAGAGACAGTGGTGTTAGAGATGAGAGAGACAGTGGTGTAAGAGATGAGAGAGACAGTGGTGTTAGAGATGAGAGAGACAGTGGTGTTAGAGATGAGAGAGACAGTGGTGTTAGAGATGAGAGAGACAGTGGTGTTAGAGATGAGAGAGACAGTGGTGTTAGAGATGAGAGAAAGACAGTTATGTAAGAGATGAGAGAGACAGTGGTGTTAGAGATGAGAGAGACAGTGGTGTTAGAGATGAGAGAGACAGTGGTGTTAGAGATGAGAGAGACAGTTATGTAAGAGATGAGAGAGACAGTGGTGTTAGAGATGAGAGAGACAGTGGTGTTAGAGATGAGAGAGACAGTGGTGTTAGAGATGAGAGAGAGACAGTTATGTAAGAGATGAGAGAGACAGTGGTGTTAGAGATGAGAGAGACAGTGGTGTTAGAGATGAGAGAGACAGTGGTGTTAGAGATGAGAGAGAGACAGTGGTGTTAGAGATGAGAGAGACAGTGGTGTTAGAGATGAGAGAGACAGTGGTGTAAGAGATGAGAGAGACAGTGGTGTAAGAGATGAGAGAGACAGTGGTGTTAGAGATGAGAGAGACAGTGGTGTTAGAGATGAGAGAGACAGTGGTGTTAGAGATGAGAGAGACAGTGGTGTTAGAGATGAGAGAGACAGTGGTGTTAGAGATGAGAGAGACAGTGGTGTTAGAGATGAGAGAGACAGTGGTGTTAGAGATGAGAGAGAGACAGTTGTGTAAGAGATGAGAGAGAGACAGTTGTGTAAGAGATGAGAGAGAGACAGTTGTGTAAGAGATGAGAGAGACAGTGGTGTTAGAGATGAGAGAGACAGTGGTGTTAGAGATGAGAGAGACAGTGGTGTTAGAGATGAGAGAGAGACAGTGGTGTAAGAGATGAGAGAGAGACAGTGGTGTTAGAGATGAGAGAGAGACAGTTATGTAAGAGATGAGAGAGACAGTGGTGTAGAGATGAGAGAGACAGTTGTGTAAGAGATGAGAGAGACAGTGGTGTTAGAGATGAGAGAGACAGTGGTGTTAGAGATGAGAGAGACAGTGGTGTTAGAGATGAGAGAGACAGTGGTGTTAGAGATGAGAGAGACAGTGGTGTTAGAGATGAGAGAGACAGTGGTGTTAGAGATGAGAGAGAGACAGTTATGTAAGAGATGAGAGAGACAGTGGTGTTAGAGATGAGAGAGAGACAGTTGTGTAAGAGATGAGAGAGAGACAGTTATGTAAGAGATGAGAGAGACAGTTGTGTTAGAGATGAGAGAGAGACAGTTGTGTAAGAGATGAGAGAGAGACAGTGGTGTAAGAGATGAGAGAGACAGTTATGTAAGAGATGAGAGAGACAGTTGTGTTAGAGATGAGAGAGAGACAGTTGTGTAAGAGATGAGAGAGAGACAGTTGTGTAAGAGATGAGAGAGACAGTTGTGTAAGAGATGAGAGAGAGACAGTTGTGTAAGAGATGAGAGAGAGACAGTTGTGTAAGAGATGAGAGAGAGACAGTGGTGTAAGAGATGAGAGAGAGACAGTGGTGTTAGAGATGAGAGAGACAGTGGTGTTAGAGATGAGAGAGACAGTGTGTGTTAGAGATGAGAGAGACAGTGGTGTTAGAGATGAGAGAGAGACAGTGGTGTTAGAGATGAGAGAGACAGTGGTGTTAGAGATGAGAGAGACAGTGGTGTTAGAGATGAGAGAGACAGTGGTGTTAGAGATGAGAGAGACAGTGGTGTTAGAGATGAGAGAGACAGTGGTGTTAGAGATGAGAGAGACAGTGGTGTTAGAGATGAGAGAGACAGTGGTGTTAGAGATGAGAGAGACAGTGGTGTTAGAGATGAGAGAGACAGTGGTGTTAGAGATGAGAGAGACAGTGGTGTTAGAGATGAGAGAGACAGTGGTGTTAGAGATGAGAGAGAGACAGTTGTGTAAGAGATGAGAGAGAGACAGTGGTGTTAGAGATGAGAGAGAGACAGTTGTGTTAGAGATGAGAGAGAGACAGTGGTGTTAGAGATGAGAGAGAGACAGTGGTGTTAGAGATGAGAGAGACAGTGGTGTTAGAGATGAGAGAGAGACAGTGGTGTTAGAGATGAGAGAGAGACAGTGGTGTTAGAGATGAGAGAGAGACAGTGGTGTTAGAGATGAGAGAGAGACAGTGGTGTTAGAGATGAGAGAGAGACAGTGGTGTTAGAGATGAGAGAGAGACAGTTGTGTTAGAGATGAGAGAGACAGTGGTGTTAGAGATGAGAGAGAGACAGTGGTGTTAGAGATGAGAGAGAGACAGTGGTGTTAGAGATGAGAGAGAGACAGTGGTGTTAGAGATGAGAGAGAGACAGTGGTGTTAGAGATGAGAGAGAGACAGTGGTGTTAGAGATGAGAGAGACAGTGGTGTTAGAGATGAGAGAGAGACAGTGGTGTTAGAGATGAGAGAGAGACAGTGGTGTTAGAGATGAGAGAGAGACAGTGGTGTTAGAGATGAGAGAGAGACAGTGGTGTTAGAGATGAGAGAGACAGTGGTGTTAGAGATGAGAGAGACAGTGGTGTTAGAGATGAGAGAGACAGTGGTGTTAGAGATGAGAGAGAGACAGTGGTGTTAGAGATGAGAGAGACAGTGGTGTTAGAGATGAGAGAGACAGTGGTGTTAGAGATGAGAGAGAGACAGTGGTGTTAGAGATGAGAGAGAGACAGTGGTGTTAGAGATGAGAGAGAGACAGTGGTGTTAGAGATGAGAGAGACAGTGGTGTTAGAGATGAGAGAGAGACAGTGGTGTTAGAGATGAGAGAGAGACAGTGGTGTTAGAGATGAGAGAGACAGTGGTGTTAGAGATGAGAGAGACAGTGGTGTTAGAGATGAGAGAGACAGTGGTGTTAGAGATGAGAGAGACAGTGGTGTTAGAGATGAGAGAGACAGTGGTGTTAGAGATGAGAGAGACAGTGGTGTTAGAGATGAGAGAGACAGTGGTGTTAGAGATGAGAGAGACAGTGGTGTTAGAGATGAGAGAGACAGTGGTGTTAGAGATGAGAGAGACAGTGGTGTTAGAGATGAGAGAGACAGTGGTGTTAGAGATGAGAGAGACAGTGGTGTTAGAGATGAGAGAGACAGTGGTGTTAGAGATGAGAGTGAGACAGTTGTGTAAGAGATGAGAGAGACAGTGGTGTTAGAGATGAGAGAGACAGTGGTGTAAGAGATGAGAGAGACAGTGGTGTTAGAGATGAGAGAGACAGTGGTGTTAGAGATGAGAGAGACAGTGGTGTTAGAGATGAGAGAGACAGTGGTGTTAGAGATGAGAGAGACAGTGGTGTTAGAGATGAGAGAAAGACAGTTATGTAAGAGATGAGAGAGACAGTGGTGTTAGAGATGAGAGAGACAGTGGTGTTAGAGATGAGAGAGACAGTGGTGTTAGAGATGAGAGAAAGACAGTTATGTAAGAGATGAGAGAGACAGTGGTGTTAGAGATGAGAGAGACAGTGGTGTTAGAGATGAGAGAGACAGTGGTGTTAGAGATGAGAGAGAGACAGTTATGTAAGAGATGAGAGAGACAGTGGTGTTAGAGATGAGAGAGACAGTGGTGTTAGAGATGAGAGAGACAGTGGTGTTAGAGATGAGAGAGAGACAGTGGTGTTAGAGATGAGAGAGACAGTGGTGTTAGAGATGAGAGAGACAGTGGTGTAAGAGATGAGAGAGACAGTGGTGTAAGAGATGAGAGAGACAGTGGTGTTAGAGATGAGAGAGACAGTGGTGTTAGAGATGAGAGAGACAGTGGTGTTAGAGATGAGAGAGACAGTGGTGTTAGAGATGAGAGAGACAGTGGTGTTAGAGATGAGAGAGACAGTGGTGTTAGAGATGAGAGAGAGACAGTTGTGTAAGAGATGAGAGAGAGACAGTTGTGTAAGAGATGAGAGAGAGACAGTTGTGTAAGAGATGAGAGAGACAGTTATGTAAGAGATGAGAGAGACAGTGGTGTTAGAGATGAGAGAGACAGTGGTGTTAGAGATGAGAGAGAGACAGTTGTGTAAGAGATGAGAGAGAGACAGTGGTGTTAGAGATGAGAGAGAGACAGTTATGTAAGAGATGAGAGAGACAGTTATGTAAGAGATGAGAGAGACAGTGGTGTTAGAGATGAGAGAGACAGTGGTGTTAGAGATGAGAGAGACAGTGGTGTTAGAGATGAGAGAGACAGTGGTGTTAGAGATGAGAGAGACAGTGGTGTTAGAGATGAGAGAGACAGTGGTGTTAGAGATGAGAGAGAGACAGTTATGTAAGAGATGAGAGAGACAGTGGTGTTAGAGATGAGAGAGAGACAGTTGTGTAAGAGATGAGAGAGAGACAGTTATGTAAGAGATGAGAGAGACAGTTGTGTTAGAGATGAGAGAGAGACAGTTGTGTAAGAGATGAGAGAGAGACAGTGGTGTAAGAGATGAGAGAGACAGTTATGTAGAGATGAGAGAGACAGTTGTGTTAGAGACGAGAGAGAGACAGTTGTGTAAGAGATGAGAGAGAGACAGTTGTGTAAGAGATGAGAGAAACAGTTGTGTAAGAGATGAGAGAGAGACAGTTGTGTAAGAGATGAGAGAGAGACAGTTGTGTAAGAGATGAGAGAGAGACAGTTGTGTAAGAGATGAGAGAGAGACAGTTGTGTAAGAGATGAGAGAGAGACAGTGGTGTAAGAGATGAGAGAGACAGTGGTGTTAGAGATGAGAGAGACAGTTATGTAAGAGATGAGAGAGACAGTGGTGTTAGAGATGAGAGAGACAGTGGTGTAAGAGATGAGAGAGACAGTGGTGTTAGAGATGAGAGAGACAGTTATGTAAGAGATGAGAGAGACAGTGGTGTTAGAGATGAGAGAGACAGTGGTGTAAGAGATGAGAGAGACAGTGGTGTTAGAGATGAGAGAGACAGTTATGTAAGAGATGAGAGAGACAGTGGTGTTAGAGATGAGAGAGACAGTGGTGTTAGAGATGAGAGAGACAGTGGTGTTAGAGATGAGAGACAGTGGTGTTAGAGATGAGAGAGACAGTGGTGTTAGAGATGAGAGAGACAGTGGTGTTAGAGATGAGAGAGACAGTGGTGTTAGAGATGAGAGAGACAGTGGTGTAAGAGATGAGAGAGACAGTGGTGTTAGAGATGAGAGAGACAGTGGTGTTAGAGATGAGAGAGACAGTGGTGTTAGAGATGAGAGAGACAGTGGTGTTAGAGATGAGAGAGAGACAGTGGTGTTAGAGATGAGAGAGACAGTGGTGTTAGAGATGAGAGAGACAGTGGTGTTAGAGATGAGAGAGACAGTGGTGTTAGAGATGAGAGAGACAGTGGTGTTAGAGATGAGAGAGACAGTGGTGTTAGAGATGAGAGAGACAGTGGTGTTAGAGATGAGAGAGACAGTGGTGTTAGAGATGAGAGAGACAGTGGTGTTAGAGATGAGAGAGACAGTGGTGTTAGAGATGAGAGAGACAGTGGTGTTAGAGATGAGAGAGACAGTGGTGTTAGAGATGAGAGAGACAGTGGTGTTAGAGATGAGAGAGACAGTGGTGTTAGAGATGAGAGAGACAGTGGTGTTAGAGATGAGAGAGACAGTGGTGTTAGAGATGAGAGAGACAGTGGTGTTAGAGATGAGAGAGAGACAGTGGTGTTAGAGATGAGAGAGACAGTGGTGTTAGAGATGAGAGAGACAGTGGTGTAAGAGATGAGAGAGACAGTGGTGTAAGAGATGAGAGAGACAGTGGTGTTAGAGATGAGAGAGACAGTGGTGTTAGAGATGAGAGAGACAGTGGTGTTAGAGATGAGAGAGACAGTGGTGTTAGAGATGAGAGAGAGACAGTTGTGTTAGAGATGAGAGAGACAGTGGTGTTAGAGATGAGAGAGAGACAGTGGTGTTAGAGATGAGAGAGAGACAGTTGTGTAAGAGATGAGAGAGAGACAGTTGTGTAAGAGATGAGAGAGAGACAGTTGTGTAAGAGATGAGAGAGACAGTTATGTAAGAGATGAGAGAGACAGTGGTGTTAGAGATGAGAGAGACAGTGGTGTTAGAGATGAGAGAGAGACAGTTGTGTAAGAGATGAGAGAGAGACAGTGGTGTTAGAGATGAGAGAGAGACAGTTATGTAAGAGATGAGAGAGACAGTTATGTAAGAGATGAGAGAGACAGTGGTGTTAGAGATGAGAGAGACAGTGGTGTTAGAGATGAGAGAGACAGTGGTGTTAGAGATGAGAGAGATAGTGGTGTTAGAGATGAGAGAGACAGTGGTGTTAGAGATGAGAGAGACAGTGGTGTTAGAGATGAGAGAGAGACAGTTATGTAAGAGATGAGAGAGACAGTGGTGTTAGAGATGAGAGAGAGACAGTTGTGTAAGAGATGAGAGAGAGACAGTTATGTAAGAGATGAGAGAGACAGTTGTGTTAGAGACGAGAGAGAGACAGTTGTGTAAGAGATGAGAGAGAGACAGTGGTGTAAGAGATGAGAGAGACAGTTATGTAAGAGATGAGAGAGACAGTTGTGTTAGAGACGAGAGAGAGACAGTTGTGTAAGAGATGAGAGAGAGACAGTTGTGTAAGAGATGAGAGAAACAGTTGTGTAAGAGATGAGAGAGAGACAGTTGTGTAAGAGATGAGAGAGAGACAGTTGTGTAAGAGATGAGAGAGAGACAGTTGTGTAAGAGATGAGAGAGAGACAGTGGTGTAAGAGATGAGAGAGAGACAGTTGTGTAAGAGATGAGAGAGAGACAGTTGTGTAAGAGATGAGAGAGACAGTGGTGTTAGAGATGAGAGAGACAGTGGTGTAAGAGATGAGAGAGACAGTGGTGTAAGAGATGAGAGAGACAGTGGTGTTAGAGATGAGAGAGACAGTGGTGTTAGAGATGAGAGAGACAGTGGTGTTAGAGATGAGAGAGACAGTGGTGTTAGAGATGAGAGAGACAGTGGTGTTAGAGATGAGAGAGACAGTGGTGTTAGAGATGAGAGAGACAGTGGTGTTAGAGATGAGAGAGACAGTGGTGTTAGAGATGAGAGAGACAGTGGTGTTAGAGATGAGAGAGACAGTGGTGTTAGAGATGAGAGAGACAGTGGTGTTAGAGATGAGAGAGACAGTGGTGTTAGAGATGAGAGAGACAGTGGTGTTAGAGATGAGAGAGACAGTGGTGTTAGAGATGAGAGAGACAGTTGTGTAAGAGATGAGAGAGAGACAGTGGTGTTAGAGATGAGAGAGAGACAGTTGTGTTAGAGATGAGAGAGAGACAGTGGTGTTAGAGATGAGAGAGACAGTGGTGTTAGAGATGAGAGAGACAGTGGTGTTAGAGATGAGAGAGAGACAGTGGTGTTAGAGATGAGGGAGAGACAGTGGTGTTAGAGATGAGAGAGAGACAGTGGTGTTAGAGATGAGAGAGAGACAGTGGTGTTAGAGATGAGAGAGAGACAGTGGTGTTAGAGATGAGAGAGAGACAGTGGTGTTAGAGATGAGAGAGACAGTGGTGTTAGAGATGAGAGAGAGACAGTGGTGTTAGAGATGAGAGAGAGACAGTGGTGTTAGAGATGAGAGAGAGACAGTGGTGTTAGAGATGAGAGAGAGACAGTGGTGTTAGAGATGAGAGAGAGACAGTGGTGTTAGAGATGAGAGAGACAGTGGTGTTAGAGATGAGAGAGAGACAGTGGTGTTAGAGATGAGAGAGAGACAGTGGTGTTAGAGATGAGAGAGAGACAGTGGTGTTAGAGATGAGAGAGAGACAGTGGTGTTAGAGATGAGAGAGAGACAGTGGTGTTAGAGATGAGAGAGACAGTGGTGTTAGAGATGAGAGAGACAGTGGTGTTAGAGATGAGAGAGAGACAGTGGTGTTAGAGATGAGAGAGACAGTGGTGTTAGAGATGAGAGAGACAGTGGTGTTAGAGATGAGAGAGAGACAGTGGTGTTAGAGATGAGAGAGAGACAGTGGTGTTAGAGATGAGAGAGAGACAGTGGTGTTAGAGATGAGAGAGACAGTGGTGTTAGAGATGAGAGAGAGACAGTGGTGTTAGAGATGAGAGAGAGACAGTGGTGTTAGAGATGAGAGAGACAGTGGTGTTAGAGATGAGAGAGACAGTGGTGTTAGAGATGAGAGAGACAGTGGTGTTAGAGATGAGAGAGACAGTGGTGTTAGAGATGAGAGAGACAGTGGTGTTAGAGATGAGAGAGACAGTGGTGTTAGAGATGAGAGAGACAGTGGTGTTAGAGATGAGAGAGACAGTGGTGTTAGAGATGAGAGAGACAGTGGTGTTAGAGATGAGAGAGACAGTGGTGTTAGAGATGAGAGAGACAGTGGTGTTAGAGATGAGAGAGACAGTGGTGTTAGAGATGAGAGAGACAGTGGTGTTAGAGATGAGAGAGACAGTGGTGTTAGAGATGAGAGAGACAGTGGTGTTAGAGATGAGAGTGAGACAGTTGTGTAAGAGATGAGAGAGACAGTGGTGTTAGAGATGAGAGAGACAGTGGTGTAAGAGATGAGAGAGACAGTGGTGTTAGAGATGAGAGAGACAGTGGTGTTAGAGATGAGAGAGACAGTGGTGTTAGAGATGAGAGAGACAGTGGTGTTAGAGATGAGAGAGACAGTGGTGTTAGAGATGAGAGAAAGACAGTTATGTAAGAGATGAGAGAGACAGTGGTGTTAGAGATGAGAGAGACAGTGGTGTTAGAGATGAGAGAGACAGTGGTGTTAGAGATGAGAGAAGACAGTTATGTAAGAGATGAAAGAGACAGTGGTGTTAGAGATGAGAGAGACAGTGGTGTTAGAGATGAGAGAGACAGTGGTGTTAGAGATGAGAGAGAGACAGTTATGTAAGAGATGAGAGAGACAGTGGTGTTAGAGATGAGAGAGACAGTGGTGTTAGAGGTGAGAGAGACAGTGGTGTTAGAGATGAGAGAGAGACAGTGGTGTTAGAGATGAGAGAGACAGTGGTGTTAGAGATGAGAGAGACAGTGGTGTAAGAGATGAGAGAGACAGTGGTGTAAGAGATGAGAGAGACAGTGGTGTTAGAGATGAGAGAGACAGTGGTGTTAGAGATGAGAGAGACAGTGGTGTTAGAGATGAGAGAGACAGTGGTGTTAGAGATGAGAGAGACAGTGGTGTTAGAGATGAGAGAGACAGTGGTGTTAGAGATGAGAGAGAGACAGTTGTGTAAGAGATGAGAGAGAGAGACAGTTGTGTAAGAGATGAGAGAGAGACAGTTGTGTAAGAGATGAGAGAGACAGTTATGTAAGAGATGAGAGAGACAGTGGTGTTAGAGATGAGAGAGACAGTGGTGTTAGAGATGAGAGAGAGACAGTTGTGTAAGAGATGAGAGAGAGACAGTGGTGTTAGAGATGAGAGAGAGACAGTTATGTAAGAGATGAGAGAGACAGTTATGTAAGAGATGAGAGAGACAGTGGTGTTAGAGATGAGAGAGACAGTGGTGTTAGAGATGAGAGAGACAGTGGTGTTAGAGATGAGAGAGATAGTGGTGTTAGAGATGAGAGAGACAGTGGTGTTAGAGATGAGAGAGACAGTGGTGTTAGAGATGAGAGAGAGACAGTTATGTAAGAGATGAGAGAGACAGTGGTGTTAGAGATGAGAGAGAGACAGTTGTGTAAGAGATGAGAGAGAGACAGTTATGTAAGAGATGAGAGAGACAGTTGTGTTAGAGACGAGAGAGAGACAGTTGTGTAAGAGATGAGAGAGAGACAATGGTGTAAGAGATGAGAGAGACAGTTATGTAAGAGATGAGAGAGACAGTTGTGTTAGAGACGAGAGAGAGACAGTTGTGTAAGAGATGAGAGAGAGACAGTTGTGTAAGAGATGAGAGAAACAGTTGTGTAA
Source organism: Megaustenia siamemsis (assembly GCA_032433765.1). Lineage (NCBI taxonomy): Eukaryota > Metazoa > Mollusca > Gastropoda > Stylommatophora > Ariophantidae > Megaustenia > Megaustenia siamemsis. The sequence continues at coordinate 8,235,772 of JAVIAB010000091.1, read as the reverse complement.
GAGATGAGAGAGAGACAGTTGTGTAAGAGATGAGAGAGAGACAGTTGTGTAAGAGATGAGAGAGAGACAGTTGTGTAAGAGATGAGAGAGAGACAGTTGTGTAAGAGATGAGAGAGAGACAGTGGTGTAAGAGATGAGAGAGACAGTGGTGTTAGAGATGAGAGAGACAGTTATGTAAGAGATGAGAGAGACAGTGGTGTTAGAGATGAGAGAGACAGTGGTGTAAGAGATGAGAGAGACAGTGGTGTTAGAGATGAGAGAGACAGTTATGTAAGAGATGAGAGAGACAGTGGTGTTAGAGATGAGAGAGACAGTTATGTAAGAGATGAGAGAGACAGTGGTGTAAGAGATGAGAGAGACAGTTATGTAAGAGATGAGAGATACAGTGGTGTTAGAGATGAGAGAGACAGTGGTGTTAGAGATGAGAGACAGTGGTGTTAGAGATGAGAGAGACAGTGGTGTTAGAGATGAGAGAGACAGTGGTGTTAGAGATGAGAGAGACAGTGGTGTAAGAGATGAGAGAGACAGTGGTGTAAGAGATGAGAGAGACAGTGGTGTTAGAGATGAGAGAGACAGTGGTGTTAGAGATGAGAGAGACAGTGGTGTTAGAGATGAGAGAGACAGTGGTGTTAGAGATGAGAGAGAGACAGTGGTGTTAGAGATGAGAGAGACAGTGGTGTTAGAGATGAGAGAGACAGTGGTGTTAGAGATGAGAGAGACAGTGGTGTTAGAGATGAGAGAGACAGTGGTGTTAGAGATGAGAGAGACAGTGGTGTTAGAGATGAGAGAGACAGTGGTGTTAGAGATGAGAGAGACAGTGGTGTTAGAGATGAGAGAGACAGTGGTGTTAGAGATGAGAGAGACAGTGGTGTTAGAGATGAGAGAGACAGTGGTGTTAGAGATGAGAGAGACAGTGGTGTTAGAGATGAGAGAGACAGTGGTGTTAGAGATGAGAGAGACAGTGGTGTTAGAGATGAGAGAGAGACAGTTGTGTAAGAGATGAGAGAGAGACAGTGGTGTTAGAGATGAGAGAGAGACAGTTGTGTTAGAGATGAGAGAGAGACAGTGGTGTTAGAGATGAGAGAGAGACAGTGGTGTTAGAGATGAGAGAGACAGTGGTGTTAGAGATGAGAGAGAGACAGTGGTGTTAGAGATGAGGGAGAGACAGTGGTGTTAGAGATGAGAGAGAGACAGTGGTGTTACAGATGAGAGAGAGACAGTGGTGTTAGAGATGAGAGAGAGACAGTGGTGTTAGAGATGAGAGAGAGACAGTTGTGTTAGAGATGAGAGAGACAGTGGTGTTAGAGATGAGAGAGAGACAGTGGTGTTAGAGATGAGAGAGAGACAGTGGTGTTAGAGATGAGAGAGAGACAGTGGTGTTAGAGATGAGAGAGAGACAGTGGTGTTAGAGATGAGAGAGACAGTGGTGTTAGAGATGAGAGAGAGACAGTGGTGTTAGAGATGAGAGAGAGACAGTGGTGTTAGAGATGAGAGAGAGACAGTGGTGTTAGAGATGAGAGAGAGACAGTGGTGTTAGAGATGAGAGAGAGACAGTGGTGTTAGAGATGAGAGAGACAGTGGTGTTAGAGATGAGAGAGACAGTGGTGTTAGAGATGAGAGAGACAGTGGTGTTAGAGATGAGAGAGACAGTGGTGTTAGAGATGAGAGAGACAGTGGTGTTAGAGATGAGAGAGACAGTGGTGTTAGAGATGAGAGAGACAGTGGTGTTAGAGATGAGAGAGACAGTGGTGTTAGAGATGAGAGAGACAGTGGTGTTAGAGATGAGAGTGAGACAGTTGTGTAAGAGATGAGAGAGACAGTGGTGTTAGAGATGAGAGAGACAGTGGTGTAAGAGATGAGAGAGACAGTGGTGTTAGAGATGAGAGAGACAGTGGTGTTAGAGATGAGAGAGACAGTGGTGTTAGAGATGAGAGAGACAGTGGTGTTAGAGATGAGAGAGACAGTGGTGTAAGAGATGAGAGAGACAGTGGTGTAAGAGATGAGAGAGACAGTGGTGTTAGAGATGAGAGAGACAGTGGTGTTAGAGATGAGAGAGACAGTGGTGTTAGAGATGAGAGAGACAGTGGTGTTAGAGATGAGAGAGACAGTGGTGTAAGAGATGAGAGAGACAGTGGTGTTAGAGATGAGAGAGACAGTGGTGTAAGAGATGAGAGAGACAGTGGTGTTAGAGATGAGAGAGACAGTGGTGTAAGAGATGAGAGAGACAGTGGTGTTAGAGATGAGAGAGACAGTGGTGTTAGAGATGAGAGAGACAGTGGTGTTAGAGATGAGAGAGACAGTGGTGTTAGAGATGAGAGAGAGACAGTTGTGTAAGAGATGAGAGAGACAGTGGTGTTAGAGATGAGAGAGACAGTGGTGTTAGAGATGAGAGAGACAGTGGTGTTAGAGATGAGAGAGAGACAGTTGTGTAAGAGATGAGAGAGACAGTGGTGTTAGAGATGAGAGAGACAGTGGTGTAAGAGATGAGAGAGACAGTGGTGTTAGAGATGAGTGAGACAGTGGTGTTAGAGATGAGAGAGAGACAGTGGTGTTAGAGATGAGAGAGACAGTGGTGTTAGAGATGAGAGAGACAGTGGTGTTAGAGATGAGAGAGAGACAGTGGTGTTAGAGATGAGAGAGACAGTGGTGTTAGAGATGAGAGAGACAGTGGTGTTAGAGATGAGAGAGACAGTGGTGTTAGAGATGAGAGAGAGACAGTGGTGTTAGAGATGAGAGAGACAGTGGTGTTAGAGATGAGAGAGAGACAGTGGTGTTAGAGATGAGAGAGACAGTGGTGTTAGAGATGAGAGAGACAGTGGTGTTAGAGATGAGAGAGAGACAGTGGTGTTAGAGATGAGAGAGACAGTGGTGTTAGAGATGAGAGAGACAGTGGTGTAAGAGATGAGAGAGACAGTGGTGTTAGAGATGAGAGAGACAGTGGTGTTAGAGATGAGAGAGAGACAGTGGTGTTAGAGATGAGAGAGACAGTGGTGTTAGAGATGAGAGAGAGACAGTGGTGTTAGAGATGAGAGAGACAGTGGTGTTAGAGATGAGAGAGACAGTGGTGTTAGAGATGAGAGAGAGACAGTGGTGTTAGAGATGAGAGAGACAGTGGTGTTAGAGATGAGAGAGAGACAGTTGTGTAAGAGATGAGAGAGACAGTGGTGTTAGAGATGAGAGAGAGACAGTTGTGTAAGAGATGAGAGAGACAGTGGTGTTAGAGATGAGAGAGAGACAGTTGTGTAAGAGATGAGAGAGACAGTGGTGTTAGAGATGAGAGAGAGACAGTTATGTAAGAGATGAGAGAGACAGTGGTGTTAGAGATGAGAGAGACAGTTGTGTAAGAGATGAGAGAGACAGTTGTGTTAGAGATGAGAGACAGTTGTGTAAGAGATGAGAGAGACAGTGGTGTTAGAGATGAGAGAGAGACAGTTGTGTAAGAGATGAGAGAGAGACAGTTATGTAAGAGATGAGAGAGACAGTTATGTAAGAGATGAGAGAGACAGTGGTGTTAGAGATGAGAGAGAGACAGTTGTGTAAGAGATGAGAGAGACAGTGGTGTTAGAGATGAGAGAGAGACAGTTATGTAAGAGATGAGAGAGACAGTGGTGTTAGAGATGAGAGAGACAGTGGTGTTAGAGATGAGAGAGAGACAGTTGTGTAAGAGATGAGAGAGAGACAGTTATGTAAGAGATGAGAGAGACAGTGGTGTTAGAGATGAGAGAGACAGTTGTGTTAGAGATGAGAGAGAGACAGTGGTGTTAGAGATGAGAGAGACAGTGGTTTAAGAGATGAGAGAGAGACAGTGGTGTAAGAGATGAGAGAGACAGTGGTGTTAGAGATGAGAGAGAGACAGTGGTGTTAGAGATGAGAGAGAGACAGTGGTGATAGAGATGAGAGAGAGACAGTGGTGTTAGAGATGAGAGAGAGACAGTGGTGTTAGAGATGAGAGAGACAGTGGTGTTAGAGATGAGAGAGACAGTGGTGTTAGAGATGAGAGAGAGACAGTGCTGTTAGAGATGAGAGAGACAGTGGTGTTAGAGATGAGAGAGACAGTGGTGTTAGAGATGAGAGAGAGACAGTGGTGTTAGAGATGAGAGAGAGACAGTGGTGTTAGAGATGAGAGAGAGACAGTGGTGTTAGAGATGAGAGAGACAGTGGTGTTAGAGATGAGAGAGAGACAGTGGTGTTAGAGATGAGAGAGAGACAGTGGTGTTAGAGATGAGAGAGACAGTGGTGTTAGAGATGAGAGAGACAGTGGTGTTAGAGATGAGAGAGACAGTGGTGTTAGAGATGAGAGAGACAGTGGTGTTAGAGATGAGAGAGACAGTGGTGTTAGAGATGAGAGAGACAGTGGTGTTAGAGATGAGAGAGACAGTGGTGTTAGAGATGAGAGAGACAGTGGTGTTAGAGATGAGAGAGACAGTGGTGTTAGAGATGAGAGAGACAGTGGTGTTAGAGATGAGAGAGACAGTGGTGTTAGAGATGAGAGAGACAGTGGTGTTAGAGATGAGAGAGACAGTGGTGTTAGAGATGAGAGAGACCGTGGTGTTAGAGATGAGAGAGACAGTGGTGTTAGAGATGAGAGAGACAGTGGTGTTAGAGATGAGAGTGAGACAGGTGTGTAAGAGATGAGAGAGACAGTGGTGTTAGAGATGAGAGAGACAGTGGTGTAAGAGATGAGAGAGACAGTGGTGTTAGAGATGAGAGAGACAGTGGTGTTAGAGATGAGAGAGACAGTGGTGTTAGAGATGAGAGAGACAGTGGTGTTAGAGATGAGAGAGACAGTGGTGTAAGAGATGAGAGAGACAGTGGTGTAAGAGATGAGAGAGACAGTGGTGTTAGAGATGAGAGAGACAGTGGTGTTAGAGATGAGAGAGACAGTGGTGTTAGAGATGAGAGAGACAGTGGTGTTAGAGATGAGAGAGACAGTGGTGTAAGAGATGAGAGAGACAGTGGTGTTAGAGATGAGAGAGACAGTGGTGTAAGAGATGAGAGAGACAGTGGTGTTAGAGATGAGAGAGACAGTGGTGTAAGAGATGAGAGAGACAGTGGTGTTAGAGATGAGAGAGACAGTGGTGTTAGAGATGAGAGAGACAGTGGTGTTAGAGATGAGAGAGACAGTGGTGTTAGAGATGAGAGAGAGACAGTTGTGTAAGAGATGAGAGAGACAGTGGTGTTAGAGATGAGAGAGACAGTGGTGTTAGAGATGAGAGAGACAGTGGTGTTAGAAATGAGAGAGAGACAGTTGTGTAAGAGATGAGAGAGACAGTGGTGTTAGAGATGAGAGAGACAGTGGTGTAAGAGATGAGAGAGACAGTGGTGTTAGAGATGAGTGAGACAGTGGTGTTAGAGATGAGAGAGAGACAGTGGTGTTAGAGATGAGAGAGACAGTGGTGTTAGAGATGAGAGAGACAGTGGTGTTAGAGATGAGAGAGAGACAGTGGTGTTAGAGATGAGAGAGACAGTGGTGTTAGAGATGAGAGAGACAGTGGTGTTAGAGATGAGAGAGACAGTGGTGTTAGAGATGAGAGAGAGACAGTGGTGTTAGAGATGAGAGAGACAGTGGTGTTAGAGATGAGAGAGAGACAGTGGTGTTAGAGATGAGAGAGACAGTGGTGTTAGAGATGAGAGAGACAGTGGTGTTAGAGATGAGAGAGAGACAGTGGTGTTAGAGATGAGAGAGACAGTGGTGTTAGAGATGAGAGAGACAGTGGTGTAAGAGATGAGAGAGACAGTGGTGTTAGAGATGAGAGAGACAGTGGTGTTAGAGATGAGAGAGAGACAGTGGTGTTAGAGATGAGAGAGACAGTGGTGTTAGAGATGAGAGAGAGACAGTGGTGTTAGAGATGAGAGAGAAAGTGGTGTTAGAGATGAGAGAGACAGTGGTGTTAGAGATGAGAGAGAGACAGTGGTGTTAGAGATGAGAGAGACAGTGGTGTTAGAGATGAGAGAGAGACAGTTGTGTAAGAGATGAGAGAGACAGTGGTGTTAGAGATGAGAGAGAGACAGTTGTGTAAGAGATGAGAGAGACAGTGGTGTTAGAGATGAGAGAGAGACAGTTGTGTAAGAGATGAGAGAGACAGTGGTGTTAGAGATGAGAGAGAGACAGTTATGTAAGAGATGAGAGAGACAGTGGTGTTAGAGATGAGAGAGACAGTTGTGTAAGAGATGAGAGAGACAGTTGTGTTAGAGATGAGAGACAGTTGTGTAAGAGATGAGAGAGACAGTGGTGTTAGAGATGAGAGAGAGACAGTTGTGTAAGAGATGAGAGAGAGACAGTTATGTAAGAGATGAGAGAGACAGTTATGTAAGAGATGAGAGAGACAGTGGTGTTAGAGATGTGAGAGAGACAGTTGTGTAAGAGATGAGAGAGACAGTGGTGTTAGAGATGAGAGAGAGACAGTTATGTAAGAGATGAGAGAGACAGTGGTGTTAGAGATGAGAGAGACAGTGGTGTTAGAGATGAGAGAGAGACAGTTGTGTAAGAGATGAGAGAGAGACAGTTATGTAAGAGATGAGAGAGACAGTGGTGTTAGAGATGAGAGAGACAGTTGTGTTAGAGATGAGAGAGAGACAGTGGTGTTAGAGATGAGAGAGACAGTGGTTTAAGAGATGAGAGAGAGACAGTGGTGTAAGAGATGAGAGAGACAGTGGTGTTAGAGATGAGAGAGACAGTTGTGTTAGAGATGAGAGAGAGACAGTTGTGTAAGAGATGAGAGAGATACAGTTATGTAAGAGATGAGAGAGACAGTTGTGTTAGAGACGAGAGAGAGAGACAGTTGTGTAAGAGATGAGAGAGAGACAGTGGTGTAAGAGATGAGAGAGACAGTTATGTAAGAGATGAGAGAGACAGTTGTGTTAGAAACGAGAGAGAGACAGTTGTGTAAGAGATGAGAGAGAGACAGTTGTGTAAGAGATGAGAGAGACCGTTGTGTAAGAGATGAGAGAGACAGTTGTGTAAGAGATGAGAGAGAGACAGTTGTGTAAGAGATGAGAGAGAGACAGTTGTGTAAGAGATGAGAGAGAGACAGTTGTGTAAGAGATGAGAGAGACAGTTATGTAAGAGATGAGAGAGACAGTTGTGTTAGAGACGAGAGAGAGACAGTTGTGTAAGAGATGAGAGAGAGACAGTGGTGTAAGAGACGAGAGAGAGACAGTTGTGTAAGAGACGAGAGAAACCGTAATGTGAAAGATGAGAGAGAGAAAGTGGTATAAAAGACGAGAGAGACAGCGGTGTATAAGACGACAGCGAAAGTTGTGTAATAGACGAGAGAGAGACAGTGGTGTAAGATGCAAGAGAGACAGTCGTGTGAGAGACGAAAGAGAGACAGTGGTGTAAGAGACGAAAGAGAGACAGGGGTGTAAGAGGCGAGAGAGACAGTGGTGTAAGAGACGAAAGGGTCAGCGATGTAAGAGACGAGAGAGATAAAGGTGAACGATACGAGAGAGAGACAGTGGTGTAAGAGACGAGATAGACAGCGGTGTAAGAGACGAGAGAGACAGCGGTGTAAGAGACGAGAGGAAGACAGTGGTGTAAGGGACGAGAGAGACAGTGGTGTAAGAGACAAATAGAGTCAATGTAGAGTTAATATACAGAAATAGTCAAGTTCAGTTACAAGACAGAGCCAGTTCAAGTTAAGAGCCAGATATAATTCAGAACATTGACAGTCATTAGAGGAACAGAGCCAGTTAGTTATAAACAGACGGAGAGATAGCTGAGACTGGTAATTAACCTTGTCAAGATTATATAGAAATTGACTGGGCTTCATAGATATAGGAAAGCAAAAACAGTTTATATTCTATTCATGGAATCATTTTCATCGCAGTCGGGGCATCCCCCATACCCGCTCCACCGCTCATCAAAGCATTTCTCTAAAAACAAATGCAGGCTGATTGTCCTTGTAAGGTGTTGATTGTAGATACCTCTGCTTTTCCCACTACGTACTTCGGATCGACCAGATCCATATAATTTTTTAATAATTTTTTTTTCTAAACTTCAACGTTAAACCAGTCCTATCGTATGCCGGTGAAACATGGAGAATAACAAAAGTGGCAGTCACGAAGATACATATTTTCATTAATAGATCCTTGCTCAGAATACAGGGATGGAAATGGCAGTACTTTAGGTCGGAATTGTTTCACTGCAGACGGGACATTCCCATATCCGCTCATTCGCCGTTCCAGCAGCCAACAAAGTGTTCATCCCGATCATTCATATTGTTCTATTGAGTTCGTCCCGTTCTGTAAAACTGTGCTTTATTACGTTCACTAAAAAATTGTTATTATTGAAGGTGCCGTATTTAACTGTACAAATGGCGCACAGCTCAAAGTGGACACTCCCGGGTCGCTGTAACGGCGGTCACGGGCAGCATAATCTCCATGCGCCCACATCATTTCCAATATAGTCTTAATGATCAGTGGTGGGCGTGCCCAAGAATTACTGTCCCAACAAATGAAGTCAGGCCTTCACTTCTGTGAAAATCTCGATCCGACCGCAGTTCAGTTCGTGGATAATTTGTACTCGAGCACTGATCACACATCCTCCCCCAGGACAAAACCGGGACTTTGTACCGTTCCACTGGACTCCGCAACCAATTTGCCTGCAGCACTATCTCAGAGCGCGAGCGCCAAAACCATGTTGATGTTTTGGTCAGGTGAATGCGACTGGACTACTGCTGTCTCCACAAACGAAAAGCATAACCCGAAAGAATCACTCAGAACTAAATTGCAACAAAAATGCCACTAATACTGAACCTGATTCGACTAAGCGGCCATCATGCCAGCATTACCAACCGGAAGTCCTCTAAAATTACAAAACAAAATCACAAACTTAGAACTATGGGGAAACTACCAGACAAACACAAGTAGACAATGGGATAAGACAAAGACGATGGTGCTAGATAAGACACAGACTTTGGATGCCAACTGAGAGTATTACAGGACGTGCCATTTTTACGGAACCCACAGTAGAGAAGACACTGGGGAGAATTAAAATCTACTTGGAGAAAACAGACTGAAACAACAATGAAGACGATAGGGAAGACATGGGGCGATCTTAAAGGAATAGCAACAAATAGGTCGGCTTGGAAAGCGCTTCCTGAATGATCTATGCTCCAGTGTGAGTTGAAAGGAAGAAAAAGAAAAGTTTATTTTTAGACATGATCACAGTACTTGCCATTCATTAGTGTGAATTGCTTCGTCAGTTTCATCTCTTTAGGGAATTTGCACCGTGTTTCGTTCGTCGTGGGCTGCATTCACTAGAGTAATCAGGAATCTAAAGTGCGCGACATTGTATTGTTGTGTGTGCGACATTGTTGTGTGTGCTACGTCATCGTAATGGCTCATCGTGTGTCCCTAGGCAGGCCGTACGCTAGTCTTACGGTCTGTTGTTTGATGTGCGACGGGGATAGTCTGACGATTGACTGTGTGTTTATATGTTCGGAATTGGAGTCAACAACGATGGCCTAACATCATCAAGCGCTATACATTTAAAAAAAAAATATGACGATCATAATTTTCAGGAGGACGTGAACTTCCGGTATATGGTGGATAGGCAGCAGGAACCCGTTGCAGTTTCCTCATATTCCAAGTCCGGCTTGTTGCAGGAGCTACTGAGTTAAGTGCTCTGTGCACACCGTGAGCTGTGTGTCTCATCCGTTTTGATCATGTTTCGATATTCCAATTGTTTACGATGAATGATGATATCGTATGTCAGGGAACAGTTGGCTGTGTTCACTTTCTGCGCGGTTTCGCCTTATGTCTTTTGGCGTGTGCTGAGACTGCTACCATGGAGACTACAGTTACCTTTCTTTGTTTGGGAGATGAGGTATTAATTCGGATGATTACGCTGGCACGGGCGGTTGAGCAATTATGGATTTTTATTCGTTTGCAGTAATACCGGGGCCTTCCATAACCAAATAACAAAAAAAAAAACAGCACAGTTGTGTATTTTTAGTGTGCATGATTTCAGCTAAGTACGTTTAATTATGCGCGTTTGAGCACGGCAACAGTTGTTAACAGGATGTTAAAAAGACGTCAACGAGGAACAGTCGTTATTAAAAGGGCACTTGATGAATTGTGTCTAATCACCTGCACTTAACCTACAAGTGCGAACTACCTCTGGTACAATGTGCGTCTACTATTTCACATTGTCAATTATAAAGTGTCGTTTCACACGTTTTCTAACTACGCAATCTCGTCCTTTCTTTCAGCTCCATGTGGAGCATAGGTCTTCAACAAATACTATCAGTTCTCTGTGAAGCAAAGGTCTTTAACTAATACTATCAGCTCCCTGTGGAGCAAAGGTCTTCAACAAATACTTTCAGCTCCCTGTGAAGCAAAGGTCTTTAATAAATACTATCAGCTCCCTTGGAGCAAAGGTCTTCAACAAATACTTTCAGCTCCCTGTGAAGCAAATGTCTTTAACAAATACTATCAGCTCCCTGTGGAGCAAAGGTCTTCAACAAATACTATCAGTTCCCTGTGAAGCAAAGGTCTTCAACAAACACTTTCAGATCTCTATTGAGCATAGGTCTTCAACAGACACTTTCAGATCTCTATTGAGCATAGGTCTTCAGCAAATACTTTCAGCTCCCTGTTGATCATAAAGTCTTCAAACAATCACTTTCAACTCTCTGTGGAGCATATGTCTTCAACAAATACTTTCAGCTCCCTGTGGAGCATAGGTCTTCAACAAACACTTTCAGATCTCTATTGAGCAAAGGTCTTCAAAAAATACTTTCAGATCTCTATTGAGCATAGGTCTTCAACAAATACTTTCAGCTCCCTGTGGAGCAAAGGTCTTCAACAAACACTTTCAGATCTCTATTGAGCAAAGGTCTTCAACAAACACTTTCAGCTCCCTGTGGAGAATAGGTCTTCAACAAACACATTCAGCTCGCTGTTGAACATAAGTAAAAAGTAAAGAGCCCCCGTCACGCCAAGTGGCGTATAGGGAATATGTTGTTATTGACCATACATTTTACAGACCTTCAGCACATGATTTTTGGGGTTATGTGGTCGGTATTATGCCCGTGCCGCTTTACTTTCCCAGAAAAAAAATTCAGTACCCATTAAAGGCTTGGTGAACCGGAGCCGTCGGTTGGGATCGAACGATGTACACTATTTCACATTGTGCACTATTTTACTTTGTGCACTATTTTACTTTGTGCACTATTTCACATTGTGCACTATTTCACATTGTGCACTATTTTACTTTGTGCCCTGTTTCACATTGTGCACTATTTCACATTGCGCACTATTTCACATTGCGCACTATTTCACATTGCGCACTATTTCACATTGTACACTATTTTACTTTGTGCACGGTTTCACATTGTGCACTATTTCACATTGTTCACTATTTCACATTGTTCACTATTTCACATTGTGCACTATTTCACACCATACACCGTTTCACAATTTGCACTATTTAACATTGCGCACTATTTCACATTGTGCACTATTTTACTTTGTGCACTGTTTCACATTGTGCATACTTTCATGCTACATACTGTTTTTAAAAAGGGGACGGGGCAAAAAATAAATTTGGAGAAAACAGCTGGAAGCAGAAATGAAGAAGTTTGGACAGAAACTGGACAGCTTTGGGAAAGTATTTTTTGAAGGCCTATGCTCCACAGGAACTTGAAGGTGTTCGTTTGAAGACCTATGCTCAATAGGGAGTTAAAAGTGTTTGTTGACGACCTATGCTCCACATGGAACTGAAAATGTTTGAAGACCTATGCTCCACAGGGAGCTGAAAGTGCTTGTTTGAAGATCTATGCTCCACAGGGAGCTGAAGGTGTTGATTGAAGGCCTATGCTCCACGGGGAGCTGAAAGTGTTTGTTGAAGACCTATTCTCCACAGGAAGCTGAAAGTGTTTATTTGAAGACCTATGCTCCACGGGGAGCTGAAAGCGTTTGTGGAAGATCTATGCTCCAAAGGGAGCTGACTGAAAGTTTTTGTTGAAGAACTATGCTCCACAGGGAGCTTAAAGTGTTTGCTGAAGACTTATGCTCCACGAGGAACTGAAAGTGTTTGCTGAAGATCTATACCCCACAGTGAACTAAAGGCGTTGAAGACTTGTGCGTTGCATGGAGTTGAAAGTGTTTGTTGAATATTTATGCTCCACAGGGAGCTGAAAGTGTTTGCTGAAGACCTATGCTCCACAGGGAGCTGAAAGTGTTTGTTGAAGACCTATTCTCCACAGGGAATTGAAAGTGTTTGTGAAGAGCTATGTTCCACAGGGAGCTGAAAGTGATTGTTGAAGACCTATGCTCCCCAGGGAGCTGAAAGGAGGAATACGACTTTTTTTTTTTTTTTTAGTAAAATGTATTATTTCATAAAAACCACCATTTTGTATTATGCATGAAGTAATCACATACGAAAACGATGGCCTTGGATAGGGACACACACTGCCGAAGCGAATCTAGAGTATTACATGACAGGCCCTTTTTTGGAACCCACAGGGAAAAAGACAAAGAGGAAGTCCAACATATTCTTCGAGAAGACAAATGGAAGCAGAGATGAAGCTGATATGGAAGACATAGGATTATCTGAAATTAAAAAGGATGATTTCCGTTTCTAAGATGGCGGATCTATAGCTTGTTTCATAACTTGTGCCCAACTTTTAAAATCGATAGCTTTTTAACCGCTTTTTGTAAGTTATTCAAAATTTGCATGTAAAGTTATAATGATTAGAACCCAACAGGGAATTAATTTCATTAAAAAAACTTTTGGTTATTATTGTTGCTTATTTGATTTATTTAAATTTATAACGACCCATTGATGTAGTCAAAACTTAATGTTTACAGTATTTTAAACTAAAAATAGCGAGTACAAATCCATACACGGTAGATTGACGTATTTGCACGCTTTCCCCGTGGTTTTTTTGACACAATTAGACACTTGAGAAATTGTGTGTTCCATTTCCGTTCATTCATAGGTGTAGACGTGGAACGGTAACATTTATCATGAGTCTTAAAATGAAATTCTGCAGTTTACAAAACATCGCAATAAAAATGTATGGCTATTTTTGCAAAGAGGCTAAACGAGGAAGATTATTTCATTCTTTAGAAAACCCTGAGAATAGGACAAGACACATTTTGGATTTATCTAAACGGTCATTTAATCGCTGGATTCAAGCACGTGACCGTCAATGTTCCAAATATACAAAATCACAAGGAAGAGCAAAAATTTTGGATAATTTCGACAGTGAACTTATTAGAAGTGAAATTCGCAAAATGTTGGGTATGAATGAAACTGTTACAATAAGAAAATTAAAAATTTCGCTGAAAAAGAACAACAGTATTGAAATGTCAGTCTACATTATGGAGGAATGTGAGAGCTGCAGGCTTTACATTCAGAAAGTATTCCAATGGACGAAACATCATCTGTGAGAAGCCACATATAGTAGTCATGAGAAGCAAGTACTTACGTGAAGTAAAAGAGGTGCGCAAGCAAGGTTATGATATTGTGTACTTGGATGAAACATGGATCAATGCTCACCACACTTATCAAAGGGAATGGCAGTCATCAGATGGAAAGATTAAGAGATTAATACCTAGCAGCAAAGGACAGCGCTTGATAATTGCTCATGCAGGTAGTCGACAACACGGACTAATACAGAATGCAGAGCTCATTTTTCTTTCAAAATCCATAGACAATCGGGATTATCACTCTGAGATGAATGGTCACATATTTAGACATTGGATTGAAAATTCTGTTCTCCCATCACTAGATCGACCATCTTGCCTAATAATGGACAATGCAGCGTACCACAACATTGTTGCACTTGAAGATAAAGTCCCGACGTCATCCAGTACAAAAGATGCTATTAAGATATGGCTCACAAAGGAGCACATACAATTTAATAACATGTACTTAAAACCTGAATTCCTATCTCTAGTAAAGCAAAAACAAAGGACAAAGATTTTTCAAATAGATAAGATTATCCAAGAGCACGGTCATATAAGTTTGAGGCTGCCACCTTACCACGCTCATTTAAATCCAATAGAACTAATCTGGGCAAAATTAAAAGGACAAGTGGCAGATGAAAATACAACATTCAAAATATGCGATGTAAAGACTCTTGCTAATCTCGCTTTATTAAATATAGACAAAGATTATTGGGCTAAATGTGAAGACCACGTCTTAAAACAGGAAGAGGAATATTGGAAAAATGATGGTTTGTGGAATGTTCAACCCCAAACAGTTATTAATCTTTTAGACTCGTCTGATTCAGAATGAAAGTATATAGCCCCCACAATGTTGGCCCCATTATTACCTTAAATTAGTTCAAGAAACGGTCCTTTTCAGGACCACACAACTATGAAAATTGGACATACAGGTATACCTTGATATTATCGTCCGTCCTCGAACTGAGAAGACAATAATTCTCCTGGTGTTTTGTCTTATCCAGTTATTTCCCCATTACGGCCACGCCTTTACCTTCTTCTACCTTTTAGCTCCCAGTGGAGCATAGGTCTTCAACAAACACTTTCCAAGTCGTTCTGTTTTTTGCCATTCTTTTAAGATCATTCCATGTCTTCCCCATCATCTTAATCTCTGCCTCAATCTGTCTTCTCCAAGAATTCCTTGGTCTTCCTCTTTGTCTTTTCCCCTGGGGATTCCAAAAAGGGCCTGTTGTGTAATACTCTCAGTTGGCTTCCGTAGTGTGTGTCCTATCCATCGCCATCGTCTTCGCTGTATTTCTTTATCCACTGGTATTTGACTGGTACATTTCCATAATTCCACGTTAGTGATTTTGTCCTGCCATTTCAATCCTTTTATTCTGCGCAAGCATCCATTAATGAAAGTCTGTACCTTCGTGATTGTCAATTTTGTTATTCTCCATGTTTCACAGCCATATAATAGAACCGACTTAACATTGGAGTTGAAAATTTTTATTTTTGTATTTAGCCTAATTTCTTTGGGTTTCCATATGTTTCCCAGTGCAATGAAAGCTCCTCTTGCTTTTGATATCCTTATTTTGGTATCATTTTCTGTTCCTCCCTCTTTATCTATATTACTGCCCAGATATATATAAGATTGTACGTCTAGTAGAGGTATTTCTCCTAGTTTTATTTGGTTATTGCCAATGCATTAATTCTCATAATGTTGGTCTTATCTCTATTAATCTTTAGTCCTAGCTGTTGTGATCTCTCATCTAATATACTCATTTTATCCTGCATCTGTTGGTGGCTGTGTGATAGGAGAGCTATGTCATCAGCAAAGTCTAAATCATCAAGTTGTTTGGTCAGTGACCACTGGATCCCATTTCTGTTGTTTTGAGGTATTTTCATAATCCAATCTATGGCCAGTAGAAAAAGAAATGGAGACAGAAGGCATCCCTGCCTTACTCCTGTTCTTATTTCAAATGCTTCTATAAGCTGTCCTTCATGCACCACACTACATTTTGTTCCTTCATACATTGTTTTTATCAGGTTAATAAACTTTATGGGGATTCCGTAATGACTCAGCAACTTCCAAAGCATTCTTCTGTCGAAACTATCAAATGCCTTTTCGTAATCTATGAATCCAATATGAAGTGGGGATTTTAGTTCTAAACTTTGTTCAACTATTATACATAGAGTAGTTATTTGAACAGCACATGATCTGTTCTTCCTAAAACCTGCTTGTTCATCTCTCAAGTGTTTCTCTATAGCCTCTTTTAGTCTCTCCAGAATGATTCTGCCTAATATTTTTCCTGGCACTGATAGTAGCATAATTCCCCTATAATTTGTGCACTCCTGTAAACTTCCTTTCTTTGGTAGTTTGATCATATAACCTTCTCTCCAGTCTTTAGGTATTTCTTCCCTCTCCCAAATTTTATCCAATAGATCATGTAACATCTTGGTAGAGGTGATAATATCTGCTTTGATGGCTTCCGAAGGAATTTCATCTGGTCCTGTGGCTTTACCATCTTACCATCTTTTAATAGTTTGATGGCTTTCATTATTTCTTCTTTGCTTGGTTTTCCGCAGTTAACGTGTAACTCTTCTTCTGCTGACACACGCCTTTACCTAGTGAAAATTAATCATAGACCAGCAACTACGGTAATTTCTATTATTTAGGGGTTCACAATTTACAATTTTGACAAACATCAAAGAAATTCGCCGCTTTAAGAAAACTGCAGCTGCAAGATATTTGTTAAATATACATTTAAAAGGTCTTTTGCATTCTAATAACATTTGGAAAATTTCAACAGTATTTAACAAACGGTTTCTGAGCAATAGCGTTTTGAAGTTGGGCAAGTGATTTGAAACGAGCTATAGTCCACGTTCTCTCGATCGCTGCAGAAAGTGCATTCGATGTCTGATTAATTTCGGTTCTCCATTGCACTCCTATGCGTTAAAGTGAGGATGATGATCTACTTATTACATCTGCGCCGATAAAACAATGTCGTACGCCGGCAATATTCCATTTTCGACAAATCAAGTGTTGTGAATGCGACCTTCCATCGTCTAGGCTTGTTCTGCGCTTTACGTCACATTGGTGCTGTTCATGGCCGTTGTTGGATTTGCTTGACGCAAGTTATTTCCATGTTACTCATTAATGTGAAATGCTTCGTCAGCCGCAGTTTTATTTCTTTAGGGAATTTGCACCGTGTTCTGTTCGTCATAGGCTACATTCACTAGAGTAATCAGGATTCTAAAGGGCGCGTCATTGCAGTGCGTCCAACATTGTTATGTGTGCTACGTCATCGTAATGGCTCATCGTCAATCCCTAGACCGGCGTTACGCTAATCTTACGGTCTGTTGCTGGATGTGCGACGCGGATAATCTGACGACTAACTGTGTGTTTATATGTTCGAAATTGGAGTCAACAACGATGGCCTAACATCATCAAACGCTATACATTTTTAAAGAAATATGACGATCATCACTTTCGGGAGGACGTGAACTTCTGGTATATGGTGGATAGGCGGCGGGAACCATTGCAGGCTATGCATGAAAAGTGTTCCTTGTTGCAGTTTCCTCATATGCTAAGTCCATGGGGGACTGGTTGGTCCCGAGGCAAGACGCCGGCCTCGGGACAGAGAGGTTGTGGGTTCAAATCTCGGCTACACCGGTTGGGATTTTTATTTATGATTTCTCTCTGCGACAACCACCCCTGGTCTCAGCAGCGAGGCCCGGCTTGAAACGTCAGTTACTCATCGATGGAAAAAAACATGAGTACCTCCGAAGTCGGAAATATCTGCCTGTGCAGCGAGGGACCCCTTTGCACACGGCTGCCGGGGAAAAATAGGTTAACACTAGGGTTGCCAGATACACCGTTTTTTACGGATTTCTCCGTTTTTTTTCCCGTAATTCGATGACTCCGTTTTATCTTTGCCCGGAGTCGCTAAAACACCGTATTTTAACGCTCACGTAAATATTTTTTTAAAATATCGATTAAATAATATATAAATTCGTAGTAAATAATATTAATTAAACCATTCGGCGGTTTGTTTTGTATAATTGTTTCTGGATCATACTTTTAAGTGCGCAAATTGTAGTTCCGCGCTAAAATATTGAAGCGCTTTAATTTCCGTCCTAGCCCACGACAAGAATCAATTTATTTCCGATCGTCGATGTGTAAACACAGTTTCACCGCTCCATCCAATTCAATCCTCGCATATACATATAATTAGTAAGTTTATTTTAAAGTTTGTTAACATTATTTTATAATGAGTGATATGGATTTAAAGAAGTCTCCTCCAAAGAAGAAATTAAAATTACAACTACAACACAATCAAAGTTACCGTAAAGTGTGGGAAGAATCGTTTTCATGGGTTAAACCAGGACCTAACGAACATCGAGCTTTCTGTGTGTTATGCAGAGAAGACTTTAGTATTTCTCATGGTGGACAAAGTGACTTAAAACAACATTCAGAATCTAAAACGCATAAATTAAAAGAACAATCTGATGATGTTAGTGTAAACAAACTTTCACATTATTTTGTAAATGTAAACAATACATCAGAACACGATAATGTTGTCGCGAGTGAACTGGCTTTGGTTTATCATGCAGTCAAACGTAATCAAAGTTATTCTAGCTTGGACTGTGGAAATAAGCTTGTGACACACATTTTTAAAGATTCTGTGACTGCTTCAAAAGTATCATGTAGGCGCTCTAAAGCTGAAATGCTTGTCAAGAATGTTTTAGCACCCAGAAGTGTCAATGATTTTTTAGATATTTTAAAGTGTTCGGAACGGTGTGAGATTTTTTTCATTGGCAACAGATGCCTCGAATAAGGGAAACAGGAAGATGTTTCCAGTTTGCCTTCGCTACTTTGACTCAGTGAAAGGAGTGCAGAATAAACTTCTGGATTTTATTGAAAATGCTGATGAAACTGCTTGTGGAGTTAGTCAGCTAGTGCTGCAGAGTTTAGAAAGACATAATCTTGATATAGATCACATTTCATCATATAGTGCAGACAATGCAAGTGTCAATTTGGAATTAGACATTCTGTATTTAAATTACTTTTGAAAAAGAATGAAAATATATTGAAGGCCAATTGTACAAATCACATACTTCATAATGCAATCAAGTATGCTACAGACAAATTGGATATTGATGTAGAGAGCATAGTCCTCAAAATTTACAATCATTTCTCAGTTTCCGAAAAAAGAAGAGAGGAACTGAAATCATTTTTTAATTTTGTGGAATTAAAATGGTCTCAAATATTGAGACATGTTCCAACGAGGTGGCTGTCTTTGACTCCAGCTGTAAATAGGCTTCTCCTAAATTGGGGTGCAATCAAAAGTTACTTCCAGAGTATTAATGACTGCCCAAAATTATTGAAATCTGTTTTTCTTATTGATGACCCTGAGCAAGCCATTTGCCTGAGATTTATTTTCACTTTGTAAACAATATTGGAAACTTGTTGGATGCTGTTAACAAAACACTAGAAAGTTGTGAATTGAGTGTCTTGGGGACATTCAAACAAATGTACATTTTGAACGAAAAGCTTAAACAGAGAATAAAAGACAGTTTTTATGGCAGCAATGCAAATGAACTTATTAATGATTTGTCTGTAACACTGCACAAAAAAATATCAAGTGATTTTAACAAATTTTACAATGATATGCTTCAGTATCTTGACAAAAGGTTTGATGTGACTGCCAATAATCCATATTCATCATTGGCAGCTTTTGCTTTGGATAAAGAAATTCATTTTGAAGATTTGGAAACTGCAGTGTATATTCTGAAATTGAAAGATCACATATGTGTTGATGCCATGTATGAAGAGTTCTGTGACTTTCAGAGTGTTCTATGTGAAAGTATTAACAAAGATAACAGTGGTATCACAAACTGGTTACATTTTTTTTCTGTTGTGCCAGAACATAAAGTGCTAAACATTTCAAAGATTGTTGGATTTTTATTTAGCATACCAGGATCAAATGCCTTTGTTGAGAGGATATTCTCCTTAATGAAAAACAAATGGAATGGCACAAGAAATAGGTGTAGCCAAGAACTGATTGAAGCAGAGCTCAGAGTCATGGTTAATTTTGACAATTCATGTGCTGATTTTTGTAAATTTGTCAAAACTGATGCAAGATTATTGAAAGCTGGCAAATCCTCAAGCAAATACAATTAAAATGCCTCTAGAAACACTAGGTGAGAGTTTTTTTAATTTAAATAAGAAAATTGTCTTTGCAGAATATGAGCATTGTTTTATTTCTAGTTTCTGTATATAATTTTTCATAAACTTGTTTGAATATAAAGGCGAATTCATTGTCACTACCGGTAACAATATACAAAATCATTTGTTCGTAAATATGTAATTACAATTGAAAAAAAAAAAAATTCAGCGTAAAAGTACTCCTTTTTTTTTTTTTTTAATCTGGCAACCCTAGTTAATACGCAAAACTCAGTTCCTAGTCGCTAGGGACTTCGTCAGAGTTGAAAGCTGGCGAACGCAACAACAACAACAACAACAACAACAACAACAACAACAACAACAACAACAACAACAACAAATTAAAAAGAATCACGTTTTAAAATTATGTACACTGTAATCGCTATCTTGTACAATATACGCAGTAATCACTATCTTATACCATGTACACTGGAATCAATATTTTATACCATGTACACAGTAAGCACTATCTTATACCATGTACACAGTAATCACTAACTTATACCATGTACACAGTAATCACTAACTTATACCATGTACACAGTAATCACTAACTTATACGACCTACACAGTAATCACTAACTTATACCATGTACACAGTAATCACTAACTTATACCATGTACACAGTAATCACTAACTTATACCATGTACACAGTAATCACTAACTTATACCATGTACACAGTAATCACTAACTTATACCATGTACACAGTGAGCACTATCTTATACCATGTACACAGTGAGCACTATCTTATACCATGTACACAATGACCACTATCTTATACCATGTACACAGTGAGCACTATCATATACCATGTACAGAGTGAGCACTATCTTAAACCATGCACGCAGTGAGCACTATCTTATACCATGTACACAGTGAGCACTATCTTATACCATGTACACAATGACCACTATCTTATACCATGTACACAGTGAGCACTATCATATACCATGTACAGAGTGAGCACTATCTTAAACCATGCACGCAGTGAGCACTATCTTATACCATGTACACAGTAAGCACTATCTTATACCACGTACACAGTGAGCACTATCTTATACCATGTACACAGTGAGCACTATCTTATACCATGTACACAGTGAGCACTATCTTATACCAAGTACACAGTAAGCACTGTCTTATACCACGTACACAGTGAGCACTATCTTATACCATGTACACAGTGAGCACTATCTTATACAATGTACACAGTGAGCACTATCTTATACCATGTACACAGTGAGCACTATCTTATACCATGTACACAGTGAGCACTATCTTATACCATGTACACAGTAAGCACTATCTTATACCATGTACACAGTAAGCACTATCTTATACCATGTACACAGTGAGCACTATCTTATACCATGTACACAGTAAGCACTATCTTATACCATGTACACAGTAAGCACTATCTTATACCATGTACACAGTGAGCACTATCTTATACCATGTACACAGTGAGCACTATCTTATACCAAGTACACAGTAAGCACTGTCTTATACCACGTACACAGTGAGCACTATCTAATACCATGTACACAGTGAGCACTATCTTATACCATGTACACAGTGAGCACTATCGTATACGATGCACATAGTAAGCATTATCTTATACCATGTACACAGTGAGCACTATCTTATACCATGTACACAGTAAGCACTATCTTATACCATGTACACAGTAAGCACTATCTTATACCATGTACACAGTAAGCACTATCTTATACCATGTACACAGTAAGCACTATCTTATACCATGTACACAGTAAGCACTATCTTATACCATGTACATAGTAAGCATTATCTTATACCATGTACACAGTATGCACTATCTTATACCATGTACACTGTAAGCACTATCGTATACGATGTACACAGTAAGCACTATCTTATACCATGTACACAGTAAGCACTATCTTATACCATGTACACAGTAAGCACTATCTTATACCATGTACACAGTGAGCACTATCTTATACCATGTACACAGTGAGCACTATCGTATACGATGTACATAGTAAGCATTATCTTATACCATGTACACAGTAAGCACTATCTTATACCATGTACACTGTAAGCACTATCTTATACCATGTACACAGTGAGCACTATCTTATACCATGTACACTGTAAGCACTATCTTATACCATGTACACAGTAAGCACTATCTTATACCATGTACACTGTAAGCACTATCGTATACGATGTACACAGTAAGCACTATCTTATACCATGTACACATTAAGCACTATCTTATACCATGTACACATTAAGCACTATCTTATACTATGTACACATTAAGCACTATCTTATACCATGTACACAGTGAGCACTATCTTATACCATGTACACAGTGAGCACTATCTTTTACGATGTACACATTAATCACTATTTTAGGGGGCTAAGGCGTCTTTTAGCTTTCTCAGAGAACCATAGCTGATTGATCGAGGTTCAAATGTACCAGAACTATCCAATCGTACTCCACCTCCTTGCAGTACCCCTACAAACAGGCTAAGCAGTTTAGTCAACCAAAGTGAGTATGGATCAAGAGAGAAGGCAAGTCTAGACTTAAAAACGCCATGCTATAGTCGGATGTGTTGGGCTGAAATGCAAAAATGCTACAGTTCTACTGCAAACTACAACACAACGCATCAACACCCACCTAACATCATTTAAGGGCGGACGACGAAGAGATGTATTCCTATAGTCATTGAAAAACGCAAGCAGGCAAGCACTATTTTATACTATGGGCAGATAATATATACAGATTACATACATATATGGGGAGCCGCGATAGCTCAGTGGTTAGTGAGCTGGACTACATAGGACAAGAGGTTGGGTGCGATCCTGATCGACGGCTTCCGGGTTCACCCAGCCTTAAATGGGTATCGGATTTTTTTTCCGGGTAAGTAAAGTGGCACGGGCGTAATACCAACCACATTACACGAAAAAGTCATGTGCTGAAGGTCTATATAAATTATAGTCATTAACACCATATTCCCCATACGCCACTTGGCGTGACGTGACGGGGCTCTTTATCTTTCTTTTTTACACAGAATATATACATATTACATACACATATGACCTTTAGTGGCTTGACAGAGGGTTGGTAGCAAGCAATCATGATAAGTCAGAAGTTTGGTAAAAAAATATTAGTGTCTTATGCTAGATGCTGGGGAGCCGCGATAGCTCAGTGGTTAGTGAACTGGACTACCACGGACAAGGGGTAGGGTTCGATCCCAACCGACGGCTTCCAGGTTCACCCAGCCTTAAATGGGTACCGGATTTTTTTCTGGGAAAGTAAAGCAGCACGGGCGTAATACCGACCACATTACCCCAAAAATCATGTGCTGAAGGTCTGTAAAATATAGGGTCACTAACACCATGTTTCCCTATACGCCACTTGGCGTGACGGGGTACTTTACTTTACTTATGCTAGATGCTGCTTCGCTGAATAGATTATCTCGTGCCAATATTGGACAGAGATCCGTCCACAGAATGAGCAAGATGTATTTGTTGCGCCTGGCCTCGTCTCCTTTCTGTTGTTTATTGTTTCTTCTGAAATTGATATTAACACTACCTCGAATGTTACTGTGCCGTTTTTTTTTATTTTTGTTCTCCGTGTGTTGCGATGTGCTGTCACATTCTCCCAGTTTCTTTCATCATCATCATCATTGTGTGCCTTCTCCGCATTGAAGGTTGGCTACCATGGAGCGCCATTCCACTCTGTCTCTTGCTTTGGTGGTGCAGATTGTCATAGGCTGACTTGTCCATCTTTTGATGTTACTCGTCCATGTTAGTCTTGGTCTGCCTCTGCCTCTTTTACCTTGTATTTTCCCTTCCAATATTACTTTTATTAGACTGTTGTGTCTTTTAACATGACCAAAAAATTTCATTTGTCTTGCTCTAATTGTGTTTAGTAGTTCTTTTTTCCCCCTTAGTCGTCATTAAACTTCCTCGTTTGTTTTCACAGTTTCTTTCACTGATAGAGAATTCACTCAAGGAAGCCCTGCAAACATCCTTATCTTTCACTGATAGAGAATTCACTCAAGGAAGTCCTGCAAACATCCTTATCTTTCACTGATAGAGAATTCACTCAAGGAAGCCCTGCAAACATCCTTATCTTTCACTGATAGAGTATTCACTCAAGGAAGTCCTGCAAACATCCTTATCTTTCACTGATAGAGAATTCACTCAAGGAAGTCCTGCAAACATCCTTATCTTTCACTGATAGAGAATTCACTCAAGGAAGCCCTGCAAACATCCTTATCTTTCACTGATAGAGTATTCCCTCAAGGAAGTCCTGCAAACATCCTTATCTTTCACTGATAGAGAATTCACTCAAGGAAGTCCTGCAAACATCCTTATCTTTCACTGATAGAGAATTCACTCAAGGAAGCCCTGCAAACATCCTTATCTTTCACTGATAGAGTATTCCCTCAAGGAAGCCCTGCAAACATCCTTATCTTTTACTGATAGAGAATTCACTCAAGGAAGCCCTGCAAACGTCCTTATCTTTCACTGATAGAGTATTCCCTCAAGGAAGTCCTGCAAACATCCTTATATCTTATCACTGGTCTGCTCCTTGCTTTCTTTCCGTCCTTAAGTTCGCCATACAATATTTGTTGGGAATACGATTGTTTACCGTTCGTCTTACATGACCCAGCTACCTTAGTCTCCGACACCAAAAGTGCTGCCATGATGGATGGGAGTTTGGCTCGTTTTAAGACATTAGAGTTGGTTACGTTGTCCTGCCATTTGGTGTTCATAATCTTTCGAATGCAACGCACATGAAGGCTATTTAACCGTTTCTCCTGCCCTGCATATGTAGTCCAAGTTTCTGATCCGTATAGAAGTGTAATAAGCACACAAATTTGGTAAATTTGAATCTTTGTTCTGAGTTTAAGTTTGGTGTTGGCCCATGCTCTATCTTTAAGTTTACCAAATGTGGAAGCTGCCTTTCCAATTCGGGAATTTATTTATTCTTCAAGGGAGATGATGGTTGTAACCGTAGAACCGAGGTAGGTAAACTTTATTACAGATTGAAGTGATGTGTTATTAAATTATATAACTGCGGGACTGGCTACATGCTGTTGACGCACCACAGTCTAATGTAAACAGTATACGGAATGTTATATTATGTGCACTGTAAGCTCTTTTGTTAACTATGTATACAGTAAGCTCTTTTGTTAACTATGTATACAGAAACCACATAGATGAAATGTGTTAGATGACAGGAAACAGCCTGAGAGATAAGATCAGAAATGAAGAACTCAGAAAAAAGCTAGGATTAATTCCCCCCCCCCCCCCCCTATAGTAAATAAAGAAACAAATGATAAAGTGGTTTCACCACGTGATAAGGCACAACGATCAAAATACTACACAATGAGACTTTCATAAACGTTACGAGAACATCAAACCTAAGGCCACGAAAAAGCTGGATTTATGAAATATTAGAAACACTAAGAAACATAACAGTAGCAGAGATTCGGTTAATAAGGTCTGCAAATGTGGCAATTTTCTGGATTCTAGTGCCTGGAGTCCTGATCTTGCATCTGTCAAAGTAGAGCAAAAGACCTCAAATTATATCTCCCTTCGATGTTGAAAACAAATGAGAAAGAAAGAAGAAAGGGAAGATGAAGTGGGATAGATGAGAACAGACTGGCTACAGTGAAAATACAACTTGGCATAGAACGACACTGACACACCCCTGGACCGGAAGTACGCATTTATTATTTATTATTCTCACCCGGAAGGAAAAATATGGGAGCAAAAGGAAATGCCCGCAATATGAAGAAATATTATTTTAAAGCCACAGTGAACAAGTTTTGAAAAAAAAAAAAACCGGAAGTATAAAAACTAAGACGAATAATTATTTAATATCAATTATATTGAAGCGAAAAATATTTCGTATACCAATATATATATATATATATATATATATATATATATATATATATCCATCCAACCATCCATCCATCCATCCATCCATCCATCCATCCATCCATCCATCCATCCATCCATCCATCCATCCATCCATCCATCCGTCCGTCCGTCCGTCTGTCCTTCCATCCATCCATCCATCCATCCATCCATCCATCCATTCATCCATCCATCATCCATCCATCCATCCATCCATCCATCCATCCATCTATCCATTATATTTAGTACAGTCTTGAAGTATGTGTTCAGCAGTCTGGGGCGCGTGTCCACGTGTACATGTAGTTGGGATGCCGATCTTGAATTTTGTATACATGTGACTGTGGAGTCGATTGTGTCCTGTCCTAAGGTGTATACTGATAACTTATTTACATCTATTCATATTATGAAAGGCATCCTGTTTTGGGGCTTGTGGTCTTCCAACTGATTTGATTATCTGTTTCTTGTGTGGTATGTAACTGGTGCATCCGGTTGTGTGTCTGGTGCATCCGGTTGTGTGTCTGTTGCACCTTCCTTTGCCAATTAATCTGCTCTCTCGTTTCCTGGTATTCTACTGTGAGATGGAATCCACTGCAAGCGACCCTGTGGTGCTTGCAGAGTTCAGTCAATAATGTCTGCAGATGTGGCAATTTTCTGGATTGTAATGCCTGGAGTACTGATCTTGCATCTGTCAAAAACACTACAGGCTGTGAGCTAAGATTACTGTTCAGTAGTTTTTCTATTGTCAACTTTATTGCTTGTATTTCTGCATCATAATTGTGACAATATTCCCCTGTTGCTATTTTATTCATATTCCTAGTGTTATTTGTTAACTCTATATATGCACCTCCACCCCCACCCCCCATTCTTTACTGCATTCTGTGCTGATCCATTTGTGTACACGCGAATCCATAGGTCTTGTGGGTATTCTTCATCCAAGAAACTGAGAGTTACTGTTTTACGCTGTAGACTATTTTGTTCCTCCTTGGCAAGTATTCCTTTCACTTCTGCCCGTATTTGTATTGACAATCCTGATTCCTCTGACTTGGGGTTATGTTCTGGTATGGGCAGTACGGGGCTGACAACTCTTGGCATGTCTGGTGTTTGTCTACAGATTCGTTTGGTTTGGTGGATAAAACTGATTCTCTTAAGCCGTCCCAACGTAAGATTTTGGAACCTGTCTTTCATTGGATGTCTCGGCATTCATGAACGTTTTTCTGCCTGTATCAGCACCTTTGTGTCCCTCCTTTCTATCAGTGCTGGTATCCTCCACATTTTCTCCATCTCCAATATTGGTGTTGATTTTATTGCTCCTGTGTTGACCCTAAGTGCCAGATTTTGAACTTCATCTAAAGAGAGTGCTTTTCTTCCCGACAGCTTCATTCTGCGCCACTAAAAAGACTGGTCGGTGGTCGCTGCCTCCAAGTTGTTTCCCAACTATACGTGTAATATTCCAATCCAGATCTGGTAAATGGAAAGCAAGGTCTGGTGTAGACGTTATATGCCATGATCTGGAATAGAATGTTGGTGGATCTGTTGTCTGGTTTAGCAGTATAAGCCCATTGTCGTCCTACAAATTTTCAAGTTCTTCACCTCTCTTGTCGTTATGATCATAGCCCTAGCTCTGTGAATGGCTGTTAAAGTCTCCACATACAATTATTCTTTCTTTTAATGAAATTATGTCTAGTGACAGTGGGCAGTCGCTCGGACAGTAGTAAAGTAGATGAAAGTCTGTATTTTATATTCAGCTTCATCTATAAAGACTTCAAGCTGACAGATATTGTTGTTCTTTACAAGTGTCAATATTCCACACTTTTGTCTGTCTTTTCTGTCAGTCGGTTGTTGTTGATGTTGACGGATTGCCACGAGTTGATGCGGGCAGGTTTCCCTGTGACTCATAAGATGTGGCGGGTTGTAATGGCTTTCTTGACATTCCCGGCTCTTACTGGAGAAGTTGGAGTTCGTCTGTCCCAGGCTATGCTGGGAAACTACTAGTCCAGCCCAGAGGTACTGCAATACTGGGTCCTCTATGTCAGTAACAGCCACCACTACAGGGAACACGGCGATCCTAGTTTCTGTTAGCCAGTCTGGTTTGACACAGACTGTTTCCAGGGGAGACCACGAGGAGGTAGAACTGCTAGGTCTTGGTCAGCTGATGGTGCGGCGACCCTGCTATTACGACCGCAGGTCGCAGGCGCTTTTCCTCACCCCCTGTCAGATCTGTAACACTCGCATCACGTAGTCTTCAAGACAATGTCGTTGTTTAGATGGGTTTCCTGCTAACAGCATATACTTACTTGCTCCTCATGCAGGATATTATCTAACTCGATCTTTTTATTGTACCCATCTCTTTTGTTGTTGATGCTTTCAGCATTCAAGTGCATTATTTTTAGTGGTCTTATTTTGGATTGGCCAGTAGCTCTATTCTCTCGCTCCCTGACTCCACGGGGCTGTTGAGAAGGACATCCTCTAAAAGTGGTTGGACCTTTTCAAGGACGAGGGCCCGGCACTGCACCTACCTGGGTGTCCATCACAGGGCGAGTGCCATATCGAGTCACAATTATAAACATACTTCCCATTGGCGTGAGTGCGTGACATCCTGATTGTTAGTGTGCGCCTTTTGACTGGTTGCCTCCGACTTCAGCACTTAAACTTGCTAGAGCAGGCTGTGGTCTTGTTCGGGTGTAGGAAGGCTTGGCCAGTCTTGGTGTTCAGTCCCTGGTAACTGTTAAGCCCCATCCCCACGACAAGGAGCTGGCCTTGATGGGGTATCATGGAATGAGTTTAAGACTAGTGTAGAATTAGAAACGACAAAGAATAAAAAAAGAGTAGCATTTATAATCATAAGAAGAAGGTGGTTATACGTTGGTCATGTGATGAGAAGAAACAACAAGAGAATCTCAAAGTAGGCCATCAAATGGGAGAGGGTACAAGAAAAGATGCTTACATAGAGAAACACTTTAAAGAATATTGAGGCGATGGGCAACAACAGCAGCCATAGACTCCCTTACTGAGATTGAGAGGCTTGTCCACAGCAGGGACATGTGGCGTGATACACTGCGGGTTCTCTGCAAGGTCTGACACTTGATAACAACTATCGTAGGACAAAGAGAGCCTAGAATCTCTGCTCTTTGTGCCATCTTTTGTTCGAAGTGACAATGGAGAGACCGACAGACAGGCAGACAAGTAGACAGACAGATAGACAAGTAGACAAGTAGGCAGACAGATAGACAAGTAGACAGATCGATAGACAAGTAGTCAGACAGATAGACAAACAGACAGAAAGATATTGAAGGGCAAATGGGAAATAAAAAAAAAGTGACTATGCACAGATGCTATTTTTGCTTTAAGTGCAATCTATTGAGTATAACAAAGACGTGCATTTAGTATTTGTCGACCAGGAAACGGCAACTGACAGAATAGACAGACAACAACTATTGCAGATATAAAGAAGCGTATATGGTCTTGGTGTCTTAACAGACGGATGGTAGCATGCAATCATGATTTCTCAACAGTTTGATAATTTGGTTATTAGTGTTCTATGCTTGATACTGATTTACTGAAAGGACAAGAGATAGGGTTCGATCCCAACCGTCGGCTTCCGGGTTCACCCAGCCTTAAATGGGTACCGGATTTTTTTGGGGAAAGTAAAGCGGCACGGGCGTAATACCGACCACATTACCCCAAAAATCATGTGCTGAAGGTCTGTAAAATTTATGGTCACTAACACCATATTCCCTATACGCCAATTGGCATGACGGGGGTAGTTTACTTTTTACTGATTTACTGAGTAGCTTCTTTCATCACTCAGTTTGCTAATGTTGCACAGACAGACCTGACCACAAAACGAGCAAGATGTATTTGTGGTACCCGGCCTCAGCTTTTTTCTGAACCTTTTATCTTCCGACTTTGAGATTAACGATATCTCGCCTATTTCTTTTCACTGATAGAGAATTCACTCAATGAAGACCTGGAAACATCCTTATATCTCTGAACTGGTTTGCACTTTGGTCTATTTCCGTCCTTAAGTTCACAATACAATAATTTTTAAGACGATATTCAGTAAATAACCATCTTAGTAGAATGTATGAAAGCATATACCAAAACAAGCAATGGAAATTAGAACCAGTACTGACTGCTCTGAAACTTAACATAAGATCCGGAGTACGACAAGGATGTGTACTGTCATCCTTGCTATTAATCACATACACAAAGTACATACACAAAGCACATATACATAATCACAAACACAAATGAGAATAATGCATTCGCAAACTTCTATCACGGATGCTCAAACACTAGAAACAAAAACAATGAAAACTAAAACAGCATAATATTAATATAAACAAGGCGTCAAGGATAACAACATGAAAATTAACAGACAAAACAGACGCTGTGACTGTAACAAGAAAGGAAAAGGCAGCACACAATGTCAATGACAATACTTTGTTAAAGCAAGCAACTAACTTTAAAAACTTAGGCGGTCCACGGCTGAGAACAGTTTACCGTTCATTTTCCTTCTGGCCACAGTGCAGTAACCAGGGAAGACAGTTTATTGTTATTTTTATTTCTTGTTCTAGTTCGAAATTATTATTTATTAGTTTTTGTTTTAAATGCATGTGTGTGTGTGTGTATGTATGTTGTATATTTGTTTCTGCTGAAGGCCTATTGAGCTTAAACGTCGTTCTGATTTGTGTTGTTCACTTATTGCATCAAGCTTTAACTATACCATTTTTTCTATTTTATTTTTCCTGCGTTTTTGTTTCATTTTTTTTTATAACAGTCCATGTACCACTGAACAACCACATCAATAGAATACAACGAAACTAAACTAATACATATCCACTCTGTGAACATTCACATCAAAAGAATACAACGAAACTAAACTAATACATATCCACTCTGTGAACATTTACATCAAAATAATACAACGAAACTAAACTAATACATATCCACTCTGTGAACATTCACATCAAAAGAATACAACGAAACTAAACTAATACATATCCACTCTGTGAACATTCACATCAATAGAATACAACGAAACTAAACTAATACATATCCACTCTGTGAACATTCACATCAATAGAATACAACGAAACTAAACTAATACATATCCACTCTGTGAACATTCACATCAATAGAATACAGCGAAACTAAACATAAGCATGTCCACTCTGTGAACAACCACATCAATAGAATACAACGAAACTAAACTAATACATATCCACTCTGTGAACATTCACATCAATAGAATACAGCGAAACTAAACTAATACATATCCACTCTGTGAACATCAACATGAAACAGTAGAAAATCACTTGTTTGACTGTCTTAAGCTCACCGAGATAAGAGAAACTCTACTTCCTCAAAGACCTGATAAATTGAACACCTTGTACGAAACTATAAAGAAACTCAGAAATATCTACAGGTATTATTACACTACTGAAGACAAATAACAATAAATAAATATTACTATAGAGGGAAACTTCCGAGGCGATAATTAGCGAATCAATTCAGGAATTGGTTCGCTTATTACACTTCGTTGGGCCAAATAAGGACATCAGCTCACAGGTCGCTGGATCCATAACAACAAATATAACAGATGAGTCCACAGAAGAGGATGTTAGAAATGGAGGAGGGAATATCTACATAACATAAAGAGATGGATGATATAGGCAGACCATACTCCAACTACAGAATTGAAACAGTAGCAATACTTGAAGCCATCAAAACAAAACAGAAAATAAAAAAAGAACCCCCAACAAAAACAGTCGTCTTTGCAGACATTAAGTCACTTCTGAAGTCCCCGGACACTCCTAAATATTTCCAAACAACCACAAAACACATCATCTCAGAACTAAATGAGCTGTCACAGTCCTCGACCCAAGCCATCATCTCAGAACTGAAGGAGCTGTCACAGTCCTCGACCCAAACCATCATCTCAGAACTAAATGAGCTGTCACAGTCCACTACCCAAGCCATCATCTCAGAGCTAAATGAGCTGTCAGTCCTCGACCCAAGCCATCATCTCAGAGCTAAATGAGCTATCACAGTCCTCGACCCAAGCTATCATCTCAGAGCTAAATGAGCTGTCACAGTCCTCGACCCAAACCATCATCTCAGAACTGAATGAGCTGTCACAGTCCTCGACCCAAACCATCATCTCAGAACTAAATGAGCTGTCACAGTCCTCGACCCAAGCCATCATCTCAGAACTAAATGAGCTGTCACAGTCCTCGACCCAAACCATCATCTGAGAACTAAATGAGCTGTCACAGTCCTCGACCCAAGCCATCATCTCAGAACTAAATGAGCTGTCACAGTCCTCGACCCAAGCCATCATCTCAGAACTAAATGAGATGTCACAGTCCACGACCCAAGCCATCATCTCAGAGCTAAATGAGCTGTCACAGTCCTCGACCCAAGCCATCATCTCAGAGCTAAATGAGCTATCACAGTCCTCGACCCAAGCTATCATCTCAGAGCTAAATGAGCTGTCACAGTCCTCGACCCAAACCATCATCTCAGAACTGAATGAGCTGTCACAGTCCTCGACCCAAACCATCATCTCAGAACTAAATGAGCTGTCACAGTCCTCGACCCAAGCCATCATCTCAGAACTAAATGAGCTGTCACAGTCCTCGACCCAAACCATCATCTCAGAACTAAATGAGCTGTCACAGTCCTCGACCCAAGCCATCATCTCAGAACTAAATGAGCTGTCACAGTCCTCGACCCAAGCCATCATCTCAGAACTAAATGAGATGTCACAGTCCTCGACCCAAGCCATCATCTCAGAACTAAATGAGATGTCACAGACCACGACCCAAGCCATCATCTCAGAACTAAATGAGCTGTCACAGTCCTCGACCCAAGCCATCATCTCAGAACTGAATGAGCTGTCACAGTCCTCGACCCAAACCATCATCTCAGAACTAAATGAGCTGTCACAGTCCTCGACCCAAGCCATCATCTCAGAGCTAAATGAGCTGTCACTGTCCTCGACCCAAGCCATCATCTCAGAACCAAATGAGATGTCGCAGTCCTCGACCCAACACATCATCTCAGAACTAAATGAGCTGTCACAATCCTCGACCCAACACATCATCTCAGAACTAAATGAGATGTCACAGTCCTCGACCCAAGCCATCATCTCAGAACTAAATGAGATGTCACAGTCCACGACCCAAGCCATCGTCTCAGAACTAATTGAGATGTCACAGTCTTCGACCCAAGCCATCATCTCAGAACTAAATGAGCTGTCACAGTCCTCGACCCAAACCATCATCTCAGAACTAAATGAGATGTCACAGTCTTCGACCCAAGCGATCATCTCAGAACTAAATGAGCTCTCACAGTCCACGACCCAAGCCATCATGTCAGAACTAAATGAGCTGTCACAGTCCACGGCCCAAGCCATCATCTCAGAACTAAATGAGCTGTCACAGTCCTCGACCCAAGCCATCATCTCAGAACTAAATGATCTGTCACAGTCTTCAACCCAAGCCATCATCTCAGAACTAAATGAGCTGTCACAGTCCTCGACCCAAGCCATAATCTCAGAACTAAATGAGATGTCACAGTCTTCGACCCAAGCAATCATCTCAGAACTAAATGAGATGTCACAGTCTTCGACCCAAGCAATCATCTCAGAACTAAATGAGATGTCACAGTCCTCGACCCAACACATCATCTCAGAACTGAATGAGCTGTCACAGTCCTCGACCCAAGCCATCATCTCAGAACTAAATGAGATGTCACAGTCTTCGACCCAAGCCATCATCTCAGAACTAAATGAGCTGTCACTGTCCTCGACCCAAGCCATCATCTCAGAACTAAATGAGCTGTCACAGTCCACGACCCAAGCCATCATCTCAGAACTAAATGAGATGTCACAGTCTTCGACCCAAGCCATCATCTCAGAACTAAATGAGATGTCGTAGTCTTCGACCCAAGCCATCATCTCAGAACTAAATGAGATGTCACAGTCTTCGACCCAAGCCATCATCTCAGAACTAAATGAGATGGCACAGTCTTCGACCCAAGCCATCATCTCAGAACTAAATGAGCTGTCACAGTCCTTGACCCAAGCCATCATCTCAGACATAAATGAGATGTCACAGTCTTCGACCCAAGCCATCATCTCAGAACTAAATGAGATGTCACAGTCTTCGACCCAAGCAATCATCTCAGAACTAAATGAGATGTCACAGTCCACGACCCAAGCCATCATCTCAGAACTAAATGAGCTGTCACAGTCCAAGACCCAAGCCATCGTCTCAGAGCTAAATGAGCTGTCACAGTCCTCGACCCAAGCCATCATCTCAGAACTAAATGAGCTGTCACAGTTCTTGACCCAAGCCATCATCTCAGAACTAAATGAGCTGTCACAGTTCTTGACCCAAGCCATCATCTCAGAACTAAATGAGCTGTCACATTTCTCGACCCAAGCCATCATCTCAGAACTAAATGAGCTGTCACAGTTCTTGACCCAAGCCATCATCTCAGAACTAAATGAGCTGTCACAGTTCTCGACCCAAGCCATCATCTCAGAACTAAATGAGATGTCACAGTCTTTGACCCAAGCCATCATCTCAGAACTAAATGAGCTGTCACAGTCCACGCCTGTCTGCTTACAATTTCCACTGTGGAATTGCTGGAAATGAGATCGCTGATACCCTTTTCCATACTCCCAGAAGGAAGGCCCAGTGTACTCGCCCAGTGAACACTAGATAGGACATACGAAACACATGCTGAACAAACTGGAAAGAAAAACTACAGATACGTGTAAATGATATGCAGGATACAGTACGTCTGATGACACGGCACGCCCAAATTATCATTTCTGTTTTAGAACAGGCCAGCTACAGACTTCTTGGTCAACTTTACCGTCTGAGAACAGGCCAATTACAGACTTCTATGCCAACTTTACCGTCTGAGAACAGGCCAATTACAGACTTCTATGCCAACTTTACCGCCTGAGAACAGGCCAATTACAGACTTCTATGCCAACTTTACCGTCTGAGAACAGGCCAATTACAGACTTCTATGCCAACTTTACCGCCTGAGAACAGGCCAATTACAGACTTCTATGCCAACTTTACCGTCTGAGAACAGGCCAACTACAGAGTTCGATGCCAACTTTAGCGTCTGAGAACAGGCCAATTACAGACTTCTATGCCAACTTTACCGCCTGAGAACAGGCCAACTACAGACTTCAGGCCAACTTTACCGTCTGAGAACAGGCCTACTACAGACTTCAGGCCAACTTTACCGTCTGAGAGCAGGCCTACTATAGACTTCTATTTTCCCACATTTACCGTCTCAGAATAGGCCAACTATAGACTTTTAGGCCAACTCTACCGCCTGAGAACAGGCCAACTACAGACTTCAAGCCAACTTTACCGTCTGAGAACAGGCCTACTACAGACTTCAGGCCAACTTTACCGTCTGAGAGCAGGCCTACTATAGACTTCTATTTTCCCACATTTACCGTCTCAGAATAGGCCAACTATAGACTTTTAGGCCAACTCTACCGCCTGAGAACAGGCCAACTACAGACTTCAAGCCAACTTTACCGTCTGAGAACAGGCCAACTACAGACTTCAAGCCAACTTTACCGTCTAAGAACAGACCAACTACAGACTTCAGGCCAACTTTACCGTCTGAGAACAGGCCAACTACAGACGTCAAGCCAACTTTACCGCCTGAGAACAGGCCAACTACAGACTTCAGGCAAACTTTACCGTCTGAGAACAGGCCAACTACAGACTTCAAGCCAACTATACCGTCTAAGAACAGACCAACTACAGACTTCAGGCCAAATTTACCGCCTGAGAACAGGCCAACTACAGATTTCTAGGCCAGCTGTATCGCCTAGGATTAGCTCACTCTGAAGAATGTCACTGCGACATAGGGTCGCAGACTCTAGTGCACATTCTTCAGTCAAGCAGCTACTACTTGCACGTCGAAAATAAACTTGGCCCAACGACATTATCATCAAGTCGCATGTCCTTTGGAGAACGTTATATTCACCACAGCCCGTCTGAAAAAAAAATCTGTCTCTAGCCAGATCTCCCACAAAACGTTACATTAGTAGTATAGATGGCGGTTAATGCCCTCCTTTTCTGACTGTATACTTTATATAGAAAAAAACGCAGCTGCGTGTATACTTTTTATATAGAAAAAATCGCAGCGGTTAATGCCCCCTAACCTTTTCTGCGTGTATACTTTCTATACAGAAAAAAAAAAACGAAAAAAAAACGCAGCAAGACGGATCGACCAAGACAGCGAGACCTTGGTGAGCATAGGTGACCTCGTGATGCGCACTGCCTCACGATATGTGTGTGCTTATAAATAAATAGTGTGTTGTGATGAGTTGAAAAGGGAGGAAAGAAGGTGCTAGCTCTAGCTTGCTCATCAGTAATACTGGTTCGCTATCTCTCTCTCTATCTCTCTTTCTCTCCCTCTCCATCGCTATCTCTTTCACTCTCGATCATTCTCTCTCCAATTCCGTCTCTGTCTCTCGCGTTATCTCTCTCTCCCTCTCCGTCTCTGTCTCTCTCGTTATCTCTCCCCCTCTCCATCGCTCTCTCCCTCTCTCAATCTCTTGTCTCTTTCGTTATCTCTCTCTCTCCGTCTCTGTCTCTCTCGTTATCTCTCCCCCTCTCCATCGCTCTCTCTCTCGCTCCCTCTCTGTCTCTTTCGCTCTCGCTGTCTCTATCTCTCGCTATCTCTCTCCCCCTCCATCGCTCTCTCTCGCTCCCTCTCCAGCTCTGTCTCTTTCGGTCTCGCTATCTCTCTCCATCTCTGGCTCTCGCGATCTCTCGCCCGCTCCATCGCTCTCGCTCCCTCTCCAGCTCTGTCTCTTTAAACCAGGTGCTAGCTCTCGCTTGCTCATCAGTAATAGTGGTTCGCTCTCTCTCTCTCTCTCTCTCTCTCTCTCTCTCTGACAAGTGAATTAACCAAGACAGGTACAATAAACAAATATGAAGCCTTCTATATAATTTTCACAATAACAATTTTATTAATTCATGAGTGAACATATATTTTATACTTGTACAGTAAAATTTAACATCTCTCTCTCGCTCTCCCTTCTCCTAATCCCCTCCTAGTCTTTTCTCCTACCATGTCACCCGCCCATCGCACTTTCCGTTTTGACCACACAAGCTCGAACGCGATGACTAATCACCCGATCGGGAACCCTTGAATGTGGAATAAATAAAAACTAGTGGCGGGAATGCTCTCTACCATCCACTTAGTATCGGGTCTGTTGAGCATGGCAGTGTCTACGGGGTTATGTTCCTTTAGAGAATCAACGAATCTGGTGAAATCATCACGATTATTGATTAACTTCGGGAACTCGAGAACAGCTGAATTACTAAGGGATGCGTGGAAGAAGCGTAAATCTCCATCCTCTCTGTGACGGAGGATAAGATGGTGACCATAGTTAATTTTAAAACGAGTTGTCTGACTATCAAACACATCTCTTAAAAGAATAGACCAGTCTGTGATGAATGGACGATCAGGTGAGTGGAAGAAAGTGTATGTGGAAACTGTTCTATTGATACTAGCGTGAGTGTTTATGACTGACCAGTTTTGTTGATATACATCCCGCACATCAGATGGTAGTGTTGCTAATGGGTCATCGGGTTTGTGCTTTTTACCCTCTGTGGATTGTTCCTCATCTAACTCTCTCTTCTTCGATGATGAGGGGGCCAACTGTAACGAAGTTGAAGGAGCCATTAGTGAAGTGGGTGTTGTAGCAGGTACCGACGGTGTTGTAGAAGCTGTTGTAGAAACTGAATGTTTCAGTCTTCTCATATGTCGGGTTAAAGAACCTCGAGTCGTATACGTACGCTGACATGTGGTGCACACATGACGGATAAGAGAAGCTGATATGGTAGACAGTACCGAGGGTGCAACTAGCGATGTAGACGATAACAATGATGAAGGAGCTGTTGTAGAAACTAAGTGTTTTACTCTCCTATGGCTGGCTAAAGATCTTCGACTCTTATATGAACGTTAACAAATAGGACACGTATGACGGATAAGAGAAACTGTTACGGTAGCCGGTACCGATAGTGAAACTGGTGATGTAGACGGTACCAAGGGTGAAGTTGATTCCTGTGCTGAATGTTTTAGTCTCCTATGGCTGGCTAAAGAACTTCGACTCGAATATGAACGTTGACAAATGTCACAAACATGGTGTATAAGACGATGAGCGGCCCGTATATGCTGAACCATATCTTGGCGCCGTTTAAACTGCTTCGAACATAATGCACACTGATGTTTACCAGAAGATGTTTCGTTATGAGAAAACATCTGTAGAAGATCAAATAGTCCTTTATCAATTATACTTAACATACCTAATTTAAATACATTAATATTTAATACCAAGCACATCAGGACTAAAAATATCCACTTTTAATCAACCAATAAGATAAACACATGAAAAACGAAGGAATAATACACTCAACAAGGCTTAACATACGTACTTTATACACATCACCAGTAATACAATCGAGTAGCCTTTTATTGATAACCTACCACATCGTTATGAGATAAGAGAAAAACAGAAAAAAAAATATTCAACTTACATCATAAAAATAGATCCACAACACAGACCGGTAGACTGAACAGTACTATGAAAATAAACTTCCGTGAATCAATCGCGCTTATAACAAGAAGTTTCACATGCAACTGGTAAATAAAAGTTGGACGACACTATTTCACTCTCGACTAACATCTAGGCTAACCAATCAGAGAAGAGGATTTCTATCGGACACCCATCAACGAAATGACTAACCTTTAGATTAACCAATCAGAGAAGAGGATTTCTATCGGACACCCATCAACGAAATGACTAACCTTTAGATTAACCAATCAGAGAAGAGGATTTCTATCGGACACCCATCAACGAAATGACTGACCTTTAGATTAACTAATCAGAGAAGAGGATTACTGTTATCGTGACAATTGACCTTATTTTCCACTTGAAGTGCTGTCGAGTCTGACGCATGGGTTACTTTAAATCGATTCGACCCCTGATACAATCCACCTGTCGGGTCAATGATGGGGGAAATAATACAGGTATGGGTTACTTGAACGCACTTTGACCCCTGATGCAATACCAGAGGAGTTGTATAAGGCCCAAAAATTACGCCAAATCGCAAAATATTTACTACCAGAACACAAAAAAAATTTAAACTCATAAGCGAAAAAGTCGACCTCAAAACCCTAAAAATCTACTCCCATACTGATACTAGTTAGACACATCGAACAGATAGTTACATCCAAAGTCCTGTCAAATCGCCAATATTTTTCCCACAGAACACAAAAATGTAGGCTTATACTAAAAAAATCGACCTCAAAACCATAAAAAGCTACTCACATAGTCATACTAGTTAGACACAACGAGCAGGAAGTTATATTCAAGGTCCAAAAAGAGTGGCCAAATCACTAACATTTTACCTCCAGAACACAAAAATTTAGGCACATACTAAAAAAGTCGACCTAAAAAGCCCAAAAAAGCTACTCACATAGTCATAATAGTTAGACACAACGAGCAGGAAGTTATATTCAAGGTCCAAAAAAACGTTATTTTAGACATCCCCATTGCAAAGATTTACATAAAAAACCACTTTTGAAATTGTTACCCCCTTACCATTTTTTTAGGGATACGCCCATAAAAGCGGTAAAATCGTAAATTTTCACTCTAGGCATACTCCCAAACTTTATTTTAGACAGCCCCATTACAAAGATTTACATAAAAAACCACTTTTAGGATTTTACCCCCTTACCATTTTTGAGGGTTACGCCCATGAAATCAGTAAAAATCGTAAATTTTCACGCTAGGCATACCCCAAACTTTATTTTAGACATCCCCACACCAAAAATTAACTTAAAAATCACTTTTGAAATTGTCACCCCCTTACCGTTTTTGAGGGTTACGCCCATGAAATCGGTAAAAATCGTAAATTTTCACTCTAGGCATACCCCAAACTTTATTTTAGACATCCCCATTGCAAATATTTACATAAAAAACCACTTTTAGGATTTTACCCCTTTAGCATTTTTGAGGGTTACGCCCATGAAATCGGTACAAATCGTCAATTTAGCACGTAGGCTTAACTAAAACTTTATTTTAGACATCCTCATACCAAAAATTTACTTAAAAATCACTTTTGAAGGTGTAACACCCCTTACCATTTTTGGTGACTACGCCCCTGAAATCGATAAAAATCGTAAATTTTCACTCTAGGCATACCCCAAACTTTATTTTAGACATCCCCACATCAAAAATTAACTTAAAAATCACTTTTGAAATTGTTACCCCTTTACCATTTTTGAGGGTTACGCCCCTGAAATCGATAAAAATCGTAAATTTAGCACGTAGACTTACCTAAAACTTTATTTTAGACATCCCCACACCAAAAATTAACTTAAAAATCACTTTTGAAATTGTAACCCCCCTTACCATTTTTGAGGGTTACGCCCCTGAAATCGATAAAAAATTGAAATATAACCTCAAGGCATACCTCCCACATAATATTTGACACCCCTACATATCAAATTCCAACAAAAAAACAACAAAAAGCTAGTAGTAGTGGTGGCTGTGAACCCAAGGGAAAAGTGCACACACATGCACCGAAATACAATAGATTTGGCACCGAAACTGTTTCGGTGCCAAAACCGCACGAGAAGTAGTATGTTAGGGTTCACAGCCACCTATCAAATTCCAACAAAAAAAACAACAAAAAGCTAGTAGTATAGGTGGCTGTGAACCCTAACATACTACTTCTCGTGCGGTTTTGGCACCGAAACAGTTTCGGTGCCAAATCTATTGTATTTCGGTGCATGTGTGTGCACTTTTCCCTTGGGTTCACAGCCACCACTACTACTAGCTTTTTGTTGTTTTTTTGTTGGAATTTGATATGTAGGGGTGTCAAATATTATGTGGGAGGTATGCCTTGAGGTTATATTTCAATTTTTTATCGATTTCAGGGGCGTAACCCTCAAAAATGGTAAGGGGGGTTACAATTTCAAAAGTGATTTTTAAGTTAATTTTTGGTGTGGGGATGTCTAAAATAAAGTTTTAGGTAAGTCTACGTGCTAAATTTACGATTTTTATCGATTTCAGGGGCGTAACCCTCAAAAATGGTAAAGGGGTAACAATTTCAAAAGTGATTTTTAAGTTAATTTTTGATGTGGGGATGTCTAAAATAAAGTTTGGGGTATGCCTAGAGTGAAAATTTACGATTTTTATCGATTTCAGGGGCGTAGTCACCAAAAATGGTAAGGGGTGTTACACCTTCAAAAGTGATTTTTAAGTAAATTTTTGGTATGAGGATGTCTAAAATAAAGTTTTAGTTAAGCCTACGTGCTAAATTGACGATTTGTACCGATTTCATGGGCGTAACCCTCAAAAATGCTAAAGGGGTAAAATCCTAAAAGTGGTTTTTTATGTAAATATTTGCAATGGGGATGTCTAAAATAAAGTTTGGGGTATGCCTAGAGTGAAAATTTACGATTTTTACCGATTTCATGGGCGTAACCCTCAAAAACGGTAAGGGGGTAACAATTTCAAAAGTGATTTTTAAGTTAATTTTTGGTGTGGGGATGTCTAAAATAAAGTTTGGGGTATGCCTAGCGTGAAAATTTACGATTTTTACTGATTTCATGGGCGTAACCCTCAAAAATGGTAAGGGGGTAAAATCCTAAAAGTGGTTTTTTATGTAAATCTTTGTAATGGGGCTGTCTAAAATAAAGTTTGGGAGTATGCCTAGAGTGAAAATTTACGATTTTACCGCTTTTATGGGCGTATCCCTAAAAAAATGGTAAGGGGGTAACAATTTCAAAAGTGGTTTTTTATGTAAATCTTTGCAATGGGGATGTCTAAAATAACGTTTTTTTGGACCTTGAATATAACTTCCTGCTCGTTGTGTCTAACTATTATGACTATGTGAGTAGCTTTTTTGGGCTTTTTAGGTCGACTTTTTTAGTATGTGCCTAAATTTTTGTGTTCTGGAGGTAAAATGTTAGTGATTTGGCCACTCTTTTTGGACCTTGAATATAACTTCCTGCTCGTTGTGTCTAACTAGTATGACTATGTGAGTAGCTTTTTATGGTTTTGAGGTCGATTTTTTAGTATAAGCCTACATTTTTGTGTTCTGTGGGAAAAATATTGGCGATTTGACAGGACTTTGGATGTAACTATCTGTTCGATGTGTCTAACTAGTATCAGTATGGGAGTAGATTTTTAGGGTTTTGAGGTCGACTTTTTCGCTTATGAGTTTAAATTTTTTTTGTGTTCTGGTAGTAAATATTTTGCGATTTGGCGTAATTTTTGGGCCTTATACAACTCCTCTGGTATTGCATCAGGGGTCAAAGTGCGTTCAAGTAACCCATACCTGTATTATTTCCCCCATCATTGACCCGACAGGTGGATTGTATCAGGGGTCGAATCGATTTAAAGTAACCCATGCGTCAGACTCGACAGCACTTCAAGTGGAAAATAAGGTCAATTGTCACGATAACAGTAATCCTCTT
Organism: Megaustenia siamemsis; assembly: GCA_032433765.1. NCBI lineage: Eukaryota > Metazoa > Mollusca > Gastropoda > Stylommatophora > Ariophantidae > Megaustenia > Megaustenia siamemsis. The sequence goes on along the minus strand of JAVIAB010000091.1, from coordinate 8,193,662 downwards.
CTCTGATTAGTTAATCTAAAGGTCAGTCATTTCGTTGATGGGTGTCCGATAGAAATCCTCTTCTCTGATTGGTTAATCTAAAGGTTAGTCATTTCGTTGATGGGTGTCCGATAGAAATCCTCTTCTCTGATTGGTTAATCTAAAGGTTAGTCATTTCGTTGATGGGTGTCCGATAGAAATCCTCTTCTCTGATTGGTTAGCCTAGATGTTAGTCGAGAGTGAAATAGTGTCGTCCAACTTTTATTTACCAGTTGCATGTGAAACTTCTTGTTATAAGCGCGATTGATTCACGGAAGTTTATTTTCATAGTACTGTTCAGTCTACCGGTCTGTGTTGTGGATCTATTTTTATGATGTAAGTTGAATATTTTTTTTTCTGTTTTTCTCTTATCTCATAACGATGTGGTAGGTTATCAATAAAAGGCTACTCGATTGTATTACTGGTGATGTGTATAAAGTACGTATGTTAAGCCTTGTTGAGTGTATTATTCCTTCGTTTTTCATGTGTTTATCTTATTGGTTGATTAAAAGTGGATATTTTTAGTCCTGATGTGCTTGGTATTAAATATTAATGTATTTAAATTAGGTATGTTAAGTATAATTGATAAAGGACTATTTGATCTTCTACAGATGTTTTCTCATAACGAAACATCTTCTGGTAAACATCAGTGTGCATTATGTTCGAAGCAGTTTAAACGGCGCCAAGATATGGTTCAGCATATACGGGCCGCTCATCGTCTTATACACCATGTTTGTGACATTTGTCAACGTTCATATTCGAGTCGAAGTTCTTTAGCCAGCCATAGGAGACTAAAACATTCAGCACAGGAATCAACTTCACCCTTGGTACCGTCTACATCACCAGTTTCACTATCGGTACCGGCTACCGTAACAGTTTCTCTTATCCGTCATACGTGTCCTATTTGTCAACGTTCATATAAGAGTCGAAGATCTTTAGCCAGCCATAGGAGAGTAAAACACTTAGTTTCTACAACAGCTCCTTCATCATTGTTATCGTCTACATCGCTAGTTGCACCCTCGGTACTGTCTACCATATCAGCTTCTCTTATCCGTCATGTGTGCACCACATGTCAGCGTACGTATACGACTCGAGGTTCTTTAACCCGACATATGAGAAGACTGAAACATTCAGTTTCTACAACAGCTTCTACAACACCGTCGGTACCTGCTACAACACCCATTTCACTAATGGCTCCTTCAACTTCGTTACAGTTGGCCCCCTCATCATCGAAGAAGAGAGAGTTAGATGAGGAACAATCCACAGAGGGTAAAAAGCACAAACCCGATGACCCATTAGCAACACTACCATCTGATGTGCGGGATGTATATCAACAAAACTGGTCAGTCATAAACACGGAATAATAGAACAAAGAAGTATGTGTTAGCACTCGGAAAAATTGACAGACAAACAACAATAGAAAAAAACGAAGAACAATATATGGTCCGAAGTGGGATCGAACCCGTACTCAGTGGCACCGCGCCTTGCCACGAGAAGCCGAACGCTTGGTACACTGCCACGCAGCCAACTAAAAAATTGGCTATTGCAGTAGTGTCTTCCACGAAAGGCGATCTCAATGACTATAGCATAGGGTAACGATCACAGACCGGAAATAAATTGTATATTTGTACTTTCCTATTAATGCAAGTATCTCCCAGTAGGGCTGAATACTTGTGTTGTAGACAAACATTTATAGGACGAAACAGCACGAATAGTAGTTCCCAGTGCTTATATACTGGGTACAAATAATAATACATAAATATTATTATATGGGGAACTTCCGAGGCGATAATAGGGAATAATAGAACAAAGAAGTATGTGTTAGCACTCGGAAAAATTGACAGACAAACAACAATAGAAAAAAACGAAGAACAATATATGGTCCGAAGTGGGATCGAACCCGTACTCAGTGGCACCGCGCCTTGCCACGAGAAGCCGAACGCTTGGTACACTGCCACGCAGCCAACTAAAAAATTGGCTATTGCAGTAGTGTCTTCCACGAAAGGCGATCTCAATGACTATAGCATAGGGTAACGATCACAGACCGGAAATAAATTGTATATTTGTACTTTCCTATTAATGCAAGTATCTCCCAGTAGGGCTGAATACTTGTGTTGTAGACAAACATTTATAGGACGAAACAGCACGAATAGTAGTTCCCAGTGCTTATATACTGGGTACAAATAATAATACATAAATATTATTATATGGGGAACTTCCGAGGCGATAATAGGGAATAATAGAACAAAGAAGTATGTGTTAGCACTCGGAAAAATTGACAGACAAACAACAATAGAAAAAAACGAAGAACAATATATGGTCCGAAGTGGGATCGAACCCGTACTCAGTGGCGCCTTGCCACGAGAAGCCGAACGCTTGGTACACTGCCACGCAGCCAACTAAAAAATTGGCTATTGCAGTAGTGTCTTCCACGAAAGGCGATCTCAATGACTATAGCATAGGGTAACGATCACAGACCGGAAATAAATTGTATATTTGTACTTTCCTATTAATGCAAGTATCTCCCAGTAGGGCTGAATACTTGTGTTGTAGACAAACATTTATAGGACGAAACAGCACGAATAGTAGTTCCCAGTGCTTATATACTGGGTACAAATAATAATACATAAATATTATTATATGGGGAACTTCCGAGGCGATAATAGGGAATAATAGAACAAAGAAGTATGTGTTAGCACTCGGAAAAATTGACAGACAAACAACAATAGAAAAAAACGAAGAACAATATATGGTCCGAAGTGGGATCGAACCCGTACTCAGTGGCACCGCGCCTTGCCACGAGAAGCCGAACGCTTGGTACACTGCCACGCAGCCAACTAAAAAATTGGCTATTGCAGTAGTGTCTTCCACGAAAGGCGATCTCAATGACTATAGCATAGGGTAACGATCACAGACCGGAAATAAATTGTATATTTGTACTTTCCTATTAATGCAAGTATCTCCCAGTAGGGCTGAATACTTGTGTTGTAGACAAACATTTATAGGACGAAACAGCACGAATAGTAGTTCCCAGTGCTTATATACTGGGTACAAATAATAATACATAAATATTATTATATGGGGAACTTCCGAGGCGATAATAGGGAATAATAGAACAAAGAAGTATGTGTTAGCACTCGGAAAAATTGACAGACAAACAACAATAGAAAAAAACGAAGAACAATATATGGTCCGAAGTGGGATCGAACCCGTACTCAGTGGCACCGCGCCTTGCCACGAGAAGCCGAACGCTTGGTACACTGCCACGCAGCCAACTAAAAAATTGGCTATTGCAGTAGTGTCTTCCACGAAAGGCGATCTCAATGACTATAGCATAGGGTAACGATCACAGACCGGAAATAAATTGTATATTTGTACTTTCCTATTAATGCAAGTATCTCCCAGTAGGGCTGAATACTTGTGTTGTAGACAAACATTTATAGGACGAAACAGCACGAATAGTTTGTCTGTCAATTTTTCCGAGTGCTAACACATACTTCTTTGTTCTATTATTCCCTATTATCGCCTCGGAAGTTCCCCATATAATAATATTTATGTATTATTATTTGTACCCAGTATATAAGCACTGGGAACTACTATTCGTGCTGTTTCGTCCTATAAATGTTTGTCTACAACACAAGTATTCAGCCCTACTGGGAGATACTTGCATTAATAGGAAAGTACAAATATACAATTTATTTCCGGTCTGTGATCGTTACCCTATGCTATAGTCATTGAGATCGCCTTTCGTGGAAGACACTACTGCAATAGCCAATTTTTTAGTTGGCTGCGTGGCAGTGTACCAAGCGTTCGGCTTCTCGTGGCAAGGCGCGGTGCCACTGAGTACGGGTTCGATCCCACTTCGGACCATATATTGTTCTTCGTTTTTTTCTATTGTTGTTTGTCTGTCAATTTTTCCGAGTGCTAACACATACTTCTTTGTTCTATTATTCCCTATTATCGCCTCGGAAGTTCCCCATATAATAATATTTATGTATTATTATTTGTACCCAGTATATAAGCACTGGGAACTACTATTCGTGCTGTTTCGTCCTATAAATGTTTGTCTACAACACAAGTATTCAGCCCTACTGGGAGATACTTGCATTAATAGGAAAGTACAAATATACAATTTATTTCCGGTCTGTGATCGTTACCCTATGCTATAGTCATTGAGATCGCCTTTCGTGGAAGACACTACTGCAATAGCCAATTTTTTAGTTGGCTGCGTGGCAGTGTACCAAGCGTTCGGCTTCTCGTGGCAAGGCGCGGTGCCACTGAGTACGGGTTCGATCCCACTTCGGACCATATATTGTTCTTCGTTTTTTTCTATTGTTGTTTGTCTGTCAATTTTTCCGAGTGCTAACACATACTTCTTTGTTCTATTATTCCCTATTATCGCCTCGGAAGTTCCCCATATAATAATATTTATGTATTATTATTTGTACCCAGTATATAAGCACTGGGAACTACTATTCGTGCTGTTTCGTCCTATAAATGTTTGTCTACAACACAAGTATTCAGCCCTACTGGGAGATACTTGCATTAATAGGAAAGTACAAATATACAATTTATTTCCGGTCTGTGATCGTTACCCTATGCTATAGTCATTGAGATCGCCTTTCGTGGAAGACACTACTGCAATAGCCAATTTTTTAGTTGGCTGCGTGGCAGTGTACCAAGCGTTCGGCTTCTCGTGGCAAGGCGCGGTGCCACTGAGTACGGGTTCGATCCCACTTCGGACCATATATTGTTCTTCGTTTTTTTCTATTGTTGTTTGTCTGTCAATTTTTCCGAGTGCTAACACATACTTCTTTGTTCTATTATTCCCTATTATCGCCTCGGAAGTTCCCCATATAATAATATTTATGTATTATTATTTGTACCCAGTATATAAGCACTGGGAACTACTATTCGTGCTGTTTCGTCCTATAAATGTTTGTCTACAACACAAGTATTCAGCCCTACTGGGAGATACTTGCATTAATAGGAAAGTACAAATATACAATTTATTTCCGGTCTGTGATCGTTACCCTATGCTATAGTCATTGAGATCGCCTTTCGTGGAAGACACTACTGCAATAGCCAATTTTTTAGTTGGCTGCGTGGCAGTGTACCAAGCGTTCGGCTTCTCGTGGCAAGGCGCGGTGCCACTGAGTACGGGTTCGATCCCACTTCGGACCATATATTGTTCTTCGTTTTTTTCTATTGTTGTTTGTCTGTCAATTTTTCCGAGTGCTAACACATACTTCTTTGTTCTATTATTCCCTATTATCGCCTCGGAAGTTCCCCATATAATAATATTTATGTATTATTATTTGTACTCAGTCATAAACACTCACGCTAGTATCAATAGAACAGTTTCCACATACACTTTCTTCCACTCACCTGATCGTCCATTCATCACAGACTGGTCTATTCTTTTAAGAGATGTGTTTGATAGTCAGACAACTCGTTTTAAAATTAACTATGGTCACCATCTTATCCTCCGTCACAGAGAGGATGGAGATTTACGCTTCTTCCACGCATCCCTTAATAATTCAGCTGTTCTCGAGTTCCCGAAGTTAGTCAATAATCGTGATGATTTCACCAGATTCGTTGATTCTCTAAAGGAACATAACCCCGTAGACACTGCCATGCTCAACAGACCCGATACTAAGTGGATGGTAGAGAGCATTCCCGCCACTAGTTTTTATTTATTCCACATTCAAGGGTTCCCGATCGGGTGATTAGTCATCGCGTTCGAGCTTGTGTGGTCAAAACGGAAAGTGAGATGGGCGGGTGACATGGTAGGAGAAAAGACTAGGAGGGGATTAGGAGAAGGGAGAGCGAGAGAGAGATGTTAAATTTTACTGTACAAGTATAAAATATATGTTCACTCATGAATTAATAAAATTGTTATTGTGAAAATTATATAGAAGGCTTCATATTTGTTTATTGTACCTGTCTTGGTTAATTCACTTGTCAGAGAGAGAGAGAGAGAGAGAGAGAGAGAGCGAACCACTATTACTGATGAGCAAGCGAGAGCTAGCACCTGGTTTAAAGAGACAGAGCTGGAGAGGGAGCGAGAGCGATGGAGCGGGCGAGAGATCGCGAGAGCCAGAGATGGAGAGAGATAGCGAGACCGAAAGAGACAGAGCTGGAGAGGGAGCGAGAGCGATGGAGCGGGCGAGAGATCGCGAGAGCCAGAGATAGAGAGAGATAGCGAGACCGAAAGAGACAGAGCTGGAGAGGGAGCGAGAGAGAGCGATGGAGGGGGAGAGAGATAGCGAGAGATAGAGACAGCGAGAGCGAAAGAGACAGAGAGGGAGCGAGAGAGAGAGCGATGGAGAGGGGGAGAGATAACGAGAGAGACAGAGACGGAGAGAGAGAGATAACGAAAGAGACAAGAGATTGAGAGAGGGAGAGAGCGATGGAGAGGGGGAGAGATAACGAGAGAGACAGAGACGGAGAGGGAGAGAGAGATAACGCGAGAGACAGAGACGGAATTGGAGAGAGAATGATCGAGAGTGAAAGAGATAGCGATGGAGAGGGAGAGAGAGAGAGATAGAGAGAGAGAGAGAGATAGCGAACCAGTATTACTGATGAGCAAGCTAGAGCTAGCACCTTCTTTCCTCCCTTTTCAACTCATCACAACACTATTTATTTACAAGCACACACATATCGTGAGGCAGTGCGCATCACGAGGTCACCTATGCTCACCAAGGTCTCGCTGTCTTGGTCGATCCGTCTTGCTGCGTTTTTTTTTCGTTTTTTTTTCTGTATAGAAAGTATACACGCAGAAAAGGTTAGGGGGCATTAACCGCTGCGATTTTTTCTATATAAAAAGTATACACGCAGCTGCGTTTTTTTCTATATAAAGTATACAGGCAGAAAGGAGGGCATTAACCGCCATCTGTACTACTTACATTCACCACAGCCTGTCTGAAAAAATCTCTCTCTATAGCCAGATCTCCCACAAAACGTTGCAGTCACCAACGCCCGTCTGAAATAATTTCTATCTCTAGCCAGATCTCCCAAAGAACGTTGCATTCACCACAGCCCGTTTGAAAGAATCTCTGTCTCTAGCCAGATCTCCCAAAGAACGTTGCATTCACCAAAGCGCGTCGGAAAGAATCTCTGTCTCTAGCCAGATCTCCCAAAGAACGTTGCATTCACCACAGCCCGTTTGAAAGAATCTCTGTCTCTAGCCAGATCTCCCAAAGAACGCTGCATTCACCAAAGCGCGTCGGAAAGAATCTCTGTCTCTAGCCAGATCTCCCAAAGAACGTTGCATTCACCACAGCCCGTTTGAAAGAATCTCTGTCTCTAGCCAGATCTCCCAAAGAACGTTGCATTCACCACAGCCTGTCTGATAAAATCTCTGTCTCTAGCCAGATCTCTCACTTCTTCTGTTGTCATGTTCAAGGTCTCCTTGATGTCATGAAACCACCTTCTTCTTGGTTTGGCCCTGACGCGTCGCCCATGAACCATACCTTCCATTTTTGTTCAGATAGATCGTCTTGAGTCATCTTGTGAAGTGTTGAACACAATTGCTGTTCGAGTTTGTTTCTTTGTTGTTAATAACATGGCGCTGAGCACGTGATCAATAGTAAATTGGACTTTTATAGACTTCACATTCTCTATCCTTTCGTGTATAATTAATCACGTTGTACTGTCACTGTTGGGAGCCGCGATAGCAAAGTGGTTAGTGAACTGGACTACAAAGGACAAGAGATAGGGTTCGATCCCAACCGACGGCTTCCGGTTCACCCAGCCTTAAATGGGTACCGGATTTTTTTTCATGGGAAAGTAAAGCGGCACGTGCGTAATACCGACCACATTACCCCAAAAATCATGTGCTGAAGGTCTGTAAGATTTATGGTCACTAACACCATATTCCGTATACGCCACTTGGCGTGACGGGGGGTACTTTACTTTTTTTTTTTGTATGTCACTGTTACAATTGATGAGGTGCGCGTGGCCGTGCGGCTAAAACCACTGTTCCGCTGGCTGAAAAGCTGACGTACGGTGTTCGAAGCCCGCGGTAGACAGAAAGGATTTTTTCTATCGGGGGTGAAATAAAAATCCTGATTCGCACACGTTGTGGCGACTGCTTGACCAAGCGGCCTTTATCCATCTGGTTCTATCGTTGCCCCCCTACATACACCAGCAATGGTACTATCTGTCGTAAAGATAGTACTGTTACAACAGGAACATTTAGTTCTGAAAGCTAAACTGAAATATTTGGCCGTAATCAGTGCGTTGTGTTATTTCTAAAACCAGGTGGTAACTGTCATTATATTGCGTCGAGCCCAATTTTAAAGGAATTGTTAAACACAAATTTGGGAATGGAAAATAATCGAGACAAATAATAGACAGTTGTTTCTTCTTCGTCTTGTGTTGCTGTTGCTGCTACTATTATAAAATTATACTACTCCTGCGCTGTTGGCGCTTCGTCGTTTTCGTTCTCATAGTCCCCCCTTGTTAGTTTTTTTTATATTATTTGTTTATGTCTTCTCTTAACGCTCCTTCTTTAGCGTTCACCTGTGGATGTTTTGTGTCGCTAGTTTACGGCAAAGTCGTGATATAGAAGTTGTAGCTAGTCGAAGAAGTTGTAGCTAGTCGAAGAAGTTGTAGCTAGTCGAAGTTGTAGCTAGTCGAAGAAGTTGTAGCTAGTCGAAGTTGTAGCTAGTCGAAGTTGTAGCTAGTCGAAGTTGTAGCTAATCGATGTTGCAGTTAGTTGAACTTGTAGTTAGTTGAAGAAGTTGTAGCTAGTCGAAGAAGTTGTAGCTAGTCAAAGAAGTTGTAGCTAGTCGAAGAAATTGTAGCTATTCGAAGTTGTAGCTAATCGAAGAAGTTGTAGCTAGGCGAAGAAATTGTAGCTAGTCGAAGTTGTAGCTAGTTGAAGTTGTAGCTAGTCGAAGAAGTTGTAGCTAGTCAAAGTTGTAGTTAATTGAAGAAGTTGTAGCTAGTCGAAGTTGTAGCTAGTCAAAGTTGTAGCTAATCGAAGAAGTTGTAGCTAGTCGAAGTTGTAGTTAGTCAAAGAAGTTGTAGCTAGTCGAAGTTGTAGCTAGTCAAAGAAGTTGTAGCTAGTCGAAGTTGTAGTTAGTCAAAGAAGTTGTAGCTAGTCGAAGTTGTAGTTAGTCAAAGAAGTTGTAGCTAGTCGAAGTTGTAGTTAGTCAAAGAAGTTGTAGCTAGTCGAAGTTGTAGTTAGTCAAAGAAGTTGTAGCTAGTCGAAGTTGTAGTTAGTCAAAGAAGTTGTAGCTAGTCGAAGTTGTAGTTAGTCAAAGAAGTTGTAGCTAGTCGAAGTTGTAGCTAGTCAAAGAAGTTGTAGCTAGTCGAAGAAGTTGTAGCTAGTCGAAGAAGTTGTAGCTAGTCGAAGAAATTGTAGCTAGTCGAATTTGTAGCTAATCGAAGTTGCAGTTATTTGAACTTGTAGTTAGTTGAAGAAGTTGTAGCTAGTCGAAGTTGTAGCTAATCGAAGAAGTTGTAGCTAGTAGAAGAAATTGTAGCTAGTCGAAGTTGTAGCTAATCGAAGAAATTGTAGCTAGTCGAAGAAATTGTAGCTAGTCGAAGTTGTAGCTAATCGAAGAAGTTGTAGCTAGTCGAAGAAATTGTAGCTAGTCGAAGAAATTGTAGCTAGTCGAAGTTGTAGCTAGTCGAAGAAGTTGTAGCTAGTCGAATAAGTTGTAGCTAGTCGAAGAAGTTGTAGCTAGTCGAAGAAGTTGTAGCTAGTCGAAGAAATTGTAGCTAGTCGAATTTGTAGCTAATCGAAGTTGCAGTTATTTGAACTTGTAGTTAGTTGAAGAAGTTGTAGCTAGTCGAAGTTGTAGCTAATCGAAGAAGTTGTAGCTAGTAGAAGAAATTGTAGCTAGTCGAAGTTGTAGCTAGTCGAAGAAATTGTAGCTAGTCGAAGAAATTGTAGCTAGTCGAAGTTGTAGCTAATCGAAGAAGTTGTAGCTAGTCGAAGAAATTGTAGCTAGTCGAAGAAATTGTAGCTAGTCGAAGTTGTAGCTAGTCGAAGAAGTTGTAGCTAGTCGAAGAAGTTGTAGCTAGTCGAAGAAGTTGTAGCTAGTCGAAGAAGTTGTAGCTAGTCGAAGAAATTGTAGCTAGTCGAATTTGTAGCTAATCGAAGTTGCAGTTAGTTGAACTTGTAGTTAGTTGAAGAAGTTGTAGCTAGTCGAAGTTGTAGCTAGTCGAAATTGTAGCTAGTCGAAGTTGTAGCTAGGCGAAATTGTAGCTAGTCGATGGCCCCGGTATCACTGCAAAGGAATTAAAATAAACGAATGTAATTAAATTTTAATGAAATAATTAAACAATGAATTAAATCCATAATTGCTCAACCGCCCGTGCCAGTGAAACCATGTGAATTAACATCTCATCTCATTGAAGGGTCAAAACAAAGAAAAGCTAGCTGCAGTTCCAATCATAGCAGCAACAGCACACGCCGAAAAACATAAGGTGTAGCCGCACCGAAAGTTAACGCAACCGAACTGCCCTTCGTCATACGATATCATCATTCATCGTAAACAATCGGAATATCAAAACACGATTCAGATGAAAAACACTACTCATGGTGTGCACAAAGCACTAAACTCATTAGCTCCAGAAGCAACCAGAACTTGGAATATGAAGAAACTGCAACAATGAACACTTTTTCAGACAGAACCTCAGAGGTTCCATCTGCCCATCAATTCCATGTTGACCGGAAGCCGTATATCTGTTCCTTTAGGCCGAACACAGCCGTTTTCAGCATGAACAGATTTGCTTAGCATTTTTTTCTCTGAGACAGTGGCAAATTTGGCCAACTATTTTTGATTTTAAACAGCTACGGGTTCTTTAAAATGCGCGAGAGCACACGAGATCTGTTTTATGCCATTTTTTTCTAGAGGACTTGCATCCGGTATCACTACTCAGAGAAGAGGTTAAACCATCACCCCCTGAAATACCCAGGGTGGTAAAAACATGAGGAAACCACGGAAGTGAAATGAAAAAGTCGAAATGAAAAAATTCCACCGCCTTTAGCGAGATTCACAGCCGGTCCCTTCCTGTCCAGATGTCAGTTTCTTACCTCTAGATCAGTGGTTCTCAACCTTCTTGTCCAGATGTCAGTTTCTTACCTCTAGATCAGTGGTTCTCAACCTTCTTGTCCAGATGTCAGTTTCTTACCTCTAGATCAGTGGTTCTCAACCTTCTTGTCCAGATGTCAGTTTCTTACCTCTAGATCAGTGGTTCTCAACCTTCTTGTCCAGATGTCAGTTTCTTACCTCTAGATCAATTGTTCTCAACCTTCTTGTCCAGATGTCAACTTCTTACCTCTAGACCAGTGGTTCTCAACCTTCTTGCACAGATGTCAACTTCTTACCTCTAGACCAGTAGGGTCAACCTTCTTGCTCAGATGTCAACTTCTTACCTCTAGACCAGTAGGGTCAACCTTCTTGCTCAGATGTCAACTTCTTACTTCTAGACCAGTGGTTCTCAACCTTCTTGTCCAGATGTCAAATTCTTACCTCTAGACCAGTGATTCTCAACATTTCTTGTCCAGATGTCAACTTCTTACCTCTAGACCAGTGATTCTCAACATTTCTTGTCCAGATGTCAACTTCTTACCTCTAGACCAGTGATTCTCAACATTTCTTGTCCAGATGTCAACTTCTTACCTCTAGACCAGTGGTTCTCAACCTTCTTGTCCATATGTCAACTTCTTACCTCTAGATCAGTGGGGTCAACTTTCTTGTACAGATGTCAAATTCTTACCTCTAGACCAGTGGTTCTCAACCTTCTTGTCCAGATGTCAAATTCTTACCTCTAGACCAGTGGTTCTCAACCTTCTTGTACAGATGTCAAATTCTTACCTCTAGACCGGTGGTTCTCAACCTTCTTGTACAGATGTCAAATTCGTACCTCTAGACCAGTGGTTCTCAACCTTCTTGTCCAGATGTCAAATTCTTACCTCTAGACCGGTGGTTCTCAACCTTCTTGTCCAGATGTCAAATACTTACCTCTAGACCAGTGGTTCTCAACCTTCTTGTACAAATGTCAAATTCTTACCTCTAGACCAGTGGTTCTCAACCTTCTTGTACAGATATCAATTTCTTACCTCTAGATCAGTGGGGTCAACCTTCTTGTCCAGATGTCAACTTCTTACCTCTATACCAGTGGTTCTCAACCTTCTTGTACAGATGTCAAATTCTTACCTCTAGATCAGTGGGGTCAACCTTCTTGTCCAGATGTCAACTTCTTACCTCTAGACCAGTGGTTCTCAACCTTCTTGTACAGATGTCAAATTCTTACCTCTAGATCAGTGGGGTCAACCTTCTTGTCCAGATGTCAACTTCTTACCTCTAGACCAGTGGTTCTCAACCTTCTTGTCCAGATGTCAACTTCTTACCTCTAGACCAGTGGTTCTCAACATTTCTTGTCCAGATGTCAACTTCTTACCTCTAGACCAGTGGTTCTCAACCTTCTTGTCCAGATGTCAACTTCTTACCTCTAGACCAGTGGTTCTCAACATTTCTTGTCCAGATGTCAACTTCTTACCTCTAGACCAGTGGTTCTCAACATTTCCTTTTCCGTGGCCCCATTCTGACTTTGATTTGTTACCGTGACCCGCCGTCCTTCTGTAAAAAAGGTAACTATGTAAACGCTTTATTTGCTAATAGATCGTGCTATGTATATATCCTTTTTTCTTCTTTCCCTCCTTATTTGCCTTTCAGTGTCGAGGAAAGATATAATTTGCAGTCTTTTGCACCTCTGTTGGCCTCTACTGCTGTTATGTTTCCTAGTGTTTCTAATATTCCATCAATCCATCTTTTGCACCTCTGTTGGTCTCTCCTGCTGTTATGTTTCCTAGTGTTTCTAATATTCCATCAATCCATCTTTTGCTCTTCTGTTGGCCTCTACTGCTGTTATGTTTCCTAGTGTTTCTAATATTCTGAAAATCCATCTTTTTCGTGGTCGGCCTTTTGTTTTGTTTTGATCTTTCTGCCTTGTCACGTGGTCAAACCATTTTATCTGTTGTTTCTTATATATTATATGGTGAGGGTTATTCCTAGCTTTTTTCTCAGTTCTTCATTTCTGATCTTATCTCTCAGGCTGTTTCCTGTCATTCATCTAACACACTTAATCTCAGTAGAGGTTATTTTTCTTATTGTTCTTGCATCCAGGGTCCAGGACTGGCATTGGTAGCACAACGTTGGGATGAAGATTGTATTGTAGAGTGTCCTTTTTGCCTTTAGAGTTATTTCCTTTTTGGACAAAAGTGGAGACAGCTGTGCAATTATTTGTCAAGCTTTGTTCCATCTTGAGTCTATTTCTGCTGTTTGTGAATTTTCGTTTGTTACTATACTTCCTAGGTATCTGCATTCCTCTACTTTAGTCGTCTGCCGTCTATAATTATGTTGATGTTATGTTTCTCTTTTGCAACATTCATAACTTCTATTTTGTTGATGTTGATTTTCATGTTGTATTTTGTACCTTGCTGTTGAGTCTATTTAAGTGTTGTTGTAGGTTTTCTATTTGTCCATGTATTAGTGCCTGATCGTCTGCAAATAGAAGCTCGTTGATCTCCCCTGTCTCCGATGGGTTGGCTAACTTGCATATATAGTCCGTGTATGTAATGAACAGTGGGGGGGGGGGGGGGGGAGGATAGTACGCACCCCTGTCTTACACCTGATCTAACTTCGAAATGGATTATGTAACCTGCTGATATTCTGACTGTGCAGCTGCTGTTAATGTAGAGACTTTAATTAGGTTGGCTAGATGTTAACTCACTCCGTATGTTAAAAGTATCTCCCACAGTTGTTCTCTGGGAGCCGCGATAGCTCAGGGGTTAGTGAACTGGACTACAAAGTACAAGACGTAAGGTTCGATTCCAACCGACGGCTTCCGATTCACCCAGCCTTTAATGGGTACCGGATTTTTTTTCTGGGAAAGTAAAGCGGCATGGGCGTAATACCGACCACATTACCCCAAAAATCATGTGCCGAAGGTCTGTAAAATTTATGGTCACTAACACCATGTTCCCCATACGCCACTTGACATGACGGGGTACTTTACTTTTTTTTTTTTTACAGTTGTTCTCTGTTTACTCGCTCGAATGATTTTTCCTGGTCAATGAAAGCTATTTACACATTTTGATTGTTTTCTATCGTCTTTTCCGCTAGCTGTTCTATGTTTATATATATATATATATCTTGTTCACGTTTTGTTGCTAGCTCTTGTAGATCTTGGTTGTTTCTTAGTCACATATCTTAGCTCTCCATTGCAATTGTTGTGCGTAGAATTTATTTTAGTTTTTTTACATGCGCTGTTAATTAAACAAATCACGGAGCGAAAAATAAAAACGTCAAAACACGAGAGCTGTATTCTATAAACACATACATTCTCTTGCATGGTCTCCTAGTTTCGTACCGTGGCTCCCCAATTACGCCAATGTTACCAGTGCCCCCCTTGGAATATACAGTGCCTTCCACCCCCCAGTGGCCATATGGCCCCCCGGTTGAGAAACACTGCTAGACTACCTGGACCTTATCTATTTACTTTCTAGTTCAAACTTTAGAATAAGAATGTAGACCACGCCCACTACGTTGGAAAAGCAGTGCGTGATAGAGCTGAACCATTGCAGACCTCATCTGAGGGGGTTAAAATATGAATCTTTCTTTCTTTTTTTTTCTTTCTTTCTTTCTTTCTTTCTTTCTTTCTTTCTTTCTTTCTTTCTTTCTTTCTTTCTTTCTTTCTTTCTTTCTTCTTTCTTTCTTTCTTTCTTTCTTTCTTTCTTTTCTGTCTGTCTTTCTTTCTTTTTTTCTTCCTATCTTTCTTCTTTCTTCCTTTCTTTCTTTCTTTCTTTCTTTCTTTCTTTTCTTTTCTTTTCTTTCTTTCTTTCTTTCTTTCTTTCTCTTTTCTTTCTTTCCTCTTTCTTTCTTTCTTTCTTTCTTTCTCTCTTTTTTTCTTTCCTTTCTTTCTTTCTTTCTTTCTTTCTTCTTTCTTCTTCTTTTTCTTTCTTTCTTTCTTTTTTTCTTTCTTTTCTTTCTTTTTTCTTTCTTTTTTCTTCTTTCTTTCTTTCTTTTCTTTCTTTCTTTTCTTTCTGTCTTTCTTTCTTTCTTTCTTTCTTTCTTTCTTTCTTGTTTCTTTCTTTCTTTCTTTTTTTCTTTCTTTTCTTTATTTCTTTCTTTTCTTTCTTTCTTTTCTTTTCTTTCTTTCTTTATTTCTTGTTTCTTTCTTTCTTTCTTTTTTTCTTTCTCTTGTGCCTTACTTTCTTTCTTTTCTTTCTTTCTTTCTTTCTTTTCTTTTCTTTCTTCCTTTCTCCTTTTCTTTTCTATTTTTCGGTAAAAACTAGTTCATAATGTTAGTATATATCCCGCTCTACTTTTGACAGTCGAGATCACAACAACCGCTTCAGATGAACGCTATGACACGTGTCTGCCATACAGCCTTGAACCTGTAGAATATATATCGAGGGTCAGGTCATAGTCATGACCTTAATATTTCCAGGAAAAGCGGTTGCCGACTTTACAATAGCAGTTGAGTGTTGTTCTGGTCTATGTTAAATTGGGGATTGAAAAAAAAAATAATTTATCAACGGTTGATAACAAGTCTCGCTTGGAATTTAGGAAAACATGCATTGCACGATATTACGTAATTGGGTCTATTTTTGTTGAAATCTACACCTGCCCTTTGGCATTATATTTTTGTTATTCTAATGAGTAGAGTTACCGGGTATTAGGTGGTAAATAGAAAGGAAGGTAGGGGAACAATGAGGCTGTTGTTGTAAACTCATCTTGTGGGTTTATACATTTTGTGACCAAATAAAATAATTGCGCTCTTCTTTTTTTTTTTTTTTTTTTTTTTTTTCTTTTTTTTTCTTCCTCTTCTTCTACCTTTCAGCTCCCCGTGGAGCATAGGTTTTCAACAGACACAGTTACGCCGTTCTGTTTCTCGTCTTTCGATTAAGATCATTCCATGTCTTCCCCATCATTTTCATCTCTGCTTCTATCTGTCTTCTCCAAGAATATTTTAATCGTCCTCTTTGTCTCTTCCCCTGGGAAATCCAAGCAAGGACATGTTGTGTAATACTCTCAGTTGGCTTCCGCAGTGTGTGTCCTATCCAGCGCCATCGCTTTCCCGGTATCTCTTTATCCACTGGTATTTGACTGGTAAATAAAAAGTAAAGAGCCCCGTCACTCCAAGTGGCGTATGGGGAATATGGTGTTAGTGACTATTATTTTTTTTTACATATCTCCGGCACATTATTTTTTGGGATAATGTGGTCGGTATTACGCCCGTGCCGCTTTACTTTCCCAGAAAAAAATCGTGTACCCATTTAAGGCTGGGTGAACCCGGAAGCCGTCAATCAGGATCGAACACGATCTCTAGTCCTTCGTAGTCCAGTTCACTAACGACTGAGCTATCGCGGCTCCCTTATTTGACTGGGACTTTTCCATAATTCTATGTTAGTGATTTCGTCCTGCAGTTTTCATCTTTTTATTCTGTGTGATATATTCACGGTTGGACTTCCGTTTCAAAACATGGGTGGAATGAGGTCACGATCGCTGTACCGCTGCTGAAGTTGCATTAGGGCACTGATTAGCTTCGGCTCTACGGTATAATTTTCTGCGTCTGAGCTAATCAACTGATCCAGTTAGAAAAGTTCGCCGATGATAACAGGTCAGACTCACTTCATTGTCAAGTCAAAAGTTTGTGAATACGACCTTCCCCTGCTTAGCGTTATATGTGAATTACGTCAACACATCGTGTGATGTTCCAAAACCGTCGATGTAATTGTATGAAGCCAAGTTCTTGCATTTTACAACTCCTTGCTAAGCTCTGCTCAGTCTATAAAGTCAGTAGCAGTTTTCGCTTTGGAAATTGTGCATCAGCTTTTCGTGTGCTGTTGGCTGCTTTTACTATAGTAACTGGGATATTGTGAGTGCAACCATTGTTGTGTGAGCTACGTCATCAAGTTAGTTGTATAGCCCTAGGACGGTCGTACTCTAATCAATGAAAGACGAAGTGGGGTTTCATACATGACTTGTCAGCATCGGTGAGACTCCCGGAAGTTCGTGATAGTTAGGAGGGTCTTATAGTCTGTTGTTTGATGTGTGATGGTGATGGCCTAATCACCAACTAATAACTACATCAAGCTTGGGCAGATGGTGTCCGTAAACCAGGGAGAGCCGACCATCTAAGGGCAGAATCCCCCTACAGAAAAGACAATCTGCTGCCTTTCAGGAAGATTGGGGACAATCAAAGGCTAAGCAAAGCAAACCTGAATAAAATGCTGGCTGAAATTGGATGCACTGGGCCACTGGCACAGAACACAGTGCAATGTTTTAACAAGTAATCAATCAGACTGGATCTAACAGACTCTAATTATGATAGAAACTACCGCTGACCGGAAAGGCTTCAAGAAACAGCTGAATATAATACACTAGAATGCGGAGGGCATATACCACAAAAAACAAGCTCTAACAATCAGACTAGCAGAGGAGGAGATAAGCGTTGCCTGCATCCAGGAAACTCATCTTAATCCTCAGCACAGATTTATGATCAGGGGCTACCAAACATTTAGACAAGACAGGGAAGGTCACAATGGTGGAATTCTTATACATGTAAAAGTAAAGTAAAGTACCCCCCGTCACGCCAAGTGGCGTATAGGGAAATATGGTGTTAGTGACCCTATATTTTACAGACCTTCAGCACATGATTTTTGGATGTACTTATTAAAAATTCCACCGCAGCAAAACTGACAGATGTAGTCACAAACGGAGAGGCAGAGATCATTGGTACAGACTTATACATTAACTTCGCTAATATCTTCTTCTTCTTTCCTTCCTCATCTGCCTTTCAGCGTCGAGGGGAGATATAATCTGCGGTCTTTTGCTCTTCTGTTCGCCTCTGCTGCTATTATGTTTCCTAGTGCTTCTAATATTCCATCGACCCATCTTTTTCGTGGTCGACCCTTGGGTCTGGTGTTCTCACAACGTTCGTTGAAGGCTCGTTGTGTAGTGTTTTGTTCTTTCTGCCTTGTAACGTATACAAACAATTTTATCTGTTGTTTCCTTATATATTCTATGGCGGGGGCTATTCCTAGCTTTTTTCTCAGTTCTTCATTTCTGATCTTATCTCTCAGACTGTTCCTGTCATTCGTCTAACACATTTCATCTCTGTAGAGGTTATTTTTCTTATTGTCCTTGCATCTAGGGTCCAGGTCTGGCATTGGTAGCACAACGTTGGGATGAAGATTGTATTGTATAGTGCTCGTTTGCCTCCAGAGTTATTTCCTTGTTGGACAATAGTGGTGATAACTGTCCGATGATTTGACAAGCTTTGTTGCATCTTGATTCTATCTCTGCTGTTTGCGAATTATCGTTTGTCATTAGACTTCCTAGGTATTTGAATTCCTCTACTTGTTTTAGTTGTCTGCCGTCTATAGTTATGTTGATGTTCTGATTATTTTTGGCGACATTCATGATTTCTGTTTTGTTGATGTTGATTTTCATGTTGCATTTTGTGCCTGAGATGTTGAGTTTGTTTAAGTGTTCTTGTAGGTCTTCTATTGTTTCATGTATTAGTGCCTGATCGTCTGCAAATAGAAGCTCGTTGATCTCCTCTGTCTCTGATGGGTTGGCTAGCTTGCATATATCGTCCATGTATGTAATAAACAGTAGGAGGGATAGTACGCACCCTGTCTTACACCTGATCTAACTTCGAAGTGGTCTGTGTAGCCTGCTGCTGTTCTGACCCTGCAGCTGCTGTTGACGTAGATGCTTTTAATAGTTGGTTAGATGTTTGCTTACTCCGTATGTTGTTAGTATCTCCCACAGTTGTTCTCTGTTTACTCTGTCGAATGCTTTTTCCTGGTCAATGAAGGCTATGTATAAGTTTTGATTGTGTTCTGTCGTTTTTTCTGCAAGCTGTTTTAGTGTGAATAGTGCGTCCACTAGTATAAGGATATTTAATATATACTGTCCAAATGACAAATTACTGAAGCTGGATTCAATGAAAATAACACCATCAAAGTGTCTGGTAGTAGGAGACTTTAACAGCCACTCTGAAAGATGGGGATATAAGGAGTCCAATGTTCGAGGTGAAGAAGTGGAAGAATGGGAAATTGACAACAACCTATTCCTCATAAACTCTAAGGAGGACCCCCCAACCTTCTACTCAAGAAGATGGAAAACAACTCACACACACAAGGCTTATCTATCTTAAAAGGGCCATGTGAATGAATGAACGGACGAGGAAGTGACCATGATCAATGTGTTTGTTCACTCTTGGTATATAATGTGAATGCACTTGACTTTAGATGTTGGTTTGTTTGTTGTTATCTTCTTAGACCGGCAGACTGGAGGCAAATGACGTTGCTAATGCGAGGTCAGCGTGGCTTGATAAACTGTACCCTGCTTCAGTTAATACGACCACACCGGTAGTACGAATGGGAGCTGATGAGGTGACCAGGGACAAGTTGATGACATACCTTGGAGTTAAGTTTGATCGTAGCCTGTGTTTTCGGGACCACGTCAACTATGTGATAACAAAATCCCGCAAAGGATTAGCGCCTTGAAGGTCATGGCAGCTGCCAACATCGAGCAGAGGCTACTTACTCTTCTGTTCCAGGGATTAGTCCTCGCACCAATCGAGTATGCCCTGGCAATTCTTACTGTCAGTACGACTCAAATTGATAGGCTGGAGAAAATACAAAATGAAGCTATGCGCATTATCCTGGGATGTACGAGGACACTCCCTGTGTGGCAATGAGGTATCTTCTTGACTTTCCAACTATGGATGACAGAATCAAAATATGGATAGCTCGTATATACCTGGAGATTAGTACAAATAAAGAGAATCCATTGCACCACGTGCTCAACACATGAAAGGTGCCAAGCTAAAAAGAGGCAGATCATGGGTGGGCCGAGCGGAAGATGTCATCAAACAGATCTGTGGGCTTACCAATATCAGCGTTGGTGATGAGTGGGTACCGATGCCTACGTCATTCAAGGGGACTTTCTCGTGTATTGTCACACTGGACAGGAAATGTAGGGAACAGAACCCGGTCGTGGTTAATGCTGAGGTCAACGGTCTCATCTGCGATAACACCGATGAGAAAGATGCAGTCATCTATACAGACGGATCTGTAAGACGACACCAAAGAAGTAAGTAAAAAGTCAAGTACCCCGTCACGCCAAGTGGCGTATAAGGAAATATGGTGTTAGTGACCCTATATTTTACAGACCTTCAGCACATGATTTTGGGGTAATGTGGTCAGTATTACGCCCGTGCTGCTTTACTTTCCCAAAAAAAATCCGGTACCCATTTAAGGCTGGGTGAACCCGGAAGCCGTCGGTTGGGATCAAACCCTACCCCTTGTACGTGGTAGTCCAGTTCACTAACCACTGAGCTATCGCGGCTCCCACACCAAAGAAGTGCATGGGCATTTACAGCACGCTCGGCAGGCAGGATAGTCAAGGAAGACTGGTGCATACGTCATGACCACGAGTAGCATGACAATGGAGGTGATGGCAGTGACCAAAGCATTCAAAGGGTTAGAGTCACAAGACTACATCCTAAACGCATGTATACTGAGTTATTCGATGAGCATGATAAAAAAAGTGGAGGCAGGGTCTGTACGCATGGGTAGAGTCATTGCAGAAGTCCAAAAACCTAAAGTCACTTTTGTCTATGTCCCTGGACATGCGGGAGTACAGGAAAATGAAAGATTGGTCAGGTTGGCTAGCTGCGCTGTCGTTGAGGACGGGCAACCGATGGATCGAGAGGACATCATCAATGCCCTCCGAGATGTGGGAAGAGCACAGGACTTCGACAAACACAGATCCACGTCACTTCTTCGGATGAAGGAAATGGGAGTTAAGATGGGCACAGCCAGAAATGAGAAACTTAGTGGCCGTGTAAGAAGACTTATCAACCAACATAGAACTGGAGTCGTCAGTCGCTGGACACTGAGGGAATTGCTGAGGAGGGGATCTGAGCACCTATGGACATGTTCGGAGTGCAATGGTAATGACCCGCAAATAACTCAATCACAATATGGATGGTATTTCAGTAGCCTCCCATATGGCTATCGGGTCCTGGATGATAAGGCTAGAAAAGGATAGTCACTATTACCTGCTCCACGTGTTGAGAGAGGCAGCTAAGGAGGTTTGGGATCGTCTATTATGCATTCGACTGGGACGAATACAGAGCGACATTGTCAACATAATTTACCGATGCATTTTGGGAAATGCACAACAAGTGCTGGAGCGGATTTGGGGAATTCCTGGCGGCAATGAAACTGGTTGACAAGACCAAAATTATGAGAATTAATGCATTTGGTAATAACCAACTAACTATAGGAGAAATGCCTATACTAGACGTACAATCTTATATTTATTATATAACTGTGAAACATGGGGAACAAAAAAAATGAGAATCATGAAGATACAGACCTTCATTAATGGATGTTTGTACAGAATAAAAGGATGGAAATGGTAGGATAAAATCACTATCATAGAATTATAGAAAAGTGCCAGTCAAATACCAGTGGATTAAGAGATACCGAGAAAACGATGGCGCTGAATAGAACACACACTGCGGAAGCCAACTGAGAGTATTACACAACAGACCCTTTTTAAAAATGACAGATGATGATAGTAGAGATGAAAGTAATGAGGAAGACATGAACTGATCTTAGAAGAATGGCAAGAAATAGAACGGCTTGGAAAGTGTTTGTTGAAGACCTATGCTCCACAGGGCGCTGAAAAAAAAGTAGAAGAAGAATAAAACTGGTTCTATGGATATTTTAGAATGTAGTAGTTAATGTTTGCAACAAAATGATCAACAATTTACAAATCTGAGACTTTCGTAGGACGCAATATATTATTTTATACCCAGACTTGTGCAAATATTAATCAATCCTAGACCTTCTTCTAATCACTGTAAACGTGTAATAGAAGATGCGCATGTGTTTTATCAACTTGGAAAGACACGGATGAGCAAATTAAGTATCAGAGACAACCAACAGTGTCTAACAGTATTCTTGCCTTTTTTTATTAGTTTATTTGTTCGACATGGAGGACTTTCTCATAGAGGCCAACACAAAAAGGGAGCTCCTAAAAAACACCAGAAAGAAACAATCAACATTTTTCAGGCACATCATGAGAAGATGAAAGTTGGATTACTTGGTTACAACTGGAAAAATAAAAGGAAAGAGAGATCGCGGACGACAACGAGAGAAAATACTGGATAGCTTGGTGTCATGGAAAACAGCCAACAACATAATTGATATGATGCACTGTGGATAGAAGATTGTGGAAGGACATGATCGCCTACGCCAACCGGTATGGCACATGATGATGATTTTCGACAAACGACGTACAGGTTGCCTTTCTGAATTGTTAACTAGGAAATGTTCCTGTAGCCACTTCCGGAGATCATTTGGAGGTTTTCTGATGTTGGGAAGGAAAAGGGTAGGGGGTGTGGTGTGGTGGACAGAGATCGGTAATTTCACGAAGGGTGAAGGAGCAATGTCTCAGGAATAGACACAGACCTACCTGGACTCGAGAATCGGGGTAACACACAACAAGTTGATTCAAGAGAATGGGTCACGTACGGAAATTGACGTCAGTATCAAAGCCACAATGTGGGAGATCTGGCTAGAGACAGATTCTTTCAGACGGGATGTGGTGAATGCAACGTTCTGTGGGAGATCTGGCTAGAGACAGATTCTTTCAGACGGGCTGTGGTGAATGCAACGTTCTGTGGGAGATCTGGCTAGAGACAGATTCTTTCAGACGGGCTGTGGTGAATGCAACGTTCTGTGGGAGATCTGGCTAGAGACAGATTCTTTCAGACGGGCTGTGGTGAATGCAACGTTCTGTGGGAGATCTGGCTAGAGACAGATTCTTTCAGACGGGCTGTGGTGAATGCAACGTTCTGTGGGAGATCTGACTAGAGACATAGATTCTTTCAGACGGGCTGTGGTGAATGTAACGTTCTGTGGGAGATCTGGTTAGAGACATAGATTCTTTCAGACGGACTGTGGTGAATGTAACGTTCTGTGGGAGATCTGGTTAGAGACATAGATTCTTTCAGACGGACTGTGGTGAATGTAACGTTCTGTGGGAGATCTGGTTAGAGACATAGATTCTTTCAGACGGACTGTGGTGATGTAACGTTCTGTGGGAGATCTGGTTAGAGACATAGATTCTTTCAGACGGACTGTGGTGAATGCAACGTTCTGTGGGAGATCTGGTTAGAGACATAGATTCTTTCAGACGGACTGTGGTGAATGTAACGTTCTGTGGGAGATCTGGCTAGAGAAAGAGATTTTTTCAGATGGACTGTGGTGAATGCAACGTTCTGTGGGAGATCTGGTTAGAGACAGATTCTTTCAGACGGACTGTGGTGAATGTAACGTTCTGTGGGAGATCTGGCTAGAGACAGATTCTTTCAGACGGGCTGTGGTGAATGCAACGTTCTGTGGGAGATCTGGCTAGAGACAGAGATTTTTTCAGATGGACTGTGGTGAATGCAACGTTCTGTGGGAGATCTGGTTAGAGACAGAGATTCTTTCAGACGGACTGTGGTGAATGCAACGTTCTGTGGGAGATCTGGCTAGAGACAGAGATTTTTTCAGATGGACTGTGGTGAATGCAACGTTCTGTGAGAGATCTGGCTAGAGACAGATTCTTTCAGACGGGCTGTGGTGAATGTAACGTTCTGTGGGAGATCTGGCTAGAGACAGATTCTTTCAGACGGGCTGTGGTGAATGCAACGTTCTGTGGGAGATCTGGCTAGAGACAGATTCTTTCAGACGGGCTGTGGTGAATGCAACGTTCTGTGAGAGATCTGGCTAGAGACAGATTCTTTCAGATGGACTGTGGTGAATGTAACGTTCTGTGGGAGATCTGGTTAGAGACATAGATTCTTTCAGACTGACTGTGGTGAATGTAACGTTCTGTGGGAGATCTGGCTAGAGAACGAGATTTTTTCAGATGGACTGTGGTGAATGCAACGTTCTGTGGGAGATCTGGTTAGAGACAGATTCTTTCAGACGGACTGTGGTGAATGTAACGTTCTGTGGGAGATCTGGCTAGAGACAGATTCTTTCAGACGGGCTGTGGTGAATGCAACGTTCTGTGGGAGATCTGGCTAGAGACAGAGATTTTTTCAGATGGACTGTGGTGAATACAACGTTCTGTGGGAGATCTGGTTAGAGACAGAGATTCTTTCAGACGGACTGTGGTGAATGCAACGTTCTGTGGGAGATCTGGCTAGAGACAGAGATTTTTTCAGATGGACTGTGGTGAATGCAACGTTCTGTGAGAGATCTGGCTAGAGACAGATTCTTTCAGACGGGCTGTGGTGAATGTAACGTTCTGTGGGAGATCTGGCTAGAGACAGATTCTTTCAGACGGGCTGTGGTGAATGCAACGTTCTGTGGGAGATCTGGCTAGAGACAGATTCTTTCAGACGGGCTGTGGTGAATGCAACGTTCTGTGAGAGATCTGGCTAGAGACAGATTCTTTCAGATGGACTGTGGTGAATGTAACGTTCTGTGGGAGATCTGGCTAGAGACAGATTCTTTCAGACGGGCTGTGGTGAATGCAACGTTCTGTGGGAGATCTGGCTAGAGACAGATTCTTTCAGAAGGACTGTGGTGAATGTAACATTCTGTGGGAGATCTGGTTAGAGACATAGATTCTTTCAGACGGACTGTGGTGAATGCAACGTTCTGTGGGAGATCTGGCTAGAGACAGATTCTTTCAGACGGGCTGTGGTGAATGCAACGTTCTGTGGGAGATCTGGTTACAGACAGATTCTTTCAGACGGGCTGTGGTGAATGCAACGGTCTGTGGGAGATCTGGTTAGAGACAGATTCTTTCAGACGGGCTGTGGTGAATGTAACGTTCTGTGGGAGATCTGGCTAGAGACAGATTCTTTCAGACGGGCTGTGGTGAATGCAACGTTCTGTGGGAGATCTGGCTAGAGACAGAGATTCTTTCATACGGCTGTGGTGAATGCAACGTTCTGTGGGAGATCTGGTTAGAGACAGAGATTCTTTCAGACGGACTGTGGTGAATGCAACGTTCTGTGGGAGATCTGGATAGTGACAATGACTCTTTCAGACGGGCTGTGGTGAATGCAACGTTCTGTGGGAGATCTGGTTAGAGACAGAGATTCTTTCAGACGGACTGTGCTGAATGCAACGTTCTGTGGGAGATCTGGTTAGAGACATAGATTCTTTCAGACGAGCTGTGGTGAATGCAACATTCTGTGGGAGATCTGGTTAGAGACAGAGATTCTTTCAGACGGACTGTGGTGAATGCAACGTTCTGTGGGAGATCTGGCTAGAGAGAGAGAGAGAGAGAGAGATTCTTTCAGACGGACTGTGGTGAATGCAACGTTCTGTGGGAGATCTGGCTAGATAGAGAGAGAGAGAGATTCTTTCAGACGGACTGTGGTGAATGCAACGTTCTGTGGGAGATCTGGCTAGAGAGAGAGAGATTCTTTCAGACGGCTGTGGTGAATGCAACATTCTGTGGGAGATCTGGCTAGAGAGAGAGAGATTCTTTCAGACGGCTGTGGTGAATGCAACGTTCTGCGGGAGATCTGGCTAGAGAGAGAGAGAGAGAGATTCTTTCAGACGGACTGTGGTGAATGCAACGTTCTGTGGGAGATCTGGCTAGAGAGAGAGAGATTCTTTCAGACGGCTGTGGTGAATGCAACATTCTGTGGGAGATCTGGCTAGAGAGAGAGAGATTCTTTCAGACGGACTGTGGTGAATGCAACATTCTGTGGGAGATCTGGCTAGAGAGAGAGAGATTCTTCAGACGGCTGTGGTGAATGCAACGTTCTGCGGGAGATCTGGCTAGAGAGAGAGAGAGAGAGATTCTTTCAGACGGACTGTGGTGAATGCAACGTTCTGTGGGAGATCTGGCTAGAGAGAGAGAGAGAGATTCTTTCAGACGGCTGTGGTGAATGCAACGTTCTGCAAAAGACATGCCACCGGATGATGACGTAACACTAGATTAAAACTAAGCAGAAATAAGAACGTAAAAAGTGGTAAATACGTGACTTGTTGAGATCAATATCAGAATGTTAAACTTTCAGCGGAAACAAAAATCACCTCTCCGCGGTCGTTCTTATAACAAAGTAATCAGGGATCGAGATGGAAGACAAACCCGGTATAAAAAAATGGTACGCTGAACTCGGATGCAGTGGGTCGAATTGCAGAACTATCGCAACTTGCATTACAATACCACATGGTATGTTCACTTGATGTCATTGTAAAGGTGGGCGATGGAGGGTAATCATCGGGAGGGCACAGAGGAAGAAAATAGGAGGAAGAATAAGAAGGAGAGGATGAGAATGCGAAAGTGGAAGAAGAGGGAGGAGTAGGAAGAAGAAGAAGGGGACGGTGGAGCAGGGGGAGACGAAAAAGAAAAGAAGAGGTAACAAAGTAAGAAGATGGGGAGATCTAGGAAGAAAAAAGAAGAGGAATGACAAGCGGAAGAAGAGGAGAAGGAAGAAGAAGAGAAAGAGGGGGAGAAGGAAGAAGAAGAGAAAGAGGGGAGAAGGAAGAAGAAGATGAATGAGAAGAGGAAGATGAGGAGAAGGAAGAAGAAGTGGAATGAGAAGAGGAAAAGAGGAGGTGAAGGAAGAAGAAGTGGAATGAGAAGAGGAAAAGAGGAGGTGAAGGAAGAAGAAGTGGAATGAGAAGAGGAAAAGAGGAGGTGAAGGAAGAAGAAGAGGAATGAGAAGAGGAAGATGAGGAGAAGGAAGAAGAAGTGGAATGAGAAGAGGAAAAGAGGAGGTGAAGGAAGAAGAAGTGGAATGAGAAGAGGAAGATGAGGAGAAGGAAGAAGAAGTGGAATAAGAAGAGGAAAAGAGGAGGTGAAGGAAGAAGAAGTGGAATGAGAAGAGGAAGATGAGGAAAAGGAAGAAGAAGTGGAATGAGAAGAGGAAAAGAGGAGGTGAAGGAAGAAGAAGAGGAATGAGAAGAGGAAAAGAGGAGGTGAAGGAAGAAGAAGTGGAATGAGAGAGGAAAAGAGGAGGTGAAGGAAGAAGAAGAGGAATGAGCAGAGGAAAAGAGGAGGTGAAGGAAGAAGGAGTGGAATGAGAAGAGGCAAAGAGGAGGTGAAGGAAGAAGGAGTGGAATGAGAAGAGGAAAAGAGGAGGTGAAGGAAGAAGAAGTGGAATGAGAAGAGGAAAAGAGGAGGTGAAGGAAGAAGGAGTGGAATGAGAAGAGGAAAAGAGGAGGTGAAGGAAGAAGAAGTGGAATGAGAAGAGGAAAAGAGGAGGTGAAGGAAGAAGGAGTGGAATGAGAAGAGGAAAAGAGGAGGTGAAGGAAGAAGAAGTGGAATGAGAAGAGGAAAAGAGGAGGTGAAGGAAGAAGAAGTGGAATGAGCAGAGGAAATGAGGAGGTGAAGGAGAAGAAGTGGAATGAGAAGAGGAAAAGAGGAGGTGAAGGAAGAAGAAGTGGAATGAGAAGAGGAAAAGAGGAGGTGAAGGAAGAAGAAGTGGAATGAGAAGAGGAAAAGAGGAGGTGAAGGAAGAATGAGTGGAATGAGAAGAGGAAAAGAGGAGGTGAAGGAAGAAGAAGTGGAATGAGAAGAGGAAAAGAGGAGGTGAAGGAAGAAGGAGTGGAATGAGAAGAGGAAAAGAGGAGGTGAAGGAAGAAGGAGTGGAATGAGAAGAGGAAAAGAGGAGGTGAAGGAAGAAGAAGTGGAATGAGAAGAGGAAAAGAGGAGATGAAGGAAGAGGAAGTGGAATGAGCAGAGGAAAAGAGGAGGTGAAGGAAGAAGAAGTGGAATGAGCAGAGGAAAAGAGGAGGTGAAGGAAGAAGAAGTGGAATGAGAAGAGGAAAAGAGGAGGTGAAGGAAGAAGAAGTGGAATGAGCAGAGGAAAAAAGGAGGTGAAGGAAGAAGAAGAGGAATGAGCAGAGGAAAAGAGGAGGTGAAGGAAGAAGAAGAGGAATGAGCAGAGGAAAAGAGGAGGTGAAGGAAGAAGAAGTGGAATGAGAAGAGGAAAAGAGGAGGTGAAGGAAGAAGAAGTGGAATGAGCAGAGGAAAAGAGGAGGTGAAGGAAGAAGAAGTGGAATGAGCAGAGGAAAAGAGGAGGTGAAGGAAGAAGAAGAGGAATGAGCAGAGGAAAAGAGGAGGTGAAGGAAGAAGAAGTAGAATGAGCAGAGGAAAAGAGGAGGTGAAGGAAGAAGAAGTGGAATGAGCAGAGGAAAAGAGGAGGTGAAGGAAGAAGAAGAGGAATGAGCAGAGGAAAAGAGGAGGTGAAGGAAGAAGAAGAGGAATGAGCAGAGGCAAAGAGGAGGTGAAGGAAGAAGAAGAGGAATGAGAAGAGGAAAAGAGGAGGTGAAGGAAGAAGAAGTGGAATGAGAAGAGGAAAAGAGGAGGTGAAGAAAGAAGAAGAGGAATGAGCAGAGGAAATGAGGAGGTGAAGGAAGAAGAAGTGGAATGAGAAGAGGAAAAGGAGGTGTAGGAAGAAGAAGTGGAATGAGAAGAGGAAAAGGAGGTGAAGGAAGAAGAAGAGGAATGAGAAGAGGAAAAGAGGAGGTGAAGGAAGAAGAAGAGGAATGAGAAGAGGAAAAGAGGAGGTGAAGGAAGAAGAAGTGGAATGAGAAGAGGAAAAGAGGAAGTGAAGAAGAAGGAGTGGAATGAGAAGAGGAAAAGAGGAGGTGAAGGAAGAATGAGTGGAATGAGAAGAGGAAAAGAGGAGGTGAAGGAAGAAGAAGTGGAATGAGAAGAGGAAAAGAGGAGATGAAGGAAGAAGAAGTGGAATGAGCAGAGGAAAAGAGGAGGTGAAGGAAGAAGAAGTGGAATGAGAAGAAGAAAAGAGGAGGTGAAGGAAGAAGAAGTGGAATGAGAAGAGGAAAAGAGGAGGTGAAGAAAGAAGAAGTGGAATGAGCAGAGGAAAAGAGGAGGTGAAGGAAGAAGAAGAGGAATGAGCAGAGGAAAAGAGGAGGTGAAGGAAGAAGAAGAGGAATGAGCAGAGGAAAAGAGGAGGTGAAGGAAGAAGAAGTGGAATGAGAAGAGGAAAAGAGGAGGTGAAGGAAGAAGAAGTGGAATGAGCAGAGGAAAAGAGGAGGTGAAGGAAGAAGAAGTGGAATGAGCAGAGGAAAAGAGGAGGTGAAGGAAGAAGAAGAGGAATGAGCAGAGGAAAAGAGGAGGTGAAGGAAGAAGAAGTGGAATGAGCAGAGGAAAAGAGGAGGTGAAGGAAGAAGAAGTGGAATGAGCAGAGGAAAAGAGGAGGTGAAGGAAGAAGAAGTGGAATGAGCAGAGGAAAAGAGGAGGTGAAGGAAGAAGAAGAGGAATGAGCAGAGGAAAAGAGGAGGTGAAGGAAGAAGAAGAGGATTGAGCAGAGGCAAAGAGGAGGTGAAGGAAGAAGAAGTGGAATGAGAAGAGGAAAAGAGGAGGTGAAGGAAGAAGAAGTGGAATGAGAAGAGGAAAAGAGGAGGTGAAGGAAGAAGAAGTGGAATGAGAAGAGGAAAAGAGGAGGTGAAGGAAGAAGAAATGGAATGAGAAGAGGAAAAGGAGGTGTAGGAAGAAGAAGTGGAATGAGAAGAGGAAAAGAGGAGGTGAAGGAAGAAGAAATGGAATGAGAAGAGGAAAAGGAGGTGAAGGAAGAAGAAGTGGAATGAGAAGAGGAAAAGAGGAGGTGAAGGAAGAAGAAGAGGAATGAGAAGAGGAAAAGAGGAGGTGAAGGAAGAAGAAGTGGAATGAGAAGAGGAAAAGAGGAGGTGAAGGAAGAAGAAGAGGAATGAGAAGAGGAAAAGGAGGTGTAGGAAGAAGAAGTGGAATGAGAAGAGGAGGTGAAGGAAGAAGAAGAGGAATGAGAAGAGGAAAGAGGAGGTGAAGGAAGAAGAAGAGGAATGAGAAGAGGAAAAGAGGAGGTGAAGGAAGAAGAAGTGGAATGAGAAGAGGAAAAGAGGAGGTGAAGGAAGAAGAAGAGGAATGAGAAGAGGAAAAGGAGGTGTAGGAAGAAGAAGTGGAATGAGAAGAGGAGGTGAAGGAAGAAGAAGAGGAATGAGAAGAGGAGGTGAAGGAAGAAGAAGTGGAATGAGAAGAGGCAAAAGTAACAGTTACACAGTGACAACACTTTGAGCTACTTATGAGGTTTCTTGGACGTGCGGGGAATATGGCGGCGGTATTCAGATTTTGACGTCACCGTCACCACATTTGTGACTGATCCCACCCCCTTTCCTGTCACCTGACCTACTTCCCCGAGAAAATACCTGGCATTCAATTTCAGAAACTGTGAGATTCACGAAACGGAGCTTTCAGCAGCTGAAGTGTGAAAATTAGTCACAGTTGGGGGTTGAAACCGGAGCTCCTGGCCTGAAGAAGTGCTCTATAAGATATTACATGATCTTCATCATCATCATCAGGTACCATGGCGGTTGGCGTATGCGATTATCTCTCTCCATATCACTCGTTCCTTCATACATGTCATGATTTCAAACGGTGAATATTTTGTTATGTCTTTTTGGATATCTATATATCTATCTATTGTACTTTCGAGCCGAAGACGGCACATAGGGCAGAACCACAATCTCAAAAACAGAAACCTTGCGTGCCAAAATGGCACATATTGCAGAGATCACTGCTTCTAAAATCTATGGCGCTGTTTCCATAACAATACTTTTTACAATGACAGCTTGTCAAGCCATCGATCAATCTCCTTAGTCGCCTCTTTTTGGATAAGCTGTTCAATACTTGTTTTCTCTTGGATTTCCACTGCTTTTTTTTTTCATTCTTTCTGCCTGTTGTTATAGCATTCTCAATGTCTTCTTCTCGCATGACGTGTCCATTAAACGGAGATTGTCTCTTTCTTATGATTTTGATGATATTTCTGATTTCCCCAGCTCGTTTTAAACTTTTGTTTTTTAATTTGTAATTTTCTGGTTCTGTGGGAGATCTGGCTAGAGACAAAGATTATTTCACAGGGGTTTGGTGATTGCTACGTTCTGTGGGAGATCTGGCTAGAGACAAAGATTCTTTCACAGGAGTTTGGTGATTGCTACGTTCTGTGGGAGATCTGGCTAGAAACAAAGATTCTTTCAGACGGGCTGTGGTGAATACAACGTTCTGTAGGAGATCTGGCTAGAGACAAAGATTCTTTCACAGGGGTTTAGTGATTGCTACGTTCTGTAGGAGATCTGGCTGGAGACAAAGATTCTTTCACAGGGGCTTAGTGATTGCTACGTTCTGTGGGAGATCTGGCTGGAGACAAAGATTCTTTCACATGGGTTTGGTGATTGCTACGTTCTGTGGGAGATCTGGCTAGATACAAAGATTCTTTCACAGGGGTTTGGTGATTGCAACGTTCTGTGGGAGATCTTGCTAGAAACAAAGATTCTTTCAGATGGGCTGTGGTGAATAGAACGTTCTGTTGGAGATCTGGCTAGAGACAAAGATTCTTTCACAGGGATTTGGTGATTGCTACGTTCTGTGGGAGATCTGGCTAGATACAAAGATTCTTTCACAGGGGTTTGGTGATTGCTACGTTCTGTGGGAGATCTGGCTAGAGACAAAGATTCTTTCTGACGGGTTGTGGTGAATACAACGTTCTGTAGGAGATCTGGCTAGAGACAAAGATTCTTTCACAGGGGTTTGATGATTGCTACGTTCTGCAAAGGACATTAGACCTAATGATAATGACAATACAGTCTTGAAGATTGTGTTCAGCAGTTTGGGCGTCTGTCCATATGTACATGTGGCTGAGGTGCCAATCTTGAAATTTGTATACATGTGGCTGTGGTGTCGATTATGCCCTGTTCTGAGGCGTATAACAATATTCATTTATTAATATTTGTCTCCAGTCTAAATCACTGTTTGTCTGCAAGGCTAGTATTCAGCCATACAGGAGATACTTGTCTTAATAGCAAAATACAGATACACGATTTATTCCCGAGTTGTGTTCGTTACACTAAATTATAGTCACGAGTACTAACAATGACGCAAAGAGCCATAAACAAACGCTACGAAAACGCCAGATTAAGAGGAAGACCGAGAAAGAGATGGATAAAGGGAATACTAGAGTCACTAGGAGGAATAACATCAGAAGAGGCCAACAGAAGAGCAAAGAATCGCAGATTGTATCTCCCCTCGACGCCAACGGCAATGGAGGAAGGATAGAAGAAGAAGAAGTACACATGCGTGAGAAACATCGCCAATTATGGCTACTGTTTTAGGTAACTTAGCTGGCTGTGTGCTCTAGCGTTTGGTACTCATGTTAAGACGTTGTGTCGAGGAGGACGGGTTCGATCCTGCTTCGAGCTGTTTATTGTTTTTTTTGTTATGTTGTTTTTTTGTTATGTTGTTTTTTTGTTATGTTGTTTTTTTGTTATGTTGTTTTTTTTTATGTTGTTTTTTTGTTATGTTGTTTTTTTGTTATGTTGTTTTTTCCCCCCAAGTGTTGTAAAATAGCTCTCACCCTCAACTGATTCGAGTATAATGGTAACTTTCCCATCTATCCATGTTATGGTAGGCGTCTAGATTTGGAGTTTCGTGTCTTCTGATTGATTTGACTATCTGTGTCTTCTAATGGAATGTGACTGATGCATCTTGTTTCTTCTAATGGAATGTGACTGATGCATCTTGTTTCTTCTAATGGAATGTGACTGATGCATCTTGTTTCTTCTAATGGAATGTGACTGATGCATCTTGTTTCTTCTAATGGAATGTGACTGATGCATCTTGTTTCTTCTAATGGAATGTGACTGATGCATCTTGTTTTCTGCGTCTTCTTGTACGAGCTGGTATGTTTTCTCGTTTCCTTGTATTCCACAGTGAGATGAGAGCCAGGATGACCTTGAGATTTTGGCTATGTTGCCAGTTTGTTTTTATTCCCTTTAATTTACGTTCTTGTGACTACCAGGACCTTGACCTTGGCCAGGGGAGACGAGAATAGAACCGCTGTTACTTGTCACGTGTATGATAAGTGGTGACTAAAGGAGATTGGAGTCAAGGTCTTCGCGTGTGCTACAGAGTTCGTGCATCTGGGTGGAGGGCGTGTTTTATACTGAGAAATGTGCTGAGGAGAAATGTGCTGAGGAGAAGATCTGAGCAACATTGAGCTTTCCGCTGTGCAATGATGATGATCTGTCGACCGATCGACCGACTGACCGACCGACCGACCGACCGACCGACCGACCGACCTACCTACCTACCTACCTACCTACCTACCTACATACCTACCTACCTATCTGCCCGCCTGCCTGCCTTTCTGTCTGTCTGTCCGTCTGTCTGTCTCTGCATTCACGTGATTTCAAAGATAGGTTTTCATCCATTCATTCACTGCTAGAGAGGACATAGTCCTGTTGGGTTTGCTTTCCCCACAAGGCATGAACATATCGATCTCATACACAAGGATACCTACTACTCATATCTTACTCTCATGCGCATCCGCACTTGTGTATATATTTGTCTGAGCGTGTACTTGCACATTTGGATACCCATGGATGTGTTTGTATGTGCTTTATTGGAATATATCCAGACATATACGTTTATGAATGTATGGTCATGCACCCACGCGTTTGGGGACACCTGTTCCGTGTGCACACCCATAGCTGCAGATATACACAGATGTATGTGCCCTCTTGGGAACGTCGTTCCACTTTTGTTTTGTTTCTCACCTGCATAAAGCTGTTACCATACAGCTGCTACCATACAGCTGCTACCATACAGCTGCTACCATAAAGCTGCTACCATACAGCTGCTACCATACAGCTGCTACCATACAGCTGCTACCATACAGCTGCTACCATACAGCTGCTACCATACAGCTTTTACCTGGCCATTCTTATCCTCAGCTTTACAGCATTTCTACACATCTTGATACTTGCACCCTTATAGGACTGTACCTGTCCATGCATGCAATACACAAGCCTAGATCAGGCAAGCTGTGTTCATAACACGGAAATGACTCAGCGAGAATGCTGTGCTTCCAGTCACAGTAGGGCTAGACGTGTACCTGGTCCTACTTGTTTGCAGAAAATTCCGTGCGTCGGTTTTTTTGGAACTGGGTCAAGCGAAACTTAGTGTGAAAGTGAGGATGACGTTGCGCAACTTTTCTCTTTAGAAAATGTCATAAACCACTTGTTATTCTTCTCCGTCCACACATCTTCAGTTGTCTTTCATCATCGAGGAGAGATATGTTTTTCTGTCATTAAAATTCTTCCACTGGCCTCTCTTGTTATTATATTTACTGTTGTATCTGTGTGAAATTCTCAGAGAGCCGTATACAAAAATGAGAGCTCCTAAAAAACATCAGAAGGAAACAATCGAAATTTGTCTGGCTCATCATGAGAAGGGAAAAGTTGGAATACGTGGTCTCAACTGGCTAAATACATGAACAGAGAGCTCGCGGACGACAAAGAGAGAGGATAATATTATATATTGGTGTCGTGGCACAGTGAACAGTCAAAAACTGAACTGTTAAGATTCGCTGTCTTCTTTTCTTCTTTCCTTCCTCATTTGCCTTTCAGCGTCGAGGCCAGATATAATGCGCAGTCTTTTGCTCTTATGTTGGCCTCTGCTATAGTTATGTTTTCTAGTGTTTGTAATATTCCGTCAATCCATCTTTTTCGTGGTCGGCCCTTGGGTCTGGTGTTCTCGCTACGTTTATTGAAGGCTTGCTCTGCTGTGTTTTTATCTTTCTACCTCATTACCTGACCAAACCATGTTATCTGCTGTTTCTTTATGTATTTTATGGCGGATATTATTCCTAGTTTTATCCTCTATTCTTCATCTTTGATCTTATCACTCAGGTTGCTTTCTATCATTCGTCGAACACGTTTCATCTATTCTGCTTCTTCTAACTTTTTAGCTCCCTGTGGAGCATAGGTCTTCAACAAACACTTTCAGCTCTCTGTGGAGCATAGGTCTTCAACAAACACTTTCAGCTCTCTGTGGAGCATAGGTCTTCAACAAACACTTTCAGCTCTCTGTGGAGCATAGGTCTTCAACAAACACTTTCAGCTCTCTGTGGAGCATAGGTCTTCAACAAACACTTTCAGCTCTCTGTGGAGCATATGTCTTCAACAAACACTTTCAGCTGTCTGTGGAGCATAGGTCTTCAACAAACACTTTCAGCTCTCTGTGGAGCATAGGTCTTCAACAAACACTTTCAGTTCTCTGTTGAGCATAGGCCTTCAACAAACACTTTCAGCTCTCTGTGGAGCATAGGCCTTCAACAAACACTTTCAGCTCTCTGTGGAGCATAGGTCTTCAACAAACACTTTCAGCTCTCTGTGGAGCATAGGTCTTCAACAAACACTTTCAGCTCTCTGTGGAGCATAGGTCTTCAACAAACACTTTCAGCTCTCTGTGGAGCATAGGTCTTCAACAAACACTTTCAGCTCTCTGTGGAGCATAGGTCTTCAACAAACACTTTCAGCTCTCTGTGGAGCATAGGTCTTCAACAACCACTTTCAGCTCTCTGTGGAGCATAGGTCTTCAACAAACACTTTCAGCTCCCTGTGGAGCATAGGTCTTCAACAAACACTTTCAGCTCTCTGTGGAGCATAGGTCTTCAACAAACACTTTCAGCTCTCTGTGGAGCATATGTCTTCAACAAACACTTTCAGCTCTCTGTGGAGCATAGGTCTTCAACAAACACTTTCAGCTCTCTGTGGAGCATAGGTCTTCAACAAACACTTTCAGTTCTCTGTGGAGCATAGGCCTTCAACAAACACTTTCAGCTCTCTGTGGAGCATAGGCCTTCAACAAACACTTTCAGCTCTCTGTGGAGCATAGGTCTTCAACAAACACTTTCAGCTCTCTGTGGAGCATAGGTCTTCAACAAACACTTTCAGCTCTCTGTGGAGCATATGTCTTCAACAAACACTTTCAGCTGTCTGTGGAGCATAGGTCTTCAACAAATACTTTCAGCTCTCTGTGGAGCATAGGTCTTCAACAAACACTTTCAGCTCTCTGTGGAGCATAGGTCTTCAACAAACACTTTCCAAGTCATTCTGTTTTTTGCCATTCTTTTAAGATCATTCTATGTCTTCCCCATCATCTTCCTCAATGGCGGATTAACTTTTTCTTTCTTTGACTTGTCCATGTCTGTGAAGTTTCATCTCGATAGAGGTAATTTTTCTTATTGTTCTTACATCTAGGGTCCAGGACTGGCATTGGTAACACAACGCTAGTATAAAGATTGTATTGTAGAGTGCCTGTTTTGCATCCAAAATAGCATTTACATAACTAATCAAAACAGCGCCAGCGTGTTCAGAAAGTCATGAAACATTTAAAAATTGACTTGGATTTCAAAATCACATGTCAGAAAACAGTATGACATGTCATACAGATCTTAGTCTTAATGATGTTTTTTTCTCTTTATTCCATCAAGCTGTCTTTCTCATAGTTGGCCCTTTCATCTAATATCATCATCATTAACATCATCAAGTTCCATGCCTTGGCTGATAGGTGATCATGACTCTCCACAACATGATACTATTACTATCAATTTATTATTATCAATTCTGTTGTTAAATTCCTACTAAACAATTCCCTTAATTTGTCTTCAATATTTTTTCCTTGTTTTCCTGTATGTTTTTCTTCGCTCAATGTTTCATGTTGTCCCTTTATACTCTATACTCTAGTTGTTCCCTTCTATTGTGCTTTATAGACTACACAAAAGCATTTGACAAAGTGAAGCATGTGGGGATAATCAATATGCTGGAGAAATTAAACATTGATGGCAAGGATCTGCGAATCATAAAAAAACGTGTACTGGCAACAAACAGCAGCCATACGAATTAAAAACCAAACAGGACAATTCTAACTTATAAATCAAGGAGTCAGACAAGGCTGTGTTCTGTCGCCGGATTTGTTTTCACTTTACAGCGAACATATTATGAGATCAATAGTAGACAAAAAAGGAATTGAAGTCAACGTAAATAATTTGCGATATGCGGATGACACAGTCTTAATAGCAGAGACAGAGAATGAACTACAAGAAATGATAGACATAATAGTAAAAGAAAGCAACAAGAAAGGTCTCAGTCTGAATAGTAAGAAAACAGAAGTAATGGTTATATTGAAGAAACAATCATCACCAGAATGCAGCATAAAAATAAACGAGACAAATCTGAAACAAGTGCAACGTTTCAAATACTTGGGAACAATAATAACATCAGATGGGAGATGCACCACAGAAATAAAAAGCAGAATAGCTCAGGCTTAAATAGCATTTCAGAAAATGAAAAATATCTTATGCAACAAATCTATGTCAATAGAGGTGAGAAAGAGAGTTCATCGGTGCTATATAGATCCAATTCTGACCTATGGAAGCGAATCATGGACTGTAGACAAACAAATGAAAAGACGATTAAAGGCCACAGAGATGGGATTTCTCAGAAGAATGTTGAAAGTTCCCTGGACAGCTAAAAAGACCAATTAGGAAGTTCTCAAAGAGGCCAACACAAAAAGGCAGCTCCTAAAAAAACACCAGAAAGAAATAATCAACATTTTTCGGGCACATCATGAGAAGAGGAAAGTTGGAATACTTGGTTACAACTGGCAAAATAAAAGGAAAGAGAGATCGCGGACGATAAAGATAGAAAATACTGAATAGCTTGGTGTCATGGCATGGAAAACAGTCAACAACAGAACTGATACGATGCACTATGGATAGAAGATTGTTGAAGGACATGATCGCCTACGCCAACCGGTATGGCATATGATGATGATGTTCCCTTCTCATTACATGGCCCAAAAGTAAGGATTGTCTCTTCCTAGTTGGAAACTAACTTTATTTTTTCTTTAGCTTCTTGTAGAACATCGTCATTGCTATTTTTAGCTTCCCAAGGTACTCTAAATATTCTTCTGTCAAACCACATTTCTGTAGCCTCTAACGATTTTCTTGTCTGTTGTCCGGTTTGCCAGGATTTGTAACCCATACAACAAGACTGGCTCCAGATAATACTGAAGAATTAATTTCCTTATTTACATTAACAACATTAAATGGTATAACTTTCTAATTCTTTGGAATCTACGATCCAAAAGTTAACATTGTTCCCATATATTTACATTTATTGACATGTTTTACCACTGTCCCATTTACTTTAATCGTGCATTACAGTTAGGGCAGATTAGAAATTATTGGCCCGTCATGGACAGTGTTAAAAACTCCAGAGGTTCGTTTAGAAATTAAGGAGACACTGATTAGCAGTTTGTTAGCGGGATACATTTTATAAGGGCGAGAGTAAGTTGTGTTTTTGAGTGCAGAATATTTGAGATTGTTGTTTAATAAGATCCCCATGTTAATGAAATTCCTGGAGAAGTGCACAATTTGAGCCAGCCTACTGACATCTGGTAACCCAGGAGTAAATGTGTTGTTTTGTCTCCATGTTATGTCAAAGTCTTGTCTGGTGTTCATAGCAGTCTGTCAAGTTCTAAGAGATCACAGGCCACCCACAACGACACGGTCTGACATAACATCCAGCAACGACCTTGATATTGAAGAGTTGAAATGAGAGAAGTTGAACCAGGGTTATTGAGTTATTGAGTTATTTGCGGGTCATCATCATTGCACTCCAAACATGTCCATAGGTGCTCAGATCTCCTCCTCAGCAAGTCCCTCAGTGTCCAGCGACTGACGACTCCAGTTTTATGTTGGTTGATAAGTCTTCTTACACGGCCACTAAGTTTCTCATTTCTTGCTGTGCTCATCTTAACTTCCATTTCCATCATCCGAAGAAGTGACGTGGATCTGTGTTTGTCGAAGTCCTGTGCTCTTCCCACATCTCGGAGAGCATTGATGATGTCATTCGATCCATTGGTTGAACGTTCTCAACGACAGCGCAGCTAGCCAACCTGTCCACTCTCTCATTTCCCCGTACTCCCGCATGTCCAGGGACATAGACAAAGGTGACCTTACGTATTTTGGATTTCTGCAACGACTCTACCCATTGCATGCGTATCGAACCCGCCTCCACTTTTCTTATCATGCTCATCGAATCACTCAGTATACATGCGTGGGTGTAGTCTTGTGACTCTAACCATTTGAATGCCTTGGTCACTACCATCACCTCCATTGTCATGCTACTCGTGGTCACGGCGTATGCACCACTGTCTTCTTTCACTATTCTGCCTGCCGAGCGTGCTGTAAATGCCCATGCACTTCTTTGGTGTTGTCTTATAGATCCGTCTGTATAGATGACTGCATCTTTCTCATCGGTGTTATCGCAGATGAGACCGTTGACTTCAGCATTAACCACGACCGGGTTCTGTTCCCTACTTTTCCTGTCGAGTGTGACAATACACGAGAAAGTCCCCTTGAATGACATAGGCACTGGTATCCACTCCTCACCAACGCTGATATTGGTACGCCCACAGACCTGTTTGATGACATCTTCTGCTCGGCCCACCCATGATTTGCCTCTTTTTAGCCTGGCACCTTTCCCTGTGTTGAGCACGTGGTGCAATGGATGCTCTTTATCTGTACTAATCTTCAGGTATGCTCGTGCTCTCCAGATCTTGATTCTATCATCCATGGTTGGAAAGTCAAGAAGATACCTCATTGCTACACAGGGAGTGTCCCTTGTACATCCCAGGATAATGCGCATGGCTTCATTTTGTATTTTCTCCAGCCTATCAATTTGAGTCGTACTGACAGTAAGAATTGCCAGGGAATACTCGATTGGTGCGAGGACTAATCCTGGAACAGAAGAGTAAGTAGCCTCTGCTCGATGTTGGCAGCTGCCATGACCTTCAAGGCGGCTAATCCTTTGCGAGATTTTGTTATCACATGGTTGACGTGGTCCCGAAATCACAGGCTGCGATCAAACTTAACTCCAAGGTATGTCATCAACTTGTCCCTGGTCACCTCATCAGCTCCCATTCGTACTACCGGTGTGGTCGTATTAACTGAAGCAGGGTACAGTTTATCAAGCCACTCTGACCTCGCATTAGCAACGTCATTTGCCTCCAGTCTGCCGGTCTAAGAAGATAACAAACCAAACCAACATCTAAAGTCAAGTGCATTCACATTATATTCCAAGAGTGAACAAACACATTGATCATGGTCACTTCCTCGTCCGTTCATTCATTCACATGGCCCTTTTAAGATAGATAAGCCTTGTGTGTGTGTGTGTGTCCCTACAGTTTCCCTACAACTATTGCACCTGGTCCAGTTTTATTACAACTTGTAAATGGTCACTATTACAACCGGCACCTGGTCCAGTTTTATTACAACTTGTAAATGGTCACTATTACAACCTGCACCTGTTCCAGTTTTATTACAACTTGTAAATGGTCACTACTACAACCTGCACCTGGTCCAGTTTTTGTAAAACTTTTACATGACCACTATTACAACATGCTCCTGGTCCAGTTTTTGTAAAACTTTTACATGACCACTATTACAACATGCTCCTGGTCCAGTTTTTGTAAAACTTTTACATGACCACTATTACAACATGCTCCTGGTCCAGTTTTTGTAAAACTTTTACATGACCACTATTACAACATGCACCTGGTCCAGTTTTTGCAAAACTTTTACATGACCACTATTACAACTTGCTCCTGGTCCAGTTTTATTACAACTAGTACATGACCACTATCTCAACTTGCTCCTGGTCCAGTTTTTGTAAAACTTTTACATGACCACTATTACAACATGCTCCTGGTCCAGTTTTTGTAAAACTTTTACATGACCACTATTACAACATGCTCCTGGTCCAGTTTTTGTAAAACTTTTACATGACCACTATTACAACATACTCCTGGTCCAGTTTTTGTAAAACTTTACATGACCACTATTACAACATACTCCTGGTCCAGTTTTTGTAAAACTTTTACATGACCACTATTACAACATGCTTCTGGTCCGTTTTTGCAAAACTTTTACATGACCACTATTACAACATGCTCCTGGTCCAGTTTTATTACAACTAGTACATGACCACTATTACAACTTGCTCCTCGTCCAGTTTTATTACAACTTGCTCCTGGTCTAGTTTCATTACAACTAGTACATGACCACTATAACAACCAGC
Source organism: Megaustenia siamemsis (assembly GCA_032433765.1). Lineage (NCBI taxonomy): Eukaryota > Metazoa > Mollusca > Gastropoda > Stylommatophora > Ariophantidae > Megaustenia > Megaustenia siamemsis. The sequence continues at coordinate 8,152,645 of JAVIAB010000091.1, read as the reverse complement.
TCCTGGTCCAGTTTTATTACAATTAGTACATGACCACTATCACAACTTGCTCCTGGTCCAGTTTTATTACAATTAGTACATGACCACTATCACAACTTGCTCCTCGTCCAGTTTTATTACAACTTGCTCCTGTTCTAGTTTTATTACAACTAGTACATGACCACTATAACAACCAGCTCCTGGTCCAGTTTTATTACAATTAGTACATGACCACTATCACAACTTGCTCCTGGTCCAGTTTTATTACAATTAGTACATGACCACTATTACAACTTGCTCCTGGTCTAGTTTTATTACAATTAGTACATGACCACTATTACAACTTGCTCCTGGTCCAGTTTTATTACAATTAGTACATGACCACTATCACAACTTGCTCCTGGTCCAGTTTTATTACAATTAGTACATGACCACTATCACAGCTTGCTCCTGGTCCAGTTTTATTACAATTAGTACATGACCACTATAACAACCAGCTCCTGGTCTAGTTTTATTACAACTAGTACATGACCACTATCACAACTTGCTCCTGGTCCAGTTTTATTACAATTAGTACATGACCACTATAACAACTTGCTCCTGGTCTAGTTTTATTACAACTAGTACATGACCACTATCACAACTTGCTGCTGGTCCAGTTTCACAGATATAAAATATCTTGTATTTCAATCTGTAGTAAAATTGATACGGCGTGTTATCTCCTTGACTTCTCAACGTCTAAGTACGACATGTGTGTTGCTTAAACCACGTGTTTCCTAGCAGCATGTAGTGTGTAGTGTGTTACTGCCCACGCAATCAGTTTGCCACCTCTCTTATTCGTCTTCCCAAGACCATATTCTCCAACAAACTCTTTCACTCGTTTATTTCCTATGTTTACACTGAATGCACCACAAGCTATCATGTTATCGTGTTGTTTGCATTATACAACGGTGATATCATGCTGATGGCGGAGGACGGTGAATTAGAAACTTTAGAAGGCCAGGCCATGATGGTGGTCGCATTCATCATCATCATCATCAAGTATCATGTCTGATGGCGTAGGTGATCATGTCTGTCCACAATTGTTTATCTCGACAGTTATTTATCATGTCTATTGTTGACCTTCTGCCAAGCCATTCTCTTAAGCTGTCTTGTATCTTTTCTCTTTGCTTACCTCCATTTCTTCGTCCATCAATTTTCCCAGTTGTTACAATATATTTCAGTTGTTCCCTTCTCATTACATGGCCAAAAATTATGATTATTTCTTCATAATATTGAATATTAGCTCTCTTTTTGCTTTGGCCTCTTTCATAACGTTTTCATTACTCTTCATCCATTTCCATGGTATTCTCAACATTCTTCTGTAAAACCCCATTTCTACAGCCTCCGGTGATCTTCTTCTCTGTTGTCCCATTGTCCATGATTCACATCCATATACTAACACTGGTTCTACATAGCATTTAATAAATATTTTTCTTGTTTCTATTGTCAAAAATGGATTGCATAGTATTTTCCTCATGATTTTTAGAAAGCTGCTTTTGCCTGAGCCATTCTGCATCTCACTTCTGTTGTACATCTACCATCTGAGGTTAATATTTTCCCCAGATATTTAAATTCATTTACCTGTTTTAATATTGCTCCACTTGTCTTTATTAGGTTTGCGGTGATGTCTTTTTCTTTGTTGCTACCATTACTTCTGTCTTTTTGCTATTGAGGCTGAGTCCTTTACTTTTGCTATCCATCAGTATAATGTCTAACATTTCTTGAAACTCATTTTCACTCTTAGTGATCAAGACTGTATCATCAGCATACCTTAGATTATTTATATGACCTCCAATTGTTATTCCAGGCATGTCCCTTATGGATCTTAACCAATTTCACTATACATATTAAATATCTGTGACAACCTTGTCTAACATCTTGTTTTATTTATTAAAACATTCCCATTTGATAACCAGTTCTTATGGTCGCTGTTTTATTGCCAGTACACAAGAGGTCGTATTACGTGGTAACAAATACACAGACTAATATTACACTTACATTAGCCTGTTACTTGTACACTCACATTAGTCTGTTACTTGTACACTCACATCAGCCTATTACTTGTCCACTTAAATCAGCCTGTTACTTGCACACTCACATCAGCCTATTACTTGTACACTCACATTATTCTATTACTTGTACACTTACATTAACCTATTACTTGTACACTTACATCAGCCTGTTACTTGTACACTCACATCAGCCTGTTACTTGTACACTCACATTAGCCTGTTAATTGTACACTTACATTAGCCTGTTAATTGTACACTCACATTAGTCTGTTACTTGTACACTCACATTAGTCTGTTACTTGTACACTTACATCAGCCTGTTACTTGTACACTTACATTAGTCTGTTACTTGTACACTCACATTAGTCTGTTACTTGTACACTCACATTAGTCTGTTACTTGTACACTCACATAAGTCTGTTACTTGTACACTTACATTAGTCTGTTACTTGTACACTTACATCAGCCTGTTACTTGTACACTTACATTAGCCTTTTACTTGTACACTTACATCAGCCTGTTACTTGTACACTTACATTAGTCAGTTACTTGTACACTTACATTAGTCTGTTACTTGTACACTCACATTAGCCTTTTACTTGTACACTCACATTAGCCCGTTACTTGTACACTTACATTAGCCTGTTACTTGTACACTTACATTAGCCTGTTACTTGTACACTCACATTAGCCTGTTACTTGTACACTTACATTAGTCTGTTACTTGTACACTCACATCAGCCTGTTACTTGTACACTTACATTAGTCTGTTACTTGTACACTCACATTAGCCTGTTACTTGTACACTTACATTAGCCTGTTACTTGTACACTCACATCAGCCTGTTACTTGTACACTTACATTAGTCTGTTACTTGTACACTCACATCAGCCTGTTACTTGTACACTCACATTAGCCTGTTACTTGTACACTCACATTAGTCTGTTACTTGTACACTTACATTAGTCTGTTACTCTGTACACTCACATTAGCCTGTTACTTGTACGCTCACATTAGTCTGTTACTTGTACACTTACATTAGCCTGTTACTTGTACACTCACATCAGCCTATTACTTGTACACTCACATTATTCTATTACTTGTACACTCACATCAGCCTGTTACTTGTACACTCACATTAGCCTGTTACTTGTACACTCACATTATTCTATTACATGTACACTTACATTATTCTATTACTTTACACTTACATTAGCCTGTTACTTGTACACTCACATTATTCTATTATTTGTACACTTACATTAGCCTGTTACTTGTACACTCACATTAGTCTATTACTTGTACACTCACATTAGTCTATTACTTGTACACTCACATTAGTCTATTTCTTGTACACTAACATTATTCTATTACTTGTACACTTACATTAGTCTGTTACTTGTACACTCACATTAGCCTGTTACTTGTACACTCACATTAGCCTGTTACTTGTACACTCACATCAGCCTGTTACTTGTACACTTACATTAGCCTGTTACTTGTACACTCACATTATTCTATTACATGTACACTTACATTATTCTATTACTTGTACACTTACATTAGCCTGTTACTTGTACACTCACATTATTCTATTATTTGTACACTTACATTAGCCTGTTACTTGTACACTCACATTAGTCTATTACTTGTACACTCACATTAGTCTATTACTTGTACACTCACATTAGTCTATTTCTTGTACACTAACATTATTCTATTACTTGTACACTTACATTATTCTATTGCTTGTACACTTACATTAGCCTGTTACTTGTACACTCACATTATTCTATTATTTGTACACTTAAATTAGCCTGTTACTTGTACACTCACATTAGTCTATTACTTGTACACTCACATTAGTCTATTACTTGTACACTCACATTAGTCTATTTCTTGTACACTAACATTATTCTTCTACTTGTACACTTACATTAGCCTGTTACTTGTACACTCACATTAGCCTGTTACTTGTACAATCTCATTAGCCTGTTACTTGTACACTCACATCAGCCTGTTACTTGTACACTCACATTAGCCTGTTACTTGTACACTCACATTATTCTATTACATGTACACTTACATTATTCTATTACTTGTACACTTACATTAGCCTGTTACTTGTACACTCACATTAGTCTATTACTTGTACACTCACATTAGTCTATTACTTGTACACTCACATTAGTCTATTTCTTGTACACTAACATTATTCTATTACTTGTACACTTACATTAGCCTGTTACTTGTACACTCACATTAGCCTGTTACTTGTACACTCACATTAGCCTGTTACTTGTACACTCAAATCAGCCTGTTACTTGTACACTCACATTATTCTATTACTTGTACACTCACATTAGCCTGTTGCTTGTACACACATTTAGCCTGTTACTTGTACACTCACATTATTCTATTACTTGTACACTCACATTAGCCTGTTGCTTGTACACTCACATTATTCTATTACTTGTACACTCACATTAGCCTGTTGCTTGTACACTCACATTAGCCTATTACTTGTACACTCACATTAGCCTGTTACTTGTACACTCACATTATTCTATTACTTGTACACTCACATTAGCCTGTTGCTTGTACACTCACATTATTCTATTACTTGTACACTCACATTAGCCTGTTGCTTGTACACTCACATTAGCCTATTACTTGTACACTCACATTAGCCTGTTACTTGTACACTCACATTAGCCTGTTACTTGTACACTCACATTAGCCTGTTACTTGTACACTCACATTAGCCTGTTACTTGTACACTCACATTATTCTGTTACTTGTACACTCACATTATTCTATTACTTGTACACTCACATTATTCTATTACTTGTACACTCACATTAGCCTGTTACTTGTACACTCACATTATTCTGTTACTTGTACACTCACATTATTCTATTACTTGTACACTCACATTATTCTATTACTTGTACACTCACATTAGCCTGTTACTTGTACACTCACATTATTCTGTTACTTGTACACTCACATCAGCATGTTACTAGTACACTTACATTAGCCTGTTACTTGTACACTCACATTATTCTATTACTTGTACACTCACATCAGCCTGTTACTTATACACTCACATTATTCTGTTACTTGTACACTCACATTATTCTATTATTTGTACACTCACATTATTCTATTACTTGTACACTCACATTAGCCTGTTACTTGTACACTCACATTAGTCTGTTACTTGTACACTCACATCAGCCTATTACGTGTCCACTTAAATCAGCCTGTTACTTGCACACTCACATCAGCCTATTACTTGTACACTCACATTATTCTATTACTTGTACACTTACATTAACCTATTACTTGTACACTTACATTAGCCTGTTACTTGTACACTCACATCAGCCTGTTACTTGTACACTCACATTAGCCTTTTAATTGTACACTTACATTAGCCTGTTAATTGTACACTCACATTAGTCTGTTACTTGTACACTCACATTAGTCTGTTACTTGTACACTTACATCAGCCTGTTACTTGTACACTTACATTAGTCTGTTACTTGTACACTCACATTAGTCTGTTACTTGTACACTCACATTAGTCTGTTACTTGTACACTCACATTAGTCTGTTACTTGTACACTTACATTAGTCTGTTACTTGTACACTTACATCAGCCTGTTACTTGTACACTTACATTAGCCTTTTACTTGTACACTTACATCAGCCTGTTACTTGTACACTTACATTAGTCTGTTACTTGTACACTTACATTAGTCTGTTACTTGTACACTCACATTAGCCTGTTACTTGTACACTCACATTATACTATTACATGTACACTTACATTATTCTATTACTTGTACACTTACATTAGCCTGTTACTTGTACACTCACATTATTCTATTATTTGTACACTTACATTAGCCTGTTACTTGTACACTCACATTAGTCTATTACTTGTACACTCACATTAGTCTATTACTTGTACACTCACATTAGTCTATTTCTTGTACACTAACATTATTCTATTACTTGTACACTTACATTATTCTATTGCTTGTACACTTACATTAGCCTCTTACTTGTACACTCACATTATTCTATTATTTGTACACTTACATTAGCCTGTTACTTGTACACTCACATTAGTCTATTACTTGTACACTCACATTAGTCTATTTCTTGTACACTCACATTAGTCTATTTCTTGTACACTAACATTATTCTATTACTTGTACACTTACATTAGCCTGTTACTTGTACACTCACATTAGCCTGTTACTTGTACAATCACATTAGCCTGTTACTTGTACACTCACATCAGCCTGTTACTTGTACACTCACATTAGCCTGTTACTTGTACACTCACATTATTCTATTACATGTACACTTACATTATTCTATTACTTGTACACTTACATTAGCCTGTTACTTGTACACTCACATTAGTCTATTACTTGTACACTCACATTAGTCTATTACTTGTACACTCACATTAGTCTATTTCTTGTACACTAACATTATTCTATTACTTGTACACTTACATTAGCCTGTTACTTGTACACTCACATTAGCCTGTTACTTGTACACTCACATTAGCCTGTTACTTGTACACTCAAATCAAGCTGTTACTTGTACACTCACATTATTCTATTACTTGTACACTCACATTAGCCTGTTGCTTGTACACACATTTAGCCTGTTACTTGTACACTCACATTATTCTATTACTTGTACACTCACATTAGCCTGTTGCTTGTACACTCACATTATTCTATTACTTGTACACTCACATTAGCCTTTTGCTTGTACACTCACATTAGCCTATTACTTGTACACTCACATTAGCCTGTTACTTGTACACTCACATTATTCTATTACTTGTACACTCACATTAGCCTGTTGCTTGTACACTCACATTAGTCTATTACTTGTACACTCACATTAGCCTATTGCTTGTACACTCACATTAGCCTATTACTTGTACACTCACATTAGCCTGTTACTTGTACACTCACATTAGCCTGTTACTTGTACACTCACATTAGCCTGTTACTTGTACACTCACATTAGCCTGTTACTTGTACACTCACATTATTCTGTTACTTGTACACTCACATTATTCTATTACTTGTACACTCACATTATTCTATTACTTGTACACTCACATTAGCCTGTTACTTGTACACTCACATTATTCTGTTACTTGTACACTCACATTATTCTATTACTTGTACACTCACATTAGCCTGTTACTTGTACACTCACATTATTCTGTTACTTGTACACTCACATTATTCTATTACTTGTACACTCACATCAGCCTGTTACTTATACACTCACATTATTCTATTACTTGTACACTCACATTAGCCTGTTACTTGTACACTCACATTAGTCTGTTACTTGTACACTCACATCAGCCTATTACTTGTCCACTTAAATCAGCCTGTTACTTGCACACTCACATCAGCCTATTACTTGTACACTCACATTATTCTATTACTTGTACACTTACATTAACCTATTACTTGTACACTTACATTAGCCTGTTACTTGTACACTCACATCAGCCTTTTACTTGTACACTCACATTAGCCTTTTAATTGTACACTTACATTAGCCTGTTAATTGTACACTCACATTAGTCTGTTACTTGTACACTCACATTAGTCTGTTACTTGTACACTTACATCAGCCTGTTACTTGTACACTTACATTAGTCTGTTACTTGTACACTCACATTAGTCTGTTACTTGTACACTCACATTAGTCTGTTACTTGTACACTCACATTAGTCTGTTACTTGTACACTTACATTAGTCTGTTACTTGTACACTTACATCAGCCTGTTACTTGTACACTTACATTAGCCTTTTACTTGTACACTTACATCAGCCTGTTACTTGTACACTTACATTAGTCATTTACTTGTACACTTACATTAGTCTGTTACTTGTACACTCACATTAGCCTGTTACTTGTACACTCACATTATACTATTACATGTACACTTACATTATTCTATTACTTGTACACTTACATTAGCCTGTTACTTGTACACTCACATTATTCTATTATTTGTACACTTACATTAGCCTGTTACTTGTACACTCACATTAGTCTATTACTTGTACACTCACATTAGTCTATTACTTGTACACTCACATTAGTCTATTTCTTGTACACTAACATTATTCTATTACTTGTACACTTACATTATTCTATTGCTTGTACACTTACATTAGCCTCTTACTTGTACACTCACATTATTCTATTATTTGTACACTTACATTAGCCTGTTACTTGTACACTCACATTAGTCTATTACTTGTACACTCACATTAGTCTATTTCTTGTACACTCACATTAGTCTATTTCTTGTACACTAACATTATTCTATTACTTGTACACTTACATTAGTCTGTTACTTGTACACTCACATTAGCCTGTTACTTGTACACTCACATTAGCCTGTTACTTGTACACTCACATCAGCCTGTTACTTGTACACTCACATTAGCCTGTTACTTGTACACTCACATTATTCTATTACATGCACACTTACATTATTCTATTACTTGTACACTTACATTAGCCTGTTACTTGTACACTCACTTTAGTCTATTACTTGTACACTCACATTAGTCTATTTCTTGTACACTAACATTATTCTATTACTTGTACACTTACATTAGCCTGTTACTTGTACACTCACATTAGCCTGTTACTTGTACACTCACATTAGCCTGTTACTTGTACACTCACATCAGCCTGTTACTTGTACACTCACATTATTCTATTACTTGTACACTCACATTATTCTATTACTTGTACACTCACATCAGCCTGTTGCTTGTACCCTCACATTATTCTATTACTTGTACACTCACATTAGCCTGTTGCTTGTACACACATTTAGCCTGTTACTTGTGCACTCACATTATTCTATTACTTGTACACTCACATTAGCCTGTTGCTTGTACACTCACATTATTCTATTACTTGTACACTCACATTAGCCTGTTGCTTGTACACTCACATTAGCCTATTACTTGTACACTCACATTAGCCTGTTACTTGTACACTCACATTATTCTATTACTTGTACACTCACATTAGCCTGTTGCTTGTACACTCACATTATTCTATTACTTGTACACTCACATTAGCCTGTTGCTTGTACACTCACATTAGCCTATTACTTGTACACTCACATTAGCCTGTTACTTGTACACTCACATTAGCCTGTTACTTGTACACTCACATTAGCCTGTTACTTGTACACTCACATTAGCCTGTTACTTGTACACTCACATTATTCTGTTACTTGTACACTCACATTATTCTATTACTTGTACACTCACATTATTCTATTACTTGTACACTCACATTAGCCTGTTACTTGTACACTCACATTATTCTGTTACTTGTACACTCACATTATTCTATTACTTGTACACTCACATCAGCCTGTTACTAGTACACTTACATTAGCCTGTTACTTGTACACTCACATTATTCTATTACTTGTACACTCACATCAGCCTGTTACTTATACACTCACATTATTCTATTACTTGTACACTCACATTAGCCTGTTACTTGTACACTCACATTATTATATTACTTGCACACTTACATTATTCTATTACTTGTACACTCACATTAGCCTGTTACTTGTACACTCACATTATTCTATTACTTGCACACTTGCATTATTCTATTACTTGTACACTTACATTAGCCTGTTACTTGTATAGAAAGTTCACTCGTGGATACTTTATCCATGCAACAAAATAGACTTCCCTTCGTTATACCGCCAGATAGCCAATTGTATTGATTGTACCACTTCGATTTAAACATTCTTCTTGCTATATAATTCTTCTTTCATCACCATTTTGTCCTGAAAAGAGAATAATCATCATCATCATCAAGTACCGGGCCTGCTGGCGTAGGTGATCATGTCTCTCCACAAATTTCGATCTCGGCAGCTATTTATCATTTCTGTTGTTGACCTTCTGCCAAGCCATTCTCTTAACTCTTAATGACCGTAGTTTTTCTACCCAGTCACTACTGTTTTGCCACAGTTATTTTTCCTGAAAAATACTTCTTTCACTAAATCTTTCATATTTTCACTATAAAAAGTCATAGACATATAAATTAGGCATCAAATTGAAGGGCAAAGGACACAGATTCATAATCAGAAATAATATTTTGGAAAAAAAAATTGAAGGATAAGAATTTAAGCAATTAATAATTAAAATTAAAAAAAAAAAATAATATAAAAATTGGTACTCAACTACCGAAAATGGGTGTGGTTTTTAATCCAACGGTGCTGGAAATGTGTTTCCAAGTAAATATATCCACTTCTGAACAAATTAGGAAAGTTTCACTATCCTACGGAAACTAGTTTGCACTATACACACAATTCTTCATGGCATGTAATTTTTATGTGAAATTTTTACTCCAGTTATTTTTCCTGAAAAATACTTCTTTCACTAAATCTTTCATATTTTCACTATAACAAGTCATAGACATATAAATTTGGCATCAAATTGAAGGGCAAAGAACACAGATTCATAATCAGAAACAATATTTTGGAAAAAAAATTGAAGGATAAGAATTTAAGCAATTAATATTTAAAATTTGTTGAAAAAAATTTTTTTAATATAAAAATTGGTACTTACCTACCCAAAATGGGTGTGATGGTTAATCCAACAGTGCTGGAAATGTGTTTCCAAGTAAATATTCTCTTAAGCTGTCTGTTATTTTTTTCTCTTTGCTTCCCTCTATCTCTTCGTCCCTCAATTTTCCCAGTTGTCACAATATATTCCAGATCTCTTCTCATTGCATGGCCAAAAAATGATGATTGTTTCTTCCTAATACTGGAAATTAGCTCTCTTTTTGCTTTGACCTCTCTCAGAACATCTTCATTACTCTTCTTAGCTGTCCATGGTACTCTCAACATTCTTCTGTAAAACCACATTTCTACAGACTCCAGTGATTTTCGTGTCTGTTGTCCTATTGTCCATGATTCGCATCCATATTTTACGACTGCCTCTACGTAACATTTAAGAACTCTTTTTAAAAAGAGAATATCAAATTACAAAATCAACAAAATCATGTGGAATAATTTGTCATATTTATTATAAGGTTCTTTCCAGCAACTCATACGCTTTTTGCTTCCATATGGCCGTTCGAACTTCTAGGGCATAGTACATAAGGACTTCCGGTCAATATGGTGGATAGGTGGCAGTGAACAATTGAGGCACTGTCTCAAAAGCTTCATTGTTGTAGTTTCCCCATATTCCAAGTCCGGCTTGTTGCAGGAATTACTGAGATTACATCTCTGTGCATACCGTGAGCTGTACGTTTCATCGGATGGTGTTTCTATATTCAAATAAAAAAATTAAAAAAATCTAGAGCCCCGTTACGCCAAGTGGCGTATAGGGAATATGGTGTTAGGGACCATAATTTTTACAGACCTTCGGCACATGATTTTTGGGGTAATGTGGTCAGCATTACGCCCGTGCCGCTTTACTTTGCCGGGAAAAAATCCGGTGCCTATTTAAGGCTGGGTGAACCCGGAAGCCGTTGGTCAGGATCGAACTCGACCTTATATTCATATTGTTTATGATTAATGATGATATCGTATGACGAAGCACAGTTCAGATGCAATCACTATTGGTGCTAGAATACGTCTTATGTCTGTTGACGTGTGCTGTGTTTGCTACGATGGGGACTGCCTTTCTTTGTTTGGACATTCGATGACATATTAATTCCGATGGTTCCACTGGCACGGGCGGTTAAGCAATTATGGATTTCTATTCGTTTGCAGTGATACCGGGGCCTTCGACTAACCAAAACTATATTAGTAACGCGTCGAATAGATAATAGATAAAAGCCATGTGTTTTTATCTATTAGTAACGCGTCGAATAGATAATAGATAAAAGCCATGTGTTTTTATCTATTAGTAACGTGTTGAATAGATAATAGATAAAAGCCATGTGTTTTTATCTATTAGTAAGGTGTTGAATAGATAATAGATAAAAGCCATGTGTTTTTATCTATTAGTAAGGTGTTGAATAGATAATAGATAAAAGCCATGCGTTTTTATCTATTAGTAACGCGTCGAATAGATAATAGATAAAAGCCATGTGTTTTTATCTATTAGTAACGTGTTGAATAGATAATAGATAAAAGCCATGTGTTTTTATCTATTAGTAAGGTTTTGAATAGGTAACAGATAAAAGCCATGTGTTTTTATCTATTAGTAACGTGTTGAATGGATAATAGATAAAAGCTATGTGTTTTTATCTATTAGTAAGGTGTTGAATAGGTAATAGATAAAAGCCATATGTTTTCATCTATTAGTAACGTGTTGAATGGATAATAGATAAAAGTCATGTGTTTTTATCTATAAGTAACGTGTTGACTGGATAATAGAAAGAAATGCTATGTGTTTTTATCTATTAGTAACACATTTACTGCATGATATATTTTGGCATGTGTTGTGGCGCCTATGATGGGGACTGCTGTTACCTTTCTCTGTTCAATGAGATTAGATGTTAATTCGAATGATTCCACCGGGACGGGCGGTTGAGCAATTATGGATTTTAGATCGTTTGCAGTGATACCGAGGCCTTCGACTAACTACAACATGTGGAAATGCTTGAGCCATATCACGGCTGACTGAATACGGTGACTGGTAGCACACATGCACTTAAACTTAACTCAACGTAGCTGCAATGTGATTGTGTTAAGTCGTGACTTCCATTGTCTCCTCTGATTATCCGCCGCTGTGAGCTCATCGTTAAACATTTGGTTATTTGGTTATGGAAGGCCCCGGGTATCACTACAAACGAATTAAAATCCATAATTGCTCAACCGCCCGTGCCAGCGTCTTCTTCTTCTTCTTTTCTCTTTCACTGATACCTAAAAGGTGTCGTGGTTTATATCATTTGTCGTTCTTGTGCTGCTCGAATTGTCTGAATTAGTGATTTTCCTTTGTTGTTACATGTCTCTGTCACTGCATCTATCCATCTTCTTCTGGGTCTTCCTATTGGTCTTTTTCCATGCATTCTAAAGCCAGCGTAATCATCCGAATTACTATCTCATCTCCCAAACAAAGAAAGGTAACTGGAGTCCCCATCGTAGCAGTTGAACATATCAACTTGGGGGGCCCCGGTAGCCTAGTTGGGAAAACCACCGGATTGGACTACCGACGTTCGGACAACCCGTGTTCGATTCCCGCTGGGAGCAGTGGGTCGACCCAACTGTTGGCAGAAATGGGTACCAGGGTACTACCCTGGGAAGGTGAAGAATGTCGCCTCGCATCTGAGTTTCGATGCTTGAGGCGACACTATACAGAAATCTCCGAACATTTCTGGATAAGCGGTCGAGCACATATGGGTGTAAACTCGCGTGCTAAGACGCCGGTTCAAGTCTCGTACTTGACCTTGACCTTTATCAACTGTATCCTCCGTATTGTTTACGGCTGATACTCGCCCCGTTTGGTAATAATTTGTTGTGTCACGTTGATTCGTTAAGCCCTGTCTCGTGGTACAACAGTACTATCTCCTGTTTCTTTGCGTATTCAATGGCGGGGGATGTTGCTAGCATTCCTCACTGCTGATCATATCTCACAGGCTGTTTCCTGTCACGTGTCTAACGCAGTTTCAGGGGAGGTTATTTTTCTCATTGTTCTTGAGTATAACAGACAAACTTTTATTGGTAGTACAATAGACAGACTTTTATTGGTAGTATATCAGACAGACTTTTATTTGTAATACAATAGACATACTTTTATTGGTAGTATAACAGACAGACTTTTATTGGTAGTACAATAGACAGGCTTTTATTGGTAGTACAATTGACAGACTTTTATTGGTAGTACAATAGACAGACTTTTATTGGTAGTACAATAGACAGACTTTTATTGGTAGTATAACAGACAGACTTTTATTGGTAGTACAATAGACAGACTTTTATTGGTAGTATAATAGACATACTTTTATTGGTAGTACAATAGACAGACTTTTAATGGTAGTGTAACAGACAGACTTTTATTGGTAGTACAACAGACAGACTTTTATTGGTAGTACAATAGACAGACTTTTATTGGTAGTACAATAGACATACTTTTATTGGTAGTATAATAGACAGACTTTTATTGGTAGTACAATAGACAGAGGGAGCCGCGATAGTTCAGGGGTTAGTGAACTGGACTACAAAGGACAAAAGGTCGGGTTCGATCCTGAACGACTGCTCCCAGGTTCACCCAGCCTTAAATGGGTACTGGATTTTTTCTGGGAAAGCAAAGTGGCACGGGCGTAATACCGACCACATTACCCCAAAAATCGTGTGCCGAAGGTCTGTAAAAATTATGATCACTAATACCATATTCCCTATACGCCACTTGCCGTTACAGGGCACTTTACTTTACTATAATACTCTATAATACAGACTTTTATTGGTAGCATAATAGACACAAAAGAATAGGTATGGCAAAAAGTAATTTTAATGGCATGAAACAAATTCTAACAACTAAACAAATATCAACAGGGCTGAAACTAAGAATGGCAAAATGTTACGTCTTCTCAATATTCCTGTATGGTGCAGAAACATGGAAATTAGACAAGAAAACAGAACAGAAAATTGAAGCCTTTGAAATGTGGATTTATAGAAGAATAGGTAGAATTGGATGGAAAGAAAAGAAAACAAACGATGAAGTTTTAAAACAACTGAAAATAAAAAGAGAACTACTAAATACAATTAAGACAAGACAAATGAAATTTTTGGGGCATGTTAAAAGACACAACAGCTTACTAAAAGTAATATTGGAAGGAAAAATACAAGGTAAAAGAGGCAGAGGCAGACCAAGACTAACATGGACGAGTAACATCAAAAGATGGACAAGTCAATCTATGACAGCCTGCACCATCAAAGCAAGAAACAGAGTAGAATGGCGATCCATGGTAGCCAGCCTTCGTTGCGGAGGAGGCACACGATGACGATGATGATGATGATAATAGACAGCCTTTCGTTGGTAGTACAACCGTACACAGAATAAAGATAACTTTGTAAAACGCTCACTTTGTTCGGGATTTATATCCTTGTAGGACAAGTGATGCCGTCTGCTCAATAGTTTGGCAAGCTTTGTTACACCATAAGTCTATTTATGTTGTTTGCATAGTAGGTTCATTATATACCACTAAGTGTATGTCATAATATGTTAATTTGACATTACGTAATTTGAATGCAGACATTGTCAAGCCAGTTGCCCAATTTACGAGAGGACGTTAGGGTAAGCTAGTGACCTGGTCGAGTTCCTCCGCTATTCTTTCTCGACCTCACTCACTCTCTCTTTCTTTCTAGCATCCTCCCAAAAGACTGAAGGAGCGAATATCTGTGTCCACATTCACTGAACTCTTTCCAGCATGACGGTACACATTTTACACAACGTAGTTAGGCTAAATGGGAGCAGCGATAGCTCAGTGGTTAGTGAACTGGACTACAAAGGACAAGGGGTAAGGTTCGATCCCAACCAACGGCTTCCGGGTTCACCCAGCCTTAAATGGGTACCGGATTTTTTCTGGGAAAGTAAAGCAGCACGGGCGTAATACCGACCAGATTACCCAAAAAATCATGTGCTGAAGGTTTGTAAAATATAGGGTCACTAACACCATATTTCCCTATAAGACACTTGGCGTGACTGTGGTACTTTACTTTTTTTTTTTACTTAGGCCAAAATCATTGGACAACTATCACCACTGTTGTCCAATAGGAAAATGACTCTAGAGGCAAAATGGGAACTCCACATTACAATCTTCATCCCAACGTTGTTCTACCAATGGACCCTAGATGTAAGAACAATAGGGTCCTGGACCCTAGATGTAAGAACAATAAGAAAAATAACATCTACTGCGATGAAATGTGTCAGACAAATGACAGGTAAAAATCTGAGAGATAAGATCAGAAATGAAGAACTGTGAAAAAAGCTAGGAATAACACCCGCCATAGAATATATAATGAAACAACAGATAAAGTGGTTTGGACACGTGACAAGGATGAGTGATCAAAACACAACACAACGAGCCCTCAATAAACGTTGTGGGAATACCAGACCCAGTGATAGACCACGAAAAAGATGGGTCGATGGAATATTAGAAGCACTAGAAAACATAACAGCAGCATATGTGAACAGAAGAGCAACAGACCGCACATTATATCCCCCTTCCACGCTAAAAGGCAGATGAGGAAGGAAAGAAGAAGTACTTGAGGCTATATTGTAGTTAGTGATACACATTATCAGTATCTTACTCAAATATAAACCCTTTCCGTCTCGCCGGTACAAACTCTGTTACTTAAAAGACGAATCGATTCTATAACGAGTAGGAAGTTTTGATCGTAGTTTGACATTAGTTGTTAATTTTTATTTCATAATTAAACATTTTTAAACACATTCTTCTTGCCCATTAACGACTTTTAAAAAAATAAAGATTTATCTGCCCCTGAAAGAGGTAAAAATACAAGGTAAAAGAGGCAGAGGCAGACCAAGACTAACATGGACGAGTAACATCAAAAGATGGACAAATTAGCCTATGACAACCTACACCATCAAAGCAAGAGGCAGAGCAGAATGACGCTCCATGGTAGACAACCTTCGTTGCGGAGATGGCACTCGATGATGATGATGATGATGATGATGATGATGATGAAAGAGGTAAAAGGATGTTACGTGGGCATATGAGCGTTGTATTGTGGTTTTCAGTAGAGCTGTGATATTTGCAGCTTTCGGCCCAAAATATCCGACTTTAGTACGACGATTTAGAATACCGAGTTGCCTTCCATCTCGATCACTACTCACTTGGCCAGACTTCTAGTCAGTTTCTAAGGGCACTTGAAGAGGTGGAGTAGGATCTAGATAGTTCAAGTTCGCTGATCCTTGAGCAAGCTGTCAGCTATGAGTCGCAGGCCGTGTTTAGCCCTGGTGCTTGCTCCATTCAGAGATTATTTCTGGAAAAGATGTACGATCTGGTGTAGTGCTGACATCCTTTCTTTATCTTCTTCTACGATCAAGGCTCATTCAGTTTTGGATTTCGGACTCTCTTATGAAGGCAGCTGTCTGTTTAAGTGATTCGGTTGTCCTGTATAATTTCTCTTCCAGGGAGGTGGGTGTGGACCACGTTGTACTTCTCAGGTCTGTGTACTGTGAGCAATCCTGTTGAACATGTTTTGTTGTCATGTTATCCAGGGTACAGTGGCACTGGCTGGTAGTTCCTATTTTGAGTTTGGTGACCATGTGGTTTCTCATTCTATTGTGGCCAGTGCGTTGGCGAAGTATGATGACTTGATCCCTCCTTGATAGTTGGAGGTATCCGTCCCTCTCGTTATACTTTGGGTATTCTAACAGATCTTTAATATTGTGTCGATGGTCACCCTCACCCGCACCCCCCCCCCCCAAGCGAACAAAAATTGTTATATATATATATATGTGCCTGGGAGAAAGGGACGGCTATGGGAGAACACACAGAGAGAAATCACGAGCAGAGTGGACCCAACAGCTATGGCCGGCATCCACCTTACGAGAAAAACTACTACGTCAAACCACGATTCAGCCTGGCGAAGACGGAGTGTGTCAGCCACGGCGCAGGATTAAGGGGAAACCACGACTAACAGACTTATACAAGTACAGACCACGAGACCAGCTCATCGTGTGTCATGAGCTTGTTCTTACCTCTCCATCATGAAACCAAAGAGTTTGGGGGCCTCGGTAGCCTAGTTGGGAAAACCACTCAACTGGACTACCGACGTTCGGACAACCCGTGTTCGATTCCCGCTGGGAGCAGTGTGAATTGTACTCGTGGTTTGAAAAAAAAAAATATACCCCCACGGTCGACCCAGCCGTTGGCAGAAATGGGTACCAGGGTATTACCCTGGGAAGGTGAGGAATGTTACCTCGCATCTGAGTTTCGATGCTTGAGGCGACACTATACAGAAATATCCGAACATTTCTGGATAGGCGGCCGAGCACATATGGGTGGAAACTCGCGTGCTAAGACGCCGGTTCAAGTCTCGTACTTTACCTTTACCTTTACCTTTACCTTACCAAAGAGTCAATTTCGATTGATCATAATACTAGATTGGGGAAACAGCGATAGCTCAGATGTTAGTGAACTTAATAATAACAGACAATACTTAATAATAACATACAATACGTAATAATAAAAGACAATACTTAATAATAACAGACAATACTTAATAATAACAGACAATACTTAATAATAACAGACAATACTTAATAATAAAAGACAATACTTAATAATAAAAGACAATACTTAATAATAACACACAATACGTAATAATAAAAGACAATACTTAATAATAAAAGACAATACTTAATAATAAAAGACAATACGTAATAATAAAAGACAATACGTAATAATAAAAGACAATACGTAATAATAAAAGACAATACTTAATAATAAAAGACAATACTTAATAATAAAAGACAATACTTAATAATAACAGACAATACGTAATAATAAAAGACAATACTTAATAATAAAAGACAATACGTAATAATAAAAGACAATACGTAATAATAAAAGACAATACGTAATAATAAAAGACAATACTTAATAATAAAAGACAATACTTAATAATAAAAGACAATACGTAATAATAAAAGACAATACTTAATAATAAAAGACAATACTTAATAATAAAAGACAATACGTAATAATAAATCAACATCATGTGCGATACCTGTTGGCGTAGGCGACCATGTCCCTCCACAATCTTCTGTCTACAGTGCATCGTATCAGTTCTGTTGTTGACTGCTTTCCATGCCATGACACCAAGCTATCCAATATTTTCTCTCTTTGTCGTCCGCGATCTCTCTTTCCTTTTATTTTGCCAGTTGTAACCAAGTATTCCAACTTTCCTCTTCTCATGATGTGCCCGAAAAATGTTGTTTGCTTATTTCTGATGGTTTTTTTAAGAGTTCCCTTTTTGTGTTGGCCTCTTTGAGAACTTTCTCATTGTTCTTTTTAGCTGCCCAGGGAACTTTCAACATTCTTCATAATAAACATATAGTGAATAAAAAAAATAAAGGACAAATGGTCGGGTTCGATCCTGATCGACGGCTTCCAGGTTCACCCAGCCTTAAATGGGTACCGGATTTTTTTTCTGGGAAAGTAAAGCTGCAAGGGCGTAATACCAATCACATTATCCCAAAAATCTTGTGCCGAAGGTCTATAAACATTATGGTCACTAGCATCATGTTCCCTAACCGCTACTTGGCGTGACGGGGGTACTTTACTTTTACTTTATTATAAGGCTTGGGGAACGAAGATAAAAGAGGATGATGAAGAAGAAGATGAAGATGAAGAAGAAGTAGAAGAAGTAGAAGATGATGAAGAAGAAGAGGATGAAGAAGAAGATGAAGATGATGAAGAAGATGATGAAGATGATGAAGATGATGAAGAAGAAGATGAAGATGAAGACGAAGATGAAGAAGAAGTAGAAGAAGTAGAAGATGATGAAGAAGATGAAGATGAAGTTGAAGATGAAGAAGAAGAAGAAGAAGATGATGAAGAAGAAGAAGAAGATGAAGATGATGATGAAGAAGAAGAAGATGAAGATGATGATGAAGATGAAGAAGATGAAGATGATGATGAAGAAGAAGAAGAAGATGATGAAGAAGAAGAAGAAGAAGAAGAAGAAGATGAAGAAGAAGAAGAAGATGAAGATGAAGATGAAGAAGAAGAAGAAGATGAAGATGATGAAGAAGAAGAAGAAGAAGAAGAAGATGAAGAAGAAGAAGAAGATGAAGATGATGAAGAAGAAGAAGAAGATGAAGATGATGAAGAAGAAGAAGAAGAAGAAGATGAGGAAGAAGAAGAAGATGAAGATGAAGAAGAAGAAGAAGAAGATGAAGATGAAGATGATGAAGAAGAAGATGATGATGAAGAAGAAGAAGAAGAAGATGATGAAGAAGAAGAAGAAGATGAAGATGAAGATGAAGAAGAAGAAGAAGATGAAGA
The DNA here is from genome assembly GCA_032433765.1 of Megaustenia siamemsis. Lineage (NCBI taxonomy): Eukaryota > Metazoa > Mollusca > Gastropoda > Stylommatophora > Ariophantidae > Megaustenia > Megaustenia siamemsis. The sequence continues at coordinate 8,132,567 of JAVIAB010000091.1, read as the reverse complement.
AGAAGTAGAAGATGAAGAAGAAGAAGAAGAAGAAGATGAAGAAGAAGAAGATGAAGAAGAAGTAGAAGAAGTAGAAGATGATGAAGAAGAAGAAGAAGAAGAAGATGAAGAAGAAGATGAAGAAGGAGTAGAAGATGATGAAGAAGAAGAAGAAGATGAGAAAGAAGATGAAGATGAAGATGAAGAAGAAGAAGAAGAAGTAGAAGATGATGAAGAAGATGAAGTAGAAGATGATGAAGAAGATGAAGTAGAAGATGATGAAGAAGAAGATGATGATGAAGAAGATGAAGTAGAAGATGATGAAGATGAAGAAGAAGAAGTAGAAGAAGAAGAAGAAGAAGAAGCAGAAGATGAAGAAGAAGAAGAAGAAGAAGCAGAAGATGAAGAAGAAGATGAAGAAGAAGTAGAAGAAGAAGAAGAAGATATGCGCCACTCGCGTGGACTAACGAGATGTTTTTCTTTCTTCTTGTCAGGTACGGCTACCACATGATAAGAGTGAAATGGGGTTAATTTTCACAGCTGCTAGCTATAATCTAAAAGTGGCATTTTAGTGACAATCTTTGCTTAGTCTTGAGTGTAGATGTCTTTAATCTAATACATTCCCCTCATTCTTAAAATTGTATACTTTGTGGAAGTGGTTCCAATTTGTGACACCATAAACACAAAATGTAAAATTGTTTAGCTAAAGCAATGTTTATATATAAGTGACATTCTGGTAGAGTAATGCCTTTAACAAAAAAAAGTTTATGGGTTGTAATGTTCAATTGTAGATGGTTCTACTGTAGATTCTTCTAATATTCAATTGTAGATGGTTCTACTGTAGATTCTTCTAATATTCAATTGTAGATGGTTCTACTGTAGATTCTTCTAATATTCAATTGTAGATGGTTCTACTGTAGATTCTGCTAATATTCAATTGTAGATGGTTCTACTGAAGATTCTTCTAATATTGAATTGTAGATGGTTCTACTGTAGATTCTTCTAATATTCAATTGTAGATGGTTCTACTGTAGATTCTCCTAATATTCAATTGTAGATGGTTCTACTGTAGATTCTTCTAATATTCAATTGTAGATGGTTCTACTGTAGATTCTTCTAATATTCAATTTAGATGGTTCTACTGTAGATTCTTCTAATATTCAATTTAGATGGTTCTACTGTAGATTCTTCTAATATTCGATTGTAGATTGTTCTACTGTAGATTCTCCTAATATTCAATTTAGATGGTTCTACTGTAGATTCTTCTAATATTCAATTTAGATGGTTCTACTGTAGATTCTTCTAATATTCGATTGTAGATGGTTCTACTGTAGATTCTTCTAATATTCAATTGTAGATGGTTCTACTGAAGATTCTTCTAGCCAACAACAATGTATTAGAGAAGATGCATTCTAGTGTTACATTCCTGGAAGGAGGCAAAGTCGCCTCCCAGCAGCAGAGCTGGAAGTTGTCAGCGACCCACAGCTGATGGCTTGCGACAGGATCGGTGAACCAGAACCATCCAGACCCTACTCGACCTCTCCGTGGTGCCTCTAGTAACAGACTAATCTGTCTAGTCTGGCCACGCTAGTAGGGATTAAAGAAGGAGGAAAGGAAGATAACCCGGTACTCAAAAACAACACGCTGAAGTCGGATTTGTTGGGCCGAAAGGTGTACATTTCAGTTTCAATGCAAACCACAACACAACGCAGACACGCCCACTTAACGTCCTCTTAAATGCGGTTGATAAGAAATTCTCGGAAAAAGACAAGGCGCCTGGCATGAACAGATCTGGAAGCTGTTGGAGACTCATAGCTGATGGTTCGCACCAGGATCCGTGAACGAGAACCATCTAGACCCTACTCCATCTCTTCGCGGTGCCTCTAAAAACAGACTAACCGGTCAAGGGAGTAATAGAAGGAAGAGGTATGTGTTAGCACTCCGAATAAAATAACAAATAAACATCAACAGAAAAAAACAAAGAACAATATATGGTCCGAAGCAGGATTGAACCCGTACTCCATGGCACTGCGCCCTGCCACGAGAAGCCGAACGCTTGGTACACTGCCACTCAGCTAATTTAAAAATTAGCTATTGTGAGCACTGTCTTACACGAAGGCGTTCTCATGACTATAGCATAGGGTTACGATCACAGATTGGAAATAAATTGTATTTCTGTACTTTCCTATTAAGGCAAGTATCTCCCAGTAGGGCTGAATACTTGTGTTGCAGACAAACATTTATTGGACGAAACTGCACGAATACTAGTTTCCAGTGGTTATATACTGGAGACAAATAATAATAAATAAATATTATTAAATAGGGAAACTTCCGAGGCGATAGTTTCTTATTTCCTATTTCTAATTCTTATTTATCCCTATTATCGCCTCGGAAGTTTCCCTATTTAATAATATTTATTTATTATTATTTCTAACCGGTCAAGTCTGGCCAAGGGAGTAGGGATCGAAGAGGGAAGACAACCTGGTACTCAAAAATGTCGAGCTGAAGTCCAGCTTTTGGGCCTAAAGGTGTAAATATTTTAGACCTACAGCAAACCAAAAACTCAACGCATCCACGCCCATTTCACGCTTTTTTTAAGGGAGGATGACGAAGAGAACTATCCATTCCTTTAGTGGGCTTGTGGTGAATACCAGAAAGGAAGAAAGTTTTTAATTTTTTTATTTTCCGGAAAGAAAACATAAATTAACAAATTAACTAAAGTATCAAAAATGAACTAAAGTATCAAAAATGAACTAAAGTATTAAAAATTAACTAAAGTATTAAAAATTAATTAAATAATAAAAAAATTAACTAAAGTATTAAAAATTAACTAAATTATCAAAAATTAACTAAAGTATCAAAAATGAACTAAAGTATATAAAGTTGTCAAAATGGTTTGGCCACGTGACAAGGCAGAAAGATCAAAACACAACACAACGAGCCTTCAACAAACGTGAGAACACCAGACCCAAGGGTCGACCACGAAAAAGATGGGTCGATGGAATATTAGAAGCACTAGGAAACATAACAGCAGCAGAGTCGAACAGATGAGCAAAAGCCCGCAAATTATATCTCCCCTCGATGCTGAAAGGCAGACGAGGAAGGAAAGAAGAAGAAGTAGGAGAACTAAAGTATTAGCGACAAACTGTTGTGAATTTCTATCGACAAATGAAGGATTTTTCCACGCACAAAAAAAGCACATCATGAATGATAACGTTTGTCTTACTTTAAACGGGTCAAGGCAAAGAAATGCACATCAGTACAGATAACTGCGAAGGTGCAGCCAAGCTAATTGTGAGGAGAAATGAAAGAAAATAGATATAGAAAAAAATATAGAAAAAAATATAGAAAAAATTATAGAAAAAAAATATAGAAAAAAAATATAGAAAAAAATATAGAAAAAAATATAGAAAAAAACGATATATTTAAAACTTCACGTAAGAAAAGGATAACACAAACCAGAAACGCCGAAACGTCGGTCTGGTTTTTGTTGTCCTCTTGTTACGTTAAGCTTTAACCGCACGGTTTGTTTTTCCTATTTTTTTTCTATTTTTTTTCTATATCTATTTTCTTCTTCATTTCTTCTCTTACTTTAAACAGTTGATAAATAATAGTAGGGAACTAGGGGCGTAGTAAAGAATAGTGACACTGTGACCTTCCAGGCATGTCGTAAGAGACGACTAAGGAGGTTGATCGATGGCTTGACAAGCTGTCATTGTAAAAAGTGTTGTTATGGAAACAGCGCCATAGATTTTTGAAGCAGTGATCTCTGCAATATGTGCCACTTTGGCACGCAAGGTTTCTGTTTTTTGAGATTGTGGTTCTGCCCTATGTGCCGTCTTCGGCTCGAAAGGACAATAGATAGATAGATAGATAGTGGCGTACCGGTAAGATACCAGTCCGTGGACAAGATGACCCAGAAATTGAATCCCGGCATTGGTGTTGTTAATTTATCACTTGGAAACTGGGGTTTACTAGTGGCTTTACCCTCTCTGGGTCTCTGGGTAGTGGGATCCGATGTCTAACTCTCTCGTAAAATGGCGAAAAATCTAAATAGAAAGTTGTGGAGAGACATGATCACCTACGCCAGCAGGCTCGGTACTTGATGATGATGGGTAATGTTGAATACTGATGTTTCGGGCCGAAAGGGGGCAGATAATAGGGGCTTTGCTGTAATGTAGCGATCCGACACATCCACGCCGAGTTAATGGGTGACCTTCAGGAAGACGTGATAAGATAACATCACAGCAGGAAGGAGGACACACTCGAAAAGCAGGACATGTCAGGAGAACTCCTGACGTCTGTTAATTTTAAGTAACTAATTACAGGACATACTGCACGAAGGGCCAATCACCGAAAGGGTTTTCCTAAAAACACCCCATTGCTTGTGACGTCTTGAGCTATTCGAGATATAGACGGCTGACGTCATTTTACCCACAAACACCCTGCTCGCAGTGCTGTAAACGTCACATTCCGGTGATCCCCTTCGGCGGGCAGGCTTAAGAAATATAGTTGGCTTTGTAACAGTGTATGAAGTGGGGTATATTAAATTATATAATGGGAGGTACAGATATAGCATGAGTTTGATAGCTTAGTCGGTACCCATTTCTCAACATATAATAACAGTAACATAAGAATAACATCCGACAGTAGTTAGTGAAGGAATTGAAGGCATAGGCAATTTTCTGGATGTTATTGGAAAAGGTGTTGGGATGGTAACATGACATGTCCAGGAATTAGGCTGATAAACAAACTCAGGGCAGGTTGGTCAGAGAGATGGTAGTGTCGCTTCTATATGTCAGCATTGACGCTATATAGCACCGATGAACTCTCTTTCTCAATTCTATTGACATTGACTTGTTGCATAAGCCGTTTTTCATTTTCTGAGAGATGTTACTCGTATTAGAGATGGTAGTGTCGCCTCTATATGTCAGCATTGACGCTATATAGCACCGATGAACTCTCTTTCTCAATTCTATTGACATTGACTTGTTGCATAAGCCGTTTTTCATTTTCTGAGAGATGTTACTCGTATTAGAGATGGTAGTGTCGCCTCTATATGTCAGCATTGACGCTATATAGCACCGATGAACTCTCTTTCTCAATTCTATTGACATTGACTTGTTGCATAAGCCGTTTTTCATTTTCTGAGAGATGTTACTCGTATTAGAGATGGTAGTGTCGCCTCTATATGTCAGCATTGACGCTATATAGCACCGATGAACTCTCTTTCTCAATTCTATTGACATTGACTTGTTGCATAAGCCGTTTTTCATTTTCTGAGAGATGTTACTCGTATTAGAGATGGTAGTGTCGCCTCTATATGTCAGCATTGACGCTATATAGCACCGATGAACTCTCTTTCTCAATTCTATTGACATTGACTTGTTGCATAAGCCGTTTTTCATTTTCTGAGAGATGTTACTCGTATTAGAGATGGTAGTGTCGCCTCTATATGTCAGCATTGACGCTATATAGCACCGATGAACTCTCTTTCTCAATTCTATTGACTTGTTGCATAAGCCGTTTTTCATTTTCTGAAATTCTATTTTGACCTGAGCTATTCTGCTTTTTTTTTTTTTTATTTCTGTGGTGCATCTACCTTTCTTTGTTTGGGAGATAAGATAGTAATTCGGATGATTCCACTAGCAAGGGCGGTTGAGCAATTATGGATTTTAATTCGTTTGCAGTGATACCGGGGCCTTCCATAACCATAATCTTCCATCTAATGTTATTATTGTGCACAAGTATTTGACGACTTGCACTTGTTTCAGATTTGTCCTGTTTATTTTTATGCTGCATGATGGTGATGGTTGTTTCTTCGATATGACCATTACTTCTATTTTCTTATTATTCGCAAGGAGACTTTACTTGAGCTTTCACTTACTATTATGTCTATCATTTCTTGTAGTTCATTCTTCGTCTCTGCTATTATGACTGTGTCATCCGCAAATCGCCGATTATTTATGTTGTGACCGTTGACTTCCATTCATTTGTTCTCTACTATTGATCTCATAATATTTTTGCTGTCAAGTGAGAACAAATCCGGTGACAGAACACAGCCTTGTCTGACTCCTTGTTTTACTTATTTAACTTGTTATTTTATAGTCGAGAATTCTAACACTTTGGGTAGATTGTTTCTCTTTAATTTTACCCAGACAGCGACCATTGCTGTTCTACTCTTTTCGATTTCTTACTGCCAATGGTGCTTTAACATGCGCATAGTGCATACGGGCCTCCCATTTTTCGCTGTTATCCGAGAGGGTTAGATATCAAATCTAACTACACAGAGACAAGTGATAGTAAAGCCAAGAAGAAATCACGAATTCGATTTTTGACAAATTCCCAGTTCATGTCGTGGATTTCAAACCCGGAACTTTTCATATCAAAAGTCCACGCCCTACCTCTATACCACTCAAATACCTGTTGTTGTTGTTTTTTAAAAAAAATATATAATTGATTTGTTTATCTACATATTCCTCTATCTCCTTTTTCTTATCGCCTTTCGATCTTACGTTACAACTGCGCTGAAAAGGATCATTTGTAAAGGTCAAGGTCAAGGTCAAGGTAAAGATAAAGATAAAGATAAAGGTAAAGGTAAAGGTAAAGTACGAGACTTGAATCGGCGTCTTAGCACGCGAGTTTTCACCCATTTGTCTTCGGCGACCTATCAAGAAGTGTTCGGAGACTTCTGGATAGTGTCGCTTCAAGCATTGAAACTCACGATGTGAGGCGGCATTCTTCACCTTCCCACTATACTACCCTGGTACTCATTTCTGCCAGCGGCTGGGTCGACCGCGGGGGTATTTCTTTTTTCCAACCACAAGTACAGCTCACACTGCTTGCAGCGGGAATCGAACACGGGTTGTCCGAACGTCGGTAGTCCAGTCGGGTGGTTTACCCAACTAGGCTACCGAGGCCCCCGTTATTGTCTTTTGTTTTCCTGGTGTTTTTAGTGTTATGTCTAGCCATTGAGCCCTCTACACTAGTGGTGATCAACTTGACCGAGGACCAGATTACAGCTCACTTACGGACAAGTGGACCAAACTTAAGCCTCATCAAAAATTATATTGTGATTTATTTAAAGAAAAAAAAAGTAAAGTGCCCCCGTCACGCCAAGTGGCGTATAGGGAATATGCTGCTATAGTCCGTTCAGAAATTCATAATCACACCTGAATTAGTTTTGCGTGATAACCGCTTGTTATTTTGGTTTCAAAATTGGCATGCAATCTTAGAATATTGATGACGGAAAGATTTTTGTATTTTTTATTCCACAAACACAACAGATTTTGCACACCAGCGAATTCCTTTGAACTTTTATGACGATATCTCACAAGTTGATTCAAATTTTAGAGTTTACAGTAATCTTGTTAAATGTTCCAGTTTACGGCAATTCTTGTCAGAGGCGTATCTACATAGTGCTTAATTGTGGGTGTTGTTCGTTACGTGTATTTGCAAACAAGAATTCAATTGGTTACAATTGCTGATATAGTAAAAAAGTAATCTTTAGCATAGTTATAAATTTGCATTTCAAACTCATTGTAATTTAGATATAAATGTTGGTATTTAAAGTCAACAAATTGTCTACTGAGTCTTCACAAAATTAATAAAGATATGGCTTCCCTTCGGTAATTAATGCCAAGGCCGTGGTGAGTCATGTCGTTCAATAACAATTCAGTTTTGTGCACGGGATTTTCCTGAAGTTAGTGTTTCTGCAATAGCCAAACTATTTTACGTGAACGACCGCACCAAATTAATGTATATATCCTAAAATGGTGTCAAATTCGAACAGGGTGAATTTAATATAGCCTAAAGAAGAAAACTTTTAAACTAGATCAAATTTCTCAGAGCAAAAAATATTTCTATAACGTCATCAATATTCTAAGATTGCATGCAAATTTTGAAACCAAAATAACAAGCGGTTATCACGCAATACTAATTCAGGTGTGATTATGAATTTCTGAACGGACTATAGCGATCATAATTTTACAGACCTTCGGCACATGATTTTTGGGGTAATGTGGTCGGTATTACTTCGGCTTTACTTTCCCAGAAACAAATCCGGTACCCATTAAAGGCTGGGTGAACCGGAAGCCGTCAGTTGATATCGAACCCTACCTCATGTCCTTTGTAGTCAAGTTCATTAACCACTGAGCGATCGCTGTTCCCCTATTTAGTAATATATAAATAATGCTTACACTTTGATGACATATTTTATCTTTTGAAACAAAAAATTAATTATTTATTTCACAAATCTATCTATCTATCTGTCTGTCTGTCTATCTATCTATCTATCTATCTATCTATCTATCTATCTATCTATCTATCTATCTATCTATCTATCTATCTATCTATCTATCTATCTATCTATCTATCTATCTATCTATCTATCTATCTATCTATCTATCTATCTATCTATCTATCTATCTATCTATCTATCTATCTATCTATCTATCTATCTATCTATCTATCTATCTATCTATCTATCTATCTATCTATCTATCTATCTATCTATCTATCTATCTATCTATCTATCTATCTATCTATCTATCTATCTATCTATCTACTATCTATCTATCTGTCTGTCTGTCTGTCTGTCTGTCTGTCTGTCTGTCTGTCTGTCTGTCTGTCTGTCTGTCTATCTATCTATCTATTGACCTTTCGAGCCGTAACCGGCCCATTGGGCATAGACCAAAATACTCTTTCTCTTATCTAAATTTTTATTCTAGCAGTTTTCAATCCTTATAAAGATCTTTTATCAAATCTCGCTATTTGTCTCTGTTCTGTGCAAGCAGCTCTATCTCATTGAGTGAGCCGATTCCTGCTGCTCTTGTCTCTCTGATCAATGTTCTTCTCAGTGTCTCTCTGGGTTGGCCTCTTTTCCTCTTACCTGTTGTTTCCCACATGAGGGCTTGCTTTGCTATTCGGTTATTATCTCTTCTCATCACATGTCCAACATATGACCATCGTCTTTTCTTTATTACTGAAGATATTAGTGGTTGAATGGCGATTTCTCTAATTTCCTCGTTTGTTTTGAATTCGTTCCACGCTATACCAAGTATTTTCCTTAGACATTTATTTTCGAATGCGTTCAACTTTGTTTCTATATCTCTTGTTGTTTTCCAGCTCTCACACACATACGTAAGGGTATATTTCAAAATTACCTTTATATAATTTTTTTTAACCAAATGAAAGTTTGGTTTTTATTTATAGATATTTAATGTAGTTGTTTCTGTGGAAACTTCAAGGGTCAAGACACAATTAGACTGACGGGCCGGATCGGGCCCCGGGCCGCCATTTGACAATAACAACTCTACACAGTTGTCTATCGCTAATACTTTAGTTCCTCTTCTTCCTCTTTCCTTCCTCATCTGCCTTTCAGCGTTGAGGGGAGGTATAATTTGCGGTCTTTTGCTCTTCTGTTCGCCTCTGCTGCTGTCATGTTTCCTAGTGCTTCTAATATTCCATCGATCCATATTTTTTGCGGTCAACCCTTGGATCTGGTGGGCTCACAACGTTTGCTGGAGGCTCGTTGTGTTGTGTTTTGATCTTTCTGCTTTGTCACGTGGCCAAACCATTTTATCTGTTGTTTCTTATATATATATATATATATATACTTTAGTTGATCTGTTCATTTATAGCTTCCAGGAAGATAATATAGACACACGCTTCTTCTGGTGCACATTCTAAGTGGCTATATAGATGAAGCTGTATCTGAACATTTCAAAACGTTTGTGGTTGACCTATCTGTACAGTATTTTCCCATTACTGTCGGGTCGATGGTTATATGATCTCTGTGCTTGATAATTGAGTCGCACGAAACTCTCATGCTTACCAATCTTCAGCTCTTTCCGAACGGAAGTTTTTTTTTTTATTAATGCAACGGAAGACATTTGAGAGAAGACATTGTTCATGATTTTAAGAGTCGGTCTACATATTTACTTGGTTGCTTGCGTTCGCCCGATGACTAAAGTATTCTAGAGTATTCGCAGACTATAGAATTCCTCTTCGTCATCCGCCCTTAAAAGGACGTTAAGTGGGTGTGTCTGCGTTGTGTTGTAGTTTGCAGTATAACTGTGATATTTGCGCTTTTCTGCCCAACACATCCGACTTCAGCACGACATTTTTGAGTACCGGGTTGTCTTCCCTCTTCGATCCCTACTCGGCTGGACAGACTAGACAGGTTAGTCTGTTACTAGAGGCACCACGGAGAGGTGGAGCAGGGTCTGGATGGTTCTGGTTCACCGATCCTGGCGCAAGCCATCAGCTGTGGGTCGCTGACAACTTCCATCTCTAGTGCTGCGAGGCGCGCCTTCTCCTCCGGTCTACATATTTATATTTATCTAACATCATCATTAAGTACCGGGCCTACTGGCGTAGGTGATCACGTCTCTCCACAACCTTCGATCTCGGCAGCTATTTATCATTTCTGTTGTTGACCTTCTGCCAAACCATTCTCTTAAGCTGTCTGTTATTTTTTTTTTCTCTTTGCTTCCCTCTATCTCTTCGTCCCTCAATTTTTCCAGTTGTTACAATATACTCCAGTTGTTCTCTTCTCATTACATGGCAAAAAAATGATGATTCAAAATGATTATCTAACATATGACACATTCATCATCATCATCATCATTGGGTGCCTTCTCCGTATTGAAGGTTGGCTACCATGGAGTGCCATTCCACTCTGTCTCTTGCTTTGATGGTGCAGATTGTTATAGGTTGACTTGTCAATCTTTTGATGTTACTCGTCCATGTTAGTCTTGGTCTGCCTCTGCCTCTTTTACCTTGTATTTTCCCCTCTAATGTTACTTTTATTAGACTGTTGTGTCTTTTAACATGAACAAAAAATTTCATTTGTCTTGCTCTAATTGTGTTTAGTAGTTCTTTTTTCACCCTTAAAAAAAAAAAAAAGAAAATTACCCCCGTCACGCCAAGTGGCGTATAGGGAAATATGGTGTTAGTGACCCTATATTTTACAGACCTTCAGCACATGATTTTTGGGGTAATGAGGTCAGTATTACGCCCGGGCTGCTTTACTTTCCCAGAAAAAAATCCGGTACCCATTTAAGGCTGGGTGAACGTGGAAGCCGTCGGTTGGGATCGAACCCTACCCCTTATCCTTTGTAGTCCAGTTCACTAACCACTGAGCTATCGCGGCTTCCTTTTTTCACTCTTAGTCGTCCTAAAACTTCCTCGTTTGTTTTCTTTTCTTTCCATCCAATTCTACCTATTCTTCTGTAAATCCACATTTCAAAGACCTCAATTTTCTGTTCTGTTTTCTGGTCTAATGTCCATGTTTCTGCACCATACAGGAATATTGAGAAGATGTAAAATTTTGCTATTCTTAGTTTTAGCCCTCTTGTTATTTGTTTTGATGTTAGTATATTTTTCATGGCATTGAAATTACTTTTTGCCATACCTATTCTTATATAATTATAACACATTATATTTGAATTTTTATATAATTGAACAAGGTATTAGATTTCACCAATGCTAAGATGATACAAGACATGTAAAATGAATATTGTTTGATGATGGTTTACACTAATCAAATTGAGAGTGACGCACTGTGCGGTGAAACGTGCGGAAAGAGTTAATGATGTTGTTACGAGCATTAACTAATGGAGAAATCATTCACACAGAGTTAATCTTTGTGAGGTCAACGGTCTCATCTGCGATAACACCGATGAGAAAGATGCAGTCATCTATACAGACGGATCTGTAAGACGACACCAAAGAAGTGCATGGATATTTACAGCACGCTCGGCAGACAGAATAGTCAAGGGAGACAGTGGTGCATACGTCATGACCACGAGTAGCGTGACAATGGAGGTGATGGCAGTGACCAAGGCATTCAAATGGTTAGAGTCACAAGACTACACCCACGCATGTATACTGAGTGATTCGATGAGCATGATAAAAAAAAGTGGAGGCGGGCTTTGTTCGCATGCAATGGGTAGAGTCGTTGCAGAAACCCAAAATACGTAAGGTCACCTTTGTCTATGCCCCTGGACATGCGGGAGTACGGGGAAATGAAAGAGCGGACAGGTTAGCTAGCTGCGCTGTCGTTGAGGACGGGCAACCAATGGATCGGGCGGACATCATCAATGCCCTCCGAGATGTGGGAAGAGCACAGGACTTCGACAAACACAGATCCACGTCACTTCTTCGGATGATGGAAATGGGAGTTAAGTTGGGCACAGCCAGAAATGAGAAACTTGGTGGCCGTGTAAGAAGACTTATCAACCAACATAGAACTGGAGTCGTCAGTCGCTGGACACTGGGGGAATTACTGAGGAGGGGATCTGAGCACCTATAGACATGTTCGGAGTGCAATGATGATGACCCGCAAATAACTCAATAACTCAATAACCGATAAGAAAGATGAAGTCATCTATACAGACGGATCTGTAAGACGACATCAAAGAAGTGCATGGGCATTTACAGCACGCTCGGCAGGCAGAATAGTTAAAGAAGACAGTGGTGCATACGTCATGACCCTAGAGAGTCTAAAAACTAAAGGATCGAAGCACTAGCGCGAGGGCCGTATGGCCATCAGATTGCCTCCCCTGCTGAGAATCTCTGTGTAACGAGTTTTCTATTACCACTTTGAGATTGCCAAACAGCTGTGTCTACCAAGTTGTTTCCGGACCATTCGTTGTAGCCGTGTAGAACCTGTGCTCTTGTTTCTTTCTTACCACGTGGCTAAGCCATTGATCTTTTCTTTTCTTTTTACAAACCGCGTAGGTGGACCTTAAATATCTACTCAGTTTTCACATTATTAATGTGGTCTGTCAAGCTAACTTCCACCTGGCATATTTCACTAGTCAACTGCCACCTGGCATATCTCATGTTAGTGGTATTTCATCATTATTATTATTGGGTGCCGTCTCCACATCGAAGGTTGGCTACCATGTAGCGTCATTCATTTATTGGGTGCCGTCTCCACATCGAAGGTTGGCTACCATGTAGCGTCATTCATTTATTGGGTGCCGTCTCCACATCGAAGGTTGGCTACCAAATAGAGCTATTTTACCCTGTCTCTTATATTGATGGTGCACGTTGTTTTAAGTTCATTTATCCATCTTTTGATGTTTTCAGTCCACTTTAGTCTTGGTCTGCCTCTACCTCATCTCCCTTTTACCTTCCCTTTCAAGACGACTTTTAGAAGGGTGTTATGTCTACTAAAAATTTCAGGTTTTTATTTCGAATTGTGTTATGTAATTCATTTTTATATTTTCAGCTGTTTAAGAACTAATTTGTTTGTCTTCTTTTTCGCCAATTCTCCCCACTTTCCCATAGATCCACATTTCAAAGGATTCAATTTTCTGCTCAGACGTTCTAATTGATGTCCATGTTTCTGCACCATATTGGAATGTTGGGTAAATCTAACATTATACAATTCGTAATTTTAGTTATGATGTTATTTGCTTTGATGACTTTATATCTTTCATTTTGTTAAAATTAGTTCTTGCCATTCATATTCTTTTGTTTATTTCTTTCCATCACCATCATCATTGTGTGCCGTCTCCGCATCAAAGGTTGGCTACCATTGAGCGCCATTCAACTCTGTCTCTAGCTTTGATGGTGCAGATTTTCATAGGTTGACTTGTCCATCTTTTGATGTTACTCGTCCATGTTAGTCTTGGTCTCCCTCTGCCTTTTTTACCTTGTATTTTCCCTTCCAATATTACTTTTTTTAGGCTCTTGTGTCTTTTAACACTTTCTTTCCATAATATGTTATAATATATCCAAGATGGCTATATTCTTGATCTCTTTTCAGAAGCTTTCCATCTATTTCTATATCCTCTTGTATATTTTGTGTATTTTCTCTGCCCATGATTATAGTTCTAGTCTTTTTACCATTTATATCTAAACCATATTCGTTGCTTATATTGTTTATTTTGTTAACTGGTTGTTGTATGCCTTCTGAATGTTGTGCGTTTTTTTTTTTTTTTTTGCGGTCGCCAGCTTTCACCTCTGGCAAAGTCCCTAGAGACTAGGAATTGAATTTTTCGTGTTAATCCGTTTTTCCCTGGCAGCCGTATGCACAGGGGTCCCTCGCCGTACAGGCAGATAACTCCGTCTTCGGAGGTACTCACATTTTTCCGTCGATGAGTAACTGACGTTTCAAGCCGGGGCCTCGATGCTGATATCAGAGGTGGTTGCCGCAGAGAGAAATCACAAATAAAAATCACAACTGGTTCAGCCGGGATTTGAACCCACAACCTCTCTGTCTCGAGACCGACGTCTTGCCATGAAACCAACCAGTCCCCATTTTCTGCAAGTAATGCAGTATCATCAGCATATCTTAGATTATTGGTTATGTATCTGTTATTGTTCAGGTACTATCTCTAAGATGCCTTTACAGATCTACACATTGTATAAGATATTCTATTTATTTGACCTACACAGCTCGCACTGGAGCCGCGATAGCTCAGTGGTTAGTGAACTGGACTACAAAGGACAAGGGGTAGGGTTCGATCCCAACCGACGGCTTCCGGGTTCACCCAGCCTTAAATGAGTACCGGATTTTTTTTTCTGGGAAAGTAAATCGGCACGGGCGTAATACCGACCACATTACCCCAAAAATCATGTGCTGAAGGTCTGTAAAATGTATGGTCACTAGCACCTTATTCCCTATACGCCGCCACTTGGCGTGACGGGGGTACTTTACTTTTTTTACTTTACTTACACAGCCCGCACTATTCATCTCTGTCTCTATAGTCAGCTGCTAGTTTATTATTAATTTATACCAAATGACTGTGTTATCATCATCAGGTGCCATGCCAGTGGCTTAGGAGATCATCACTCTCCGCATCACTTGGTCCTTCATGTATGTCATACTTTCAGTCCGCGATCTTTTATTATGTCATTTGGATAAAATGTTCAATATGTTTTCTCTTGGTTTTCCTCTGTTCTTCTTTCCATTCTGCCCGTTGTTATAGTACTCTGATTGCCTTCTTTTCTCATGACATGTCCAATAAATGTAAATTGTCTCTTCTTTATGATTTTGATGATATTTCTGGTTTCTCCAGCTCGTTTTAAACTTTCTTCATTTGTAATTTTTGCTACCCTTGGAATTCGTAGTATTCTTCTGATAAACCACATCTCAGCTGCTTCTAATGTTCTTTGTGTTGTCTTACTTATCGTCCATGTTTCGCTTCCTTATAGTAGAACAGGTTCGATGTAGCACTTTAGGACACGTGTTCTAACATTAATTGACAATGATTTATTATATCATCATCATCAAGTACCGGGCCTGCTGGCGTAGGTCATCATGTCTCTCCACAACTTTCGATCTCGACAGTTATTTATCACTTCTGTTGTTGGCCTTCTGCCAAGCTATTCTCTTAAGCTGTCAGTTATTTTTTCTCCTTGCTTTTCTCTATCTCTTCGTTCCTCAATTTTTCCAGTTATTACAATATATTCCAGTTGTTCTCTTCTTGATTGGGGAGATTCGAATGGAAAAACCCTGGTTCGGTAGGGGACAACATGTGCTACAGGTGATATCCGATCGTCATCAAGCTACTGTAAGCAAAATAAAGATAAAACTAAAGATTTATTACATAGGACAGTCCTAAAGTAAGCGATAGAGACACAAATGTTGAACTAAATGACAGCTGATGGTATCGAACACGTTAAACAGCAATTAAGCTCGTAACCAGTCAGTGATCAACGGGAGATTGCTGATGTCAAGACTAGTGAGTCAGAACTGACAAAGATTCTTCGCCGCCTCTTCGCAGTTGCCCATTAACATAGACTTCCCAATCGAGTATGGGTTGAAGATTGAAGTACACAAACCTGTTATGTTGAAGTCGGAAACATCGGGGTGAAAGGTTTATTTATTCTATCTAGCTGCAAACCATAAAACAGCGCATCTCAGTCAATCCATCAATCAATCAATGAGTGAATCAATCAAAGCTTTTTCGAATCCTTATTGGAACTTACCCCCAAGACTAGATCTCTCTATCCATTCATAGTCGTGGATATTTTCTCTACTTCCTTCCAGTCTATGCCAATGTTCTTCTTATTTTCCTTGATTTCTTTTCTCGTGTATTTTTTGCCAATCTTGATATTCTCATTCCCAGTGGATTCCATGACATTACCTCTCTTGCTTTGCTAGCATACGGTTTTCTTAGTGTATGTCCAATCTATCTTCATTTTCTATTTATAATCTATTGCTCCATTAACCGTTGTTTTGTTCTTTCCCCAAATATCTTCATTTTCTATTTATAATTTATTTCTCCATTAACCGTTGTTTTGTTCTTTCCCCAATATCTTCATTTCCGATCTTGTCTTAGCATTGAAACGTCGTTTCCTCAACAATTATTTACAGATGTCTGTGATTGCTTGCAGCTGTATGATATGGACAATATGAGCTAGAGCATGACAGCTTCAACAAACTCAGCAGACATCAGCAGACCAAGATACTCAGACACAGAACAGATGTCCGCAGATCACATCTACACAAGGTATAGGTCAGAGACTCAGATCACATCTACACAAGGTATAGGTCAGAGACTCAGATCGCATCTACACAAGGTATAGGTCAGAGACTCAGATCACATCTACACAAGATATAGGTCAGAGACTCAGATCACATCTAAACAAGATATAGGTCAGAGACTCAGATCACATCTACACAAGATATAGGTCAGAGACTCAGATCACATCTACACAAGATATAGGTCAGAGACTCAGATCACATCTACACAAGATATAGGTCAGAGACTCAGATCACATCTACACAAGATATAGGTCAGAGACTCAGATCGCTTCTACAAAAGATATAGGTCAGAGACTCAGATCACTTCTACAAAAGATATAGATCAGAGACTCAGATCACATCTACACAAGATATAGGTCAGAGACTCAGATCACATCTACTCAGAGACTCAGATCACATCTACACAAGATATAGGTCAGAGACTCAGATCACATCTACACAAGATATAGGTCAGAGACTCAGATCACATCTACACAAGATATAGGTCAGAGACTCAGATCACATCTACACAAGATATAGGTCAGAGACTCAGATCACATCTACACAAGACATAGGTCAGAGACTCAGATCACATCTACACAAGGTATAGGTCAGAGACTCAGATCACATCTACACAAGATATAGGTCAGAGACTCAGATCACATCTACACAAGATATAGGTCAGAGACTCAGATCACATCTAAACAAGATATAGGTCAGAGACTCAGATCACATCTACACAAGATATAGGTCAGAGACTCAGATCGCTTCTACAAAAGATATAGGTCAGAGACTCAGATCACTTCTACAAAAGATATAGATCAGAGACTCAGATCACATCTACACAAGATATAGGTCAGAGACTCAGATCACATCTACACAAGACATAGGTCAGAGACTCAGATAACATCTACACAAGATATAGGTCAGAGACTCAGATCACATCTACACAAGATATAGGTCAGAGACTCAGATCACATCTACACAAGATATAGGTCAGAGACTCAGATCACATCTACACAAGATATAGGTCAGAGACTCAGATCACATCTACACAAGACATAGGTCAGAGACTCAGATCACATCTACACAAGGTATAGGTCAGAGACTCAGATCACATCTACACAAGATATAGGTCAGAGACTCAGATCACATCTACACAAGATATAGGTCAGAGACTCAGATCACATCTACACAAGATATAGGTCAGAGACTCAGATCACATCTACACAAGACATATGTCAGAGACTCAGATCACATCTACACAAGGTATAGGTCAGAGACTCAGATCACATCTACACAAGATATAGGTCAGAGACTCAGATCACATCTACACAAGATATAGGTTAGAGGCCCCCCCCCCCCCCCAACAGTAACAAATTACATATTTCACTCCTTCCCTCCACCTGTTAAGAAAACAAACAGGAGTGCCCAAGAATGCAACTCAGCGTACACACGGGTACTCCTGTTTTTTGTTTTGTTTTTAAAACGTATACCTCTACTCTTTCTCTTCCACCTTTCAGCTCCCTGTGGAGCATAGGTCTTCAACAAACACTTTCCAAGTCGTTCTTTTTTTCTTGCCATTCTTTTAAGATCGCTCCATGTCTTCCCCATCATCTTCATCTCTGCTTCTATATGTCTTCTCCAAGAATTCATTGGTCTCCTCTTTGTCTTTTCCCCTGGGGATTCCAAAAAGGGCCTGTTGTGTAATGCTCTCAGTTGGCTTCCGCAGTGTGTGTCCTATCCAGCGCCATCTTTGTCTTTTCTCCTGGGAATATTCCAAAAAAAGGGCCTCTTGTGTAATACTCTCAGTTGGCTTCCGTAGTGTGTGTCCTATCCGGCGCCATCATCTTCGCTGTATCTCTTTATCCCCTGGTACATTTCCATAATTCTATGTTAGTGATTTTGTCCTGCTATTTCCATCCTTTTATTCTGCATAAGCATCAATTAATGAAAGTCTGTATCTTCATGATTGTCAATTTTGTTGTTCTCCATGTTTCATAGCCATATAATAGGACTGACTTAAAATTGGAGTTGAAAATTTTTATGTTTGCATTTAACCTAATTTCTTTGGACTTCCATATGTTTTCCAGTGCATCAAAAGCTCCCATTGCTTTTGATATAATTATTTTGGTATCATTTTCTGTTCCTCCCTCTTTATCTATTTTACTACCCAGATATATGTAAGATTGTACGTCTAGTACAAAAATGTATATCGGTCGCGGAAAAATATGGGGACTAACACCAAACATCCTGTTATATTTTCCTGAAGTTCTGGTACTTTATGTTTCCCATGAGGAGACATATCAGATGGACCCAAGGGTTTCGATATTGTTTGGAAAAGTACTGGGTCTCCAGTAGTTAGTTCATTGGCAATTGCAGCGAAGTAACTCCTCTTTAGTCGTACAATTCCGGAACCAGATATTCTTTGGTGCATGGGGTGGCTAAGGAGCCTTCTATATTTCTCCGCTTGTTGCAATACTTTAGTGACCCGTCTGTCATCTAAGGGTTGTAAACCTGTTACTGTTTCTAGAGTCTTGATAGGTGTAGATTTCATAGCACCAGTGATGATACGGGCAGCTTGGTTCTGTGTTATGTTAATTTTGCTAAGGTGTGATTTGGAAGGCTGTGACTCCATACTCTAGAACTGGTCTGACTCTTCCTACGTATAGTCTTTTCAAAATATTGCTGACTGCTCCCCAGTCCGTTCCTGCCAATTTATTCATAATATTTGTTCATTTTCTGGCTTTTTTCCTTGCTCTGTCTATCTGATTTTTCCAAGTCATTCTGCGATTCATGGTGACGCCAAGATATGTTGGGTTTTGGTCAATAGAGAGTGTATGGTCTTTTATCTTCAAGTTTGCAGAGAGTGTGTTTCTTGATAGGCTGAAATTATATATGTAGTTTTTTTTTTCGTTGATTGGTAAGAACCAGGTGTTCGTCTATTTTTCAAGTTCACCTAGGGCATCTTGCATCCTGGGTCCAGCTACCGACATACTTTCCTCGCGAGCCCATAACGACAGATCATCAGCGTATATTGCTGAGTGTATTCTGGGTGGAATGTCCATTTCGATGTCATTTATGAAAATTAAAATGAGCGTTGAGGACAAGACTCTGCCTTGTGGGACACCTTGTTCGATAGAGACCTTCTTACTTAGTTGACCTTGAACTTGTACTCTGGCCGTTCTATCCTGAAGGTATTGAGAGACCCAATTGAATAAACGACCCTGGATGCCAAGTCTAAAAAGCTTGTTCTTTAAACCCGCTCGCCAAACCCTATCAAAAGCCTTCTCCATGTTGACCCACACTGCCAGTGTGTGTTTCTTTTCTTGTAGAGCATCCTCTATTTCCTGTGCAATGTAGGTGACCATGTCTTCAGTTGATCTGTGCTGACGGAAGCCACTTTGTTGTGGTACAATTTGTTGTTTTGTCCCCAAATGCCACATAAGTCTTCTGTTAACCAGCCTTTCCATGAGTTTACTCAGGCAGCTCAGTAGGCTAATTGGTCTATAGCTACTTGGGTCTAGTGGGTCTTTTCCACACTTGAGGATGGGCACCATAATAGCTTCTTTCCAGATTGCCAGCACATGACCTCTCTTCCAGCTAGCATTTATTATCTTTAGAAGCTGGCTCTTGGCTTTCTGTCCCAGATTTAGGAGCATTTCGTTGGAGATTCCATCTTTACCATGGGAACTTTTGAGCTTCAATCCTTTGAGGGCAACATCTAATTCAGTTGGGGTAAAGATGGTCGTCTGATGTTCTTCTGGCGCTGAAGGCATGTGTTTTGCCTCTTGGTTTTCCCGTCTTGCAGCTTTCTGTTTGTCTATTGGAATGTTTATTTCTCTCTCTGCGATCAAGACTCAATCAGAGTAGGATTCCAGACTCTCTCATGAAGTCAGCTGTCTGTTTATGCGATTCGATTGCCCCATATAGTTTCTCTTCCAGGGAGGTGGGTGTGGACCACATTGCTCTTCTCAGGTCTGTGTATGGGGGGCAATCCTGTAGAACATGTTTTGTTGTCATGTTGTCCAGTTTTACAGTGGCATAGACTGGTTGTACTTAGTTTGAATTTGGTGAACATGTGGTAATGATATGAGTTTGTGTGAACCCAGAAGCCGTGGGTCGGGATCGAACGTGGCTTATTTTCATTAGTAGATGGGTACAATATTTTTTAAAATATCACGGCGTATCAAAATATCATCTTTGGATGACGTACTAGGCACTTTAGTAAAAACGGATATAACGTACTTGGCGATGGCGTCACGCGGGCTGATTGCTGTGACGAAGTAGGAGTCATTAACACATTTTATTAAACATTTTATTTCATGGGATTGACATTGAAGATCGCTGAGGACCTGGCTCAAAGTAAAGCGCTTGAATATAATGATTCATCCCCATCATCATCATCATCATTGAATGCCGTCTCCGCACCGATGGTTGGCTTCATGGAACGCCATTCCGCTCTGTCTCTTGCTTTGATGATGCAGGTTGTCATAGGTTGACTTGTCCATCTGTTGATGTTACTCGTCCATGCTAGTCTTAATCTGCCTCTGTCTCTTGCTTTGATGATGCAGGTTGTCATAGGTTGACTTGTCCATCTGTTGATGTTACTCGTCCATGCTAGTCTTAATCTGCCCCTGTCTCTTGCTTTGATGATGCAGGTTGTCATAGGTTGACTTGTCCATCTTTTGATGTTACTCGTCCATGCTAGTCTTAATCTGCCTCTGTCTCTTGCTTTGATGATGCAGGTTGTCATAGGTTGACTTGTCCATCTGTTGATGTTACTCGTCCATGCTAGTCTTAATCTGCCCCTGTCTCTTGCTTTGATGATGCAGGTTGTCATAGGTTGACTTGTCCATCTTCTGATGTTACTCGTCCATGCTAGTCTTAATCTGCCTCTGTCTCTTGCTTTGATGGTAAAAAAAAAGAAGTAAAGTACCCACGTCACGCCAAGTGGCGTATAGGGAATATGGTGTTAGTGACCATACATTTTACAAACCTTCACATGATTTTTGGGGTAATATGTTCGGTATTACGCCCGTGCCGCTTTACCTTCCCAGAAAAAAATTCGTTACCCATTAAAGGCTGGGTGAACAGGACCTCGTCGGTTGGGATCGAACCCTAACTCTTGTCCTTTGTAGCCCAGTTCACTAACCACTGAGCTATCGCGGCTCCCTTGCTTTGATGGCGCAGGTTGTCAAAGGCTGACTTGTCCATCTTTTGATGTTACTCGTCCATATTAGTCTTGGTCTACTTCTGCCTCTTTTATCTTGTATTTTCCATTACAAGATTACTTTTAGTAGGCTGTTATGTCTTTTAGCGTGCCCCTAAAATCTCATTTGTCTTGTTTGCATTGTATTTAGTAGTTCTCTTTTAATTGTAATTGTTTTAAAACTTAATTGTTTGTTTTCTTTTCTTTCGGTCAAATTCTACCTATTCTTCTATATATCCACATTTCAAAGGCTTCAATTTTCTCTTCTGTTTTAATATAATGATTAGAGTGACCTAAAGATAGAATCCGACAAGAGGATAGCGGATATGTGTTTCGGATATTCTGAAACGAGATCAACATGGCGTTTCATTAGTCAGAGTTTTCACGAGAATTATAATCATATTGAAGCACGTGCTCTTCCGTTGTGAGTACGAGTGCAGGACGAGGGCTCTCTCGTTGAGTGGGTTGTATTTTCACGACCAATAATTGTCGACTTCCGGTGGAAAAACACTGTCTAGTTGAATCCATGAGAAACATAATTATTGTTTTTATGAATGTTGACAAAATATCAGTACAGTCTTCACCGTACTTAATTAACAACGTTTAAAAAGAGGTAAACGACAACATATTTTAGTTTGAGAACGGAAACTGAGGTGGTTACTGTAGCCTATCTGAAGTAATGTTTTTACAAGCACCTGTCTAAGCATCACTTTGAGGCGCCTAATGATGTCAGTGATAGAACTAGTGTCCCTAACATGACAGGTTGTCTATTGAAGTGGGCATAGCCAATCTGTGTTGATATCTTCTTCCTTCCCTATAAACACCTCCTCGCTTCATTTTGGTATCCATCCTTTCTTTATTTTCACCACTTCCTACTTTATAGCGAGCCGCGATAGCTCAGTGGTAAGTGAACTGAACTACCAAAGACAAGAGGTCGGGTTAGATCATGCTCGACAGCTTCCAGGTGCACCCAGCCTTAAATGGATACCGCATTTTTTTCTGGGAAAGTAAAGTGGCACAAGCGTAAACCCGACCACTTTACCCCAAAAATCACGTGCCGAAGGTCTGTAAAAATTATTGTTACTAACCCCATATTTCCTATACACCACTAGGCGTGACGGGGGTATTTACTTTTTTAAAAAATTCTTTATAGCATCACTCCCTTATTTTCCGGCGCATTCTTCCTTCTTTTGACTGTCACGTGTCTATATTGAGCTTAACCTTTATTTATTTGATCATCAAACGTCTCTATTTGGGAAGGGGGGTATTCATACAATGAGTCCCGTCTACACATCGAAGGTTGGCTACCATATAGCGTCATTCATACATCGAGTGCTGTCCTCACATCGAATGTTGGCTACCATATAGCGTAATTCATACATCGGATGCTGTCCCCCACATCGAAGGTTGGCTACCATTGAGCGCCATTCATACATCGGATGCTGTCCCCCACATCGAAGGTTGGCTACCATTGAGCGCCATTCATACATCGGATGCTGTCCCCCACATCGAAGGTTGGCTACCATTGAGCGCCATTCATACATCGGGTGCTGTCCCCCACATCGAAGGTTGGCTACCATTGAGCGCCATTCATACATCGGATGCTGTCCCCCACATCGAAGGTTGGCTACCATTCATACATCGGATGCTGTCCCCCACATCGAAGGTTGGCTACCATTGAGCGCCATTCATACATCGGATGCTGTCCCCCACATCGAAGGTTGGCTACCATTGAGCGCCATTCATACATCGGATGCTGTCCCCCACATCGAAGGTTGGCTACCATTGAGCGCCATTCATACATCGGATGCTGTCCCCCACATCGAAGGTTGGCTACCATTGAGCGCCATTCATACATCGGATGCTGTCCCCCACATCGAAGGTTGGCTACCATTGAGCGCCATTCATACATCGGATGCTGTCCCCCACATCGAAGGTTGGCTACCATTGAGCGCCATTCATACATCGGATGCTGTCCCCCACATCGAAGGTTGGCTACCATTGAGCGCCATTCATACATCGGATGCTGTCCCCCACATCGAAGGTTGGCTACCATTGAGCGCCATTCATACATCGGATGCTGTCCCCCACATCGAAGGTTGGCTACCATTGAGCGCCATTCATACATCGGATGCTGTCCCCCACATCGAAGGTTGGCTACCATTGAGCGCCAATCATACATCGGATGCTGTCCCCCACATCGAAGGTTGGCTACCATTGAGCGCCATTCATACATCGGGTGCTGTCCCCACATCGAAGGTTGGCTACCATTGAGCGCCATTTTACACTGCATCTTGTTTTGATGTTGCACATTGTCACCATAGTAGTAGGAGTAGGTTCACCCCCCCCCTTTTTTGATATTTTCGGTCCATTTTATTCTTTGGTCTGCCTCTGCCTCGTCTACCTTGTAATTTAACCTCAAAGCTGAATTTTAGTTGTCCTTTAGTATGGTATTGCATCTCTTCACATGCCTTATACATTTTAGTTGTCCTTTAGTATGGTATTGCATCTCTTCACATGCCTTATACATTTTAGTTGTCCTTTAGTAGGGTATTGCATCTCTTCACATGCCTTATACATTTTAGTTGTCCTTTAGTAGGGTATTGCATCTCTTCACATGCCTTATACATTTTAGTTGTCCTTTAGTATGGTATTGCATCTCTTCACATGCCTTATACATTTTAGTTGTCCTTTAGTAGGGTATTGCATCTCTTCACATGCCTTATACATTTTAGTTGTCCTTTAGTATGGTATTGCATCTCTTCACATGCCTTATACATTTTAGTTGTCCTTTAGTATGGTATTGCATCTCTTCACATGCCTTATACATTTTAGTTGTCCTTTAGTATGGTATTGCATCTCTTCACATGCCTTATACATTTTAGTTGTCCTTTAGTATGGTATTGCATCTCTTCACATGCCTTATACATTTTAGTTGTCCTTTAGTAGGGTATTGCATCTCTTCACATGCCTTATACATTTTAGTTGTCCTTTAGTAGGGTATTGCATCTCTTCACATGCCTTATACATTTTAGTTGTCCTTTAGTATGGTATTGCATCTCTTCACATGCCTTATACATTTTAGTTGTCCTTTAGTAGGGTATTGCATCTCTTCACATGCCTTATACATTTTAGTTGTCCTTTAGTATGGTATTGCATCTCTTCACATGCCTTATACATTTTAGTTGTCCTTTAGTATGGTATTGCATCTCTTCACATGCCTTATACATTTTAGTTGTCCTTTAGTATGGTATTGCATCTCTTCACATGCCTTATACATTTTAGTTGTCCTTTAGTATGGTATTGCATCTCTTCACATGCCTTATACATTTTAGTTGTCCTTTAGTATGGTATTGCATCTCTTCACATGCCTTATACATTTTAGTTGTCCTTTAGTAGGGTATTGCATCTCTTCACATGCCTTATACATTTTAGTTGTCCTTTAGTATGGTATTGCATCTCTTCACATGCCTTATGCATTTTAGTTGTCCTTTAGTATGGTATTGCATCTCTTCACATGCCTTATACATTTTAGTTGTCCTTTAGTATGGTATTGCATCTCTTCACATGCCTTATACATTTTAGTTGTCCTTTAGTAGGGTATTGCATCTCTTCACATGCCTTATACATTTTAGTTGTCCTTTAGTAGGGTATTGCATCTCTTCACATGCCTTATACATTTTAGTTGTCCTTTAGTATGGTATTGCATCTCTTCATATGCCTTATACATTTTAGTTGTCCTTTAGTAGGGTATTGCATCTCTTCATGTGCCTAATACAATTTAGTTGTCTTTTTCGAACTGTCTTCGGTAGTTCTATTTATTTTTTTCATCTGATTAATACAATTCCTGTTTTTTCCCCTAATTCTGCCAATATTCATATACCTCCACATTTCAAAGGCTTAATTTTTCTGCTCTGTTTTCTTATTTAATGTCCATGTTTCTGCACCACACAAGAATATTGAGTAGAGATATTATTTACAATTCATTGTTAATTCTTTATTTAACTTAATTTTGTTTCTATAACACCTTGTTCCTCCCACTTGTCTTTTCTTGGTCCTAGATTATTTTTAGCACCTCTCTTCTTTATATTGTCACCCACTGCTTTCATTTGTACACGCCCACTTTTCTCTTTCATAACCACACCCTTCTATCGTACAGCCCTCTTGTAGTACATACAATACAACTTCCTGTAAACCTGAACGCCTGGCCATGTTTGAAGCCCAATTATAATTTTCAAATTAACAAAATACATTTCTATGATCGCCCAACATGTGTCCATGTTCGTCATCCACTCGGGGCGTTCAATGGCCGTAGGAACGTTGTGACGTTGTTTACATGACATTACACAAAGTTTGAGTCTTTTAACCCACCACTTCCGATTTCTATTATTTTCCTTTTTAAAACGAAAACGGTAAAGTATTCTATTCTATTCTATTCTATTCTATTCTATTCTATTCTATTCTATTCATGAAATCAGCTTCATTGCTGTCGGGACATTCCCACAGCAGTTCGACCAGCCGTTCCATCATTTCTCGAAGCATATATGGACTGATTGTCCCTGTATCTTCTACTTCTTCTTTCCTTCCTCATCTGCCTTTCAGCGTCGAGGGGAGATATCATTTGCGGTCATTTGCTCTTCTGTTCGCCTCTGCTGCTGTTATGTTTCCTAGTGTTTCTAATATTCCATCGATCCATCTTGTCCCTGTATGATGTTGATTATAGACACACCTACCTTTCCCACTAAGTTCTCCGAATCGACCCCAGACCCCTTTTCTACCATTAGATTCCTCAGTCTCTCAATATAGACATCATTGTCTGACCAATCATGATCTTTTCTTAAGGAATGAAAAACGAACTTGGTGTCGTCTTCAAGTGTCCAGACTAAGGCCAGAACCCAGTGCCAGAGCTACCAGCGAACTATCGGTTCAGTTATATCTCGTAATGCGCATCATCTGGAAGTGCCGTGAGATATATAATTTGTCGCTGTACTTGGAATGGGGGGGGGGGGAAAGGAGGGAGAGAGTGAGATATATAACTTGTCACTGTACTTGGAATGGGGGGGGGGGGGAGGAGGGAGATATGTAATATGTGACTATTGTGGGGGCGGGGGTGGAAGTGAAATATGTAATCTGCAACTGTACTGGGGGGGGGGGGGGGTGAAATATATAATCTTTGACTGTACAGTGGGGGGGGGGGGGAGTGAAATATGTAATATGTAACTGTACTGTGGGGGTGGGGAGTGAAATATGTAATCTGTAACTGTACTGTGGGGGTGGGGAGTGAAATATGTAATCTGTAACTGTACTGTGGGGGTGGGGAGTGAAATATGTAATCTGTAACTGTCCTGGGGGGGGGGAGTGAAATATGTAATTTGTAATTGTACTGGGGGGGGGGAGTGAAATATGTAATCTGTAACTGTACTGTGGGGGGAGTGAAATATGTAATTTGTAACTGTACTGTGGGGGGGGGGTGAAATATGTAATCTGTAACTGTACTGTGGGGGGGGGGTGAAATATGTAATCTTTGACTGTACAGTGGGGGGGGGTGAGTGAAATATGTAATATGTAACTGTACTGTGGGGGTGGGGAGTGAAATATGTAATCTGTAACTGTACTGTGGGGGTGGGGAGTGAAATATGTAATCTGTAACTGTCCTGGGGGGAGTGAAATATGTAATTTGTAATTGTACTGGGGGGAGTGAAATATGTAATCTGTAACTGTACTGTGGGGGGAGTGAAATATGTAATTTGTAATTGTACTGTGGGGGGGGGGTGAAATATGTAATCTGTAACTGTACTGTGGGGGGGAGTTAAATATGTAATTTGTAACTGTTCTGTGGGGTGGGGGGAGTGAAATATGTAATCTATGACTATACTGTGTGGGGGGGGGTGAAAATATGTAATCTGTAACTATCCTGTGGGGGGCGGGGAAGTGAAATATGTAATCTATGACTATACTGTGTGGGGGAGGGGTGAAATATGTAATCTGTGACTGTACTGTGGGGGGGGGGTAAATATGTAATCTGTAACTGTACTGTGGATGGGGGGAAGTGAACTATATAATTTGTGACTGTACTGTCGGGGGGGGGGGGGGGAGGGAGTGAAATATGTAATCTGTAACTACTGTGGGGGGGACTGAAATATGTAATATGTAACTGTACTGTGGGGGTGAAATATGTAATCTGTAACTGTACTGTGAGGTGGTGGTGAAATATGTAATCTGTAACTGTACTGTGGGGGGGGGGGGGGTGAACTATGTAATCTGTAACTGTACTGTGGGGGGGGGTGAAATTTGAAATATGTGACTGAACTGTGGGGAGGGGGGGTGAAATATGTAATCTGTGACTGTACTGTGGGGGGAGTGATATATGTAATCTGTAAGTGTACTGTGGGTGGGGGTAGTGAAATATGTTATTTGTAACTGTACTGTGGGGGGGGGAGTGAAATATGTAATCTGTAACTGTACTGTGGGGGGAGTGAAATATGTAATCTGTAACTGTACTGTGGGGGGTGTGTGAAATATGTAATTTGTAACTGTACTGTGGGGGTGAAATATGTAATCTGTAACTGTACTGTGGGGTGAGTGAAATATGTAATCTGTAACTGTGCTGTGGGGTGGAGTGAAATATGTAATCTGTAACTGTACTGTGGGGGGAGTGAAATATGTAATCTGTAACTGTACTGTGGGGGGAGTGAAATATGTAATCTGTAACTGTACTGTGGGGGGAGTGAAATATGTAATCTGTAACTGTACTGTGGGGGGAGTGAAATATGTAATCTGCAACTGTACAAGACCATTCTTTTTGGAGATGATGGAGCCAATATACTGTCTAACTGTCAGTACAGCTTACATTTTTTTCTAGCACAGTGAGTCAGGTGCCTTTTTTCAGCCTGACCAGCTGTGTTTGAATCTGCGTTCACACCGTCGCCAAATCAGCGAGTTACCACTTCGCTACAGCAGCTCTCTTAAAGGAAACACCAAGATCAAACAAGACAGTAATGACCTTATTTTTTGTGTGTTCTCCAGCTTTCACATCTGGCGAGGTCCCTAGAGAATATTAACTGAATTTTGAGTGCTAATCCGTTTTTTTCCTGGCAGCCGTGTGCACACGGGTCCCTCGCTGCACAGGCAGATAACTCCGCCTTCGGTACTCGTATTTTTTCCCTTGATGAGTAATTGCCGTTTCAAGCGGGGCCTCGCAGCTGAGACCAGCGATGGTTGCCGCAGAGAGAAATCAGAAATAAAAATCCCAACTGGTGAAAACAGGATTTGAACTCACAACCTCTCTATCTCGAGACTGGTGCCCTGTCTCGAGACCAACCAGTCTCCTTTGATGACCGTATACAAATCTTCACTAAGCGAGCTAGCTTTTTTAAAAAAAAACTATCTTTACGACACATAGTACCATTGCTGGTGTATGTCGGTGAAGGGGGGCATATGATAGAACCTGAGGGATGAAGGCCGCTTGGTCAGACCAGGCGCCACGACACTCAGAACATTTATTACAACCTCGATAGCAATAAAATGGCTAGCTTAATTATAGATAATTGTTTCGCTACCCGTCGTGCATAATTTGTAGCGAATCGATCTAACCATGCACCGAACGAAACTTCCGGTTTGCAACTAGAACGACTGAAATACAGTGTTTCACTCCCTAACGACTTCTCCTCAATAACTCTAACACCAAATGGAATATTCTAGACCAGTGATAGTGCTGTAGTATATTTATTGTTGTTGAGCATATATTATTATTTAGTTATTGTTATTGATATTGGTTACTTTCATTTCATCTCTCTCTCTCTCTCTCTCTCTCTCTCTCTCTCTCTATATATATATAATATATATATATATATATATATATATTATATGCGATCAAGACTCAATCAGAGTAGGATCCAGACTCTCTCATGAAGTCAGCTGTCTGTTTAAGCGAATCGATTGCCCATATAGTTTTCCCTTCCAGGGAGGTGGGCGTGGACCACATTGTCCTTCTCAGGTCTGTGTACTGGGGGCAATCCTGTAGAACATGTTTGTAGTCATATTGTCCAGTGTACAGTGGCATAGGCTGGTTGTACCTATTTTGAATTTGGTGAACATATGATTTCTCATTCTATTGTGGCCAGTGCGTAGGCGAAGTATGAAGACTTGATCCCTCCTTGATAGTTGGTGGTATCCGTCCCTCTCGTTATGCTTTGGGTGTTCTCGTTTCCATTTTTCATGGAACTGACCTTTGAGGATGGATTTGGCTTCATCATAACTGAGCGGATGGTTCTCTTGTGGTAATCTCCCTCCCTAAAAAGTAAAAAAGTAAAGTACCCCCGTCACGCCAAGTGGCGTATAGGGAAAATATGGTGTTAGTGACCATATATTTTACAGACCTTCAGCACATGATTTTTGGGGTAATGTGGTCGGTATTACGCCCGTGCTGCTTTACTTTCCAGAAAAAATCCGGTACCCATTTAAGGCTGGGTGAACCTGGAAGCCGTCGGTTGGGATCGAACCCTACCTCTTGTCCTTTGTAGTCCAGTTACGTTACTTGTTACATTAGCTTGTTACGTTAGTTTGTTACATTACCTTGTTACGTTAGCTGGTTACGTTAGTTTTTTACGTTGGTTTGTTACATTATCTTGTTACATTAGTTTGTTACGTTACCTTGTTACATTAGCTTGTTACGTTAGCTTGTTACGTTACATTTTTACGTTAGCTTGTTACGTTACCTTGTTATGTTAGCTTGTTACGTTAGCTTGTTACGTTACCTTGTTGCATTACCTTGTTACGTTACCTTGTTACGTTAGCTTGTTACTTTAGCTTGTTACGTTAGCTTGTTACTTTAGCTTGTTACGTTAGCTTGTGACATTTGCTACGTTAGCTTGTTACATTAGTTTGTTACGTTAGCTTATTACGTTAGCTTGTTACGTTAGCTTGTTACGTTAGCTTGTTACATTACCTTGTTACGTTAGCTTGTTACGTTAGTTTGTTACATTACCTTGTTACGTTAGCTTGTTACGTTAGCTTGTTACGTTAGTTTGTTACATTACCTTGTTACGTTAGCTTGTTACGTTAGCTTGTTACGTTAGCTTGTTACGTTAGCTTGTTACATTAGTTTGCTACTTTAGCTTATTACGTTAGCTTGTTACGTTAGCTTGTTATGTTAGCATGTTACGTTAGCTTGTTACGTTAGCTTGTGATGTTACTTTGTTACGTTACCTTGTTACGTTACCTTGTTACATTAGCTTGTTACGCTAGCTTGTTACGTTACCTTGTGACATTAACTTGTTACGTTAGCTTGTTACATTAGCTTGTTACATTAGCTTTTTACGTTACCTTGTTACGTTAGCTTGTTACGTTAGCTTGTTATGTTACATTGTTACGTTAGCTTGTTAGGTTAGCTTGCTACGTTAGCTTGTTACGTTACCTTGTTATGTTACCTTTTTACATTAGCTTGTTACGTTAGCTTGTTACGTTAGCTTGTTACGTTAGCTTGTTATGTTACCTTTTTACATTAGATTGTTACGTTAGCATGTTACGTTAGCTTGTTCCGTTAGCATGTTACGTTAGCTTGTTATGTAAGCATGTTACGTAACCTTATTACGTTAGCATGTTAAGTTAGCTTGTTACATTAGCATGTTACGTTACCTTATTACGTTAGCATGTTACGTTAGCATGTTACTTTAGCTTGTTATGTAAGCATGTTACGTAACCTTATTACGTTAGCATGTTAAGTTAGCTTGTTACATTAGCATGTTACGTTACCTTATTACGTTAGCATGTTACGTTAGCATGTTACTTTAGCTTGTTATGTAAGCATGTTACGTAACCTTATTACGTTAGCATGTTAAGTTAGCTTGTTACATTAGCATGTTACGTTACCTTATTACGTTAGCATGTTAAGTTAGCTTGTTACATTAGCATGTTACGTTACCTTATTACGTTAGCATGTTACATTAGCTTGTTACGTTAGTATGTTACGTTAGCTTGTTACGTCTCATTGTTCTGAGCCCAGTGGACTAACTTACTCTCGCTAATTCTTAAGTTTCCCATGTCATCCTAGGCCGACCTGAACTTCCTCTCATCTTTGACTTATTTTTCTATTCCCCGGATCAGTCATACTATCACAATGGCCAAAATGACGGCCCGCGAGCCAGATTCGGCTCGCCAGTTTTTGTTGTTGTTTACCTTGGTCCTTGAAACGTCAACAGAAACTACTAAGTTGAATATCAATAAACAAAAATAAAATAATAAAAAATAAAGTTCTTGTCAGTTTAATTAAACAATAATGAGAAGGTAATTATAAAATGAATAATTAAATGTCTTGTTACTAATTAAGACACTATATTGTTAAAGTGCCAGAATTATTCATACATTATTAAATCAGATCATGTATTTTTTAGGGACTTCCGGTCAATATGGCGGATAGGCGGCAGGAACCATTAAGGCTAATTCTGAAAAGAGTTCCTTGTTGCAGTTTCTTCAAATTCCAAGTCCGGCTTGCTGTAGGAGCTACTGAGTTTAGTGGTCTGTGCACACCGGAAGCTGTGTTCTTCATCCGGATCGTGTTTCGATGTCCCGATTGCTTACGATGAATGATGATGTCGTATGACGAAAGACAGTTCAGCTGCGTTCACTTTCGGTGCCGCTTGGCCGTATGTCTTTTGGCGTGTGCTGCAACTGTTTGCCTTTCTTTGCTTGGATCCTTCAATAAGATGAGTTTTAATTTGGATGATTCCTCTAGCACAGGTTGTTGAGCAATTATGGATTTTAATTCTTTTGCAGTGATACCGGGGCATTTGACTAACCATAACCATGTATTTTTTAAAGATACTTTTAAGTTTGGGCATCTGGTCATGACCTTGGCTATAATCCGGCCCTTTGTCAACCTTATGCTGGCCACCACTGATCAAGATGTACAATGTCACATATATCTGGGCAGTAATATAGACAAAGAAGGAGGAACTAAGAATGATACCAAAATAAGGATATCGAAAGCAAGAGGATCATCGTTGCAATAAGAAACACATGGAAATCCAAAGAAATTAGGTTAAATTCAAGAATAAAAATGTTAACTCCAATGTTAAGTCAGTCCTACTATATGACTGTGAAACATGGAGAATAACATAAATGACAATCACGAAGATACAGATTTTTCATTAATGGATGCTTGCGCGAAATAAAAGGATGGAAATAGCAGGACAAAATCACGAACGTAGAAGTATGTGAAAGTACCAGTCAAATACTAGTGGATAAGGGTATACAACGAAATGATGGCGCTCTATTGGACACACACTGCGGAAGCCAACTGAGACAAAGTGGAAGACCAAAATATTCTTTGAGACGTTAGGTGGAAACAGAGATGAAGATGATGGGGAGGACATGGAATGATCTTAAAAAAATGGCAAGAAACATAATGGCTTGGAACGTGTTTGTTGAAGACCTATGCTCCACAGGGAGTTAAAAAGTAGAAGAAGAATGAAGATATTGCAAAGAAATGTGAACTGGGTGTGTTTATTGTGTGAGAAATTAAAAGAAAATGTTTCGTGCTGAAGTCGGATGTGTTGGGCCGAAAGGTGCAAATAGCACAGTTATACTGCAAACCACAACACAACACAGACACGCCCATTAAACGTCCTATTAATATCGGATGACGAAGAAAAGTAGTACATTTGTCATCGGGCGAACGCAAGCAAGCAAAAGAACATGTTGTGTGTGTGTGTGTGTGTGTGTGTGTGTGTGTGTGTGTGTGTGTGTGTGTGTGTGTGTGTGTGTGTGTGTGTGTGTGTGTGTGTGTGTGGCGCTTAATGTTGAGACACTAAACAACACAGTCTGCCTGACAGGCCTCTCTGCTGATCTTTGTCATTTGGATGAGGGTGTCCACAGAATACGGTTGCTGTTCGTGATTGTCAGTGTACCGTACATGTGATTTCACACAGAATAGCTGGAGAATGTGTTGCTCTGCTCTAGATTAGCGGTTGTTTAGCGGTAAACGCTTTAAACTATTCTAGGTTCGGTAACTAGTGAGACATTCTGCATTACTCTCCCTCTGTGCTATACCTGTTACAAGTAGATTGGCCATATTACCTTTGAACAAAAACTGGAAATTGACTGATATAGAAGTTGTATTTGTGTGTGATTTTATGCGAAGTACAAGAGGTTATATGGATATAATTACAGATCCTGGGAGAGTGTCATATAACAACGGCGGTAGCCAAGACACAAGTACATAATTTTTACTAATGATATAGATGTTTAGACCATCATAGCAAACATTGTGTGAAATGATTGATGTTTATATGCAATCAATCTATGTGTCGAGATGACTTGTGAAGTATAACTAAAAAACTGTGTGAATAAACTTGTGTACGAGATCTAGACGACGTCTTGTGTCATCATATGAAGTGCCAACACGAGTGTTGTTATAAATATTTGGAGTTGTAGTATCTTTGTTGTGAATTAATTACGTTGCTTTGAGCATGTGGTTAATGGGTGAATTGTCCATGTAGCCATGAATGGTTTGACTTACATATTGGCTATCCGTTTTGTATAAATAATCAACGGTGTTGTGGCGATTCATGATTATACAAAGAAATTACGACGGTGGTTTTCTGTTGCCTTCCGCCGGTTTGTTTACGGTTGACTCCGCTAGCCTTTGACTAAAAGTCTCACCCACAAGGCAGCGGGGTTGTTTTACTTCAGGATACCCTCCCTTAGCCTTTTACTCTCCCGAGCTTACCTGCAAGGCAGCAGGGCAGCGACAGGTTGTACTGTTTACTGCATACAGTAGCAGGTAAAATTACCCGACCTGACAGTCAGGTGTCAATATTAAAACAGGTAAATGAATTTAAATATTTGGGAACTTTGTTAACCACAGATGGAAGATGTACAGAAGAGGTGAGATGCGGAATGGCTCAGGCAAAAGCAGCTTTCCAAAAAAATGAGGAAGATACTATGCAATCCATTTTTGCCAATAGAAACAAGAAAAAAGAGTTGTTAAATGTTACGTAGAGCCAATCTTAACATATGGATGCGAGTCATGGACAATAGGACAACAGACAAGAAAATCACTGGAGTCTGTAGAAATGTGGTTTTACAGAAGAATATTGAGAATACCATGGACAGCTAAGAAGAGTAATGAGGAGGTTCTGAGAGAGGTCAAAGCAAAAAGAGAGCTAATTTCCAATATTAGTAAGAAACAATCATCATGTTTTGGCCATGTAATGAGAAGAGAGCAACTGGAATATATTGTAACAACTGAAAAAATTGAGGGACGAAGAGAGGGAAGCAAAGAGAAAAAATAACAGACAGCTTAAGAGAATGGCTTGGCAGAAGGTCAACAACAGAAATGATAAATAGCTGCCGAGATCGAAAGTTGTGGAGAGACATGATCACCTACGCCACTAGGCCCGGTACTTGATGATGATGAATCAAGGCTGTAGTGTCACCGTTACAAGCCAACTAGGCGAGACGATCTTTATAATTCTATCTATCTATCTATCTATTATCTATTGTCCTTTCGAGCCGAAGACAACACAAAGGGCAGAACCACAATCTCAAAAACAGAAACCTTGCGTGCCAAAGTGGCACATATTGCAGAGATCACTGCTTCTAAAACTGTTTCCATAACAATGCTTTTTACAATGACAGCTTGTCAAGCCATCGATCAATCTTCTTAGTCGCCTCTTACGACATGCCTGGAAGGCCACAGTGTCACTATTCTTTACTTCCCACATAATGAGGCTCCAGTAACACACGGGGAAATCATCATTATGAAGTAATTTTATAATTAGTACTATTATTATACGTTTGTGTTGTTGTTGTTGTTTGTTTTTGTACCTGCTGAAGACATTTTGCCAGAAAAGTCGTTCTACTTTTGTTTTGTTTCTCACCTACGTAAAGCTGTTACCAAACCCCTTTTTTTCTTTTTTGTTTTGTTTGAAATGTTCATTATTATCATCAGCTTTACAGCAGCTTTACATTTCTATGCATCTTGATGCAGCTTTACGCATTTACCCATTTACTATATAGTGCCATACCGCTGCTACTCACTGTTCTGTATACCGTCCTATATGTTTACACTAGACCTTCATTCTGTAGACTGTTAGTGTTTATAAATATTACTATTATTATGTGTTTTGTGTTGTTGTTTGTTGTTCCTGTTGAAGGCCTTTTGCTCGAAACGTCATTCTACCTTTGTTTTGTTTTTTTCCCCACATGCGCAAAGCAGTTACCATCATCATCATCATCATCATGTGCCATACCGGTTGGCGTAGGCGATCATGTCCTTCCACAATCGTCTATCTACAGTGCATAGTATCAGTTCTGTTGTTGACTGTTTCCCGAGCTATGACACCAAGCTATCCAGTATTTTCTCTCTTTGTCGTCCGCGATCTTTCTTACCCTGTATTTTGCCAGTTGTAACCAAGTATTCCAACTTTCCTCTTCTCATGATGTGCCGGAAAAAATGTTGATTGTTTCTTACCACTTACTTTTAATTCATATTTTTATTTTACATTTTCATTATTATCATCAGCTTTACAGAAAATTATGGAGCCACGACAGCTCAGTGGTTAGTGAACTGGACTACAAAGGGCAAGAGGTAGGGTTCGATCCCAACCGACGGTTTCCAGGTTCACCCAGCCTTTACTTGGTACGGGATTTTTTTCTGGGAAAGTAAAGCGGCACGGCGTAATACCGACCACATTAGCCCAAAAATCTTGTGCCGAAGGTCTGTAAAATTATGGTCACTAACTCAATATTCCCTATACGCCATTTGGCGTGATGGGGTACTTTACTTTACATTACTTTACTTTACACAAAATTCGCATTTACAAAATGTTGACTGGTGTTTATTTTGTCCTTTCAACGAGAGCCTTGACCGCACGGATGTCTCGTCGGGCTTCAAACCGGGAGAATGCGATTTCGGATCTCGATATGCTCAAAAGTTATTTTTTTCTATCGAGAAATAAAAACTCAGACGTGAACACCACGTGGCGACAGCCTAGACCAAGCAACCTACTTCTCACGTTATATATGTAGCCCGACACCCTACCTCGGCAGATCCCAGTAATAAGGTAAAGACGGTCCTTTTTTTAAAACTAAATCTAATTACATTATTAGGCACATCTCATTATCTTCTCATCATATAGACTATACTGATTAAACTGACTATCTTGCTTCTATTTTGTCATTTATTGACATACTTGATACTTGTTACTTGTTACTTGTTTCTTGATACTGATTCTTTATACTTGTTTCTTGATTCTTGATTCTTGATTTTGGATTATTGATTCTTCATACTTTATTCTTCATACTTGATTCTTTATACTTGTTACTTGATTTTGATTCTTGATTCTTTATACTTGGATTCTTGATTCTTCATACTTGATACTTGATTCTTTATACTTGGATTCTTGATTCTTCATACTTGATACTTGATTCTTTATACTTGATTTTTGATTTTTTATTCTTTTTACTTGGATTCTTGATTCTTCATACTTGATTCTTTATACTTGATTTTTGATTCTTTTTACTTGGATTCTTGATTCTCCATACTTGATACTTGGATTTTTGATTCTTCATACTTGATTCTTGATACTTGGTTCGCGATACTTGATTCCTGATACTCAATATTCGAAACTTGATTCTTGATCATTCCAGCGCTGCTAGAAGTCACAAAGGCTTCACCGTGTTTTCCGCCAACCTTCTATATTCTAATGTCCAGATTTTTTGCTGGGAAGTAAAGGCCACCTGGCATTGCTACCGACCAAATCACCCACGTTTGCCCGAGGTCGTAGAAAAATCTGGTCACTAACATCATGTTCCCTATAATCCTAGCAGGGCATGGAGACAGCCATTACTTATTAATATTTCTATTCTAGGCGAGGTGTCCGCTCTTATCTAATGAGTCTACGACTGGCTACTTTGTTGTTCTTATAAGTGCTCTCTCTTTTCAGCGTGTCTCCGGGTCTCCTTATTTTCCTGTATCCTGATGTTTCCCATAGAAGAGCCTGTTTTTGAAATTCTGTTGTTGTCATTTTTCAAAACATGCTCGACATATGTCCATCTTCTCTTCCTAATTGTTACAAAGATCGCATGTTATCTTACACTGAAAAAGTATATCTTTCAATCGCTGTTCTTCCAAATTCACAGCTCAAAATTAACATATATATGGCCTTCGACGTTCTGACAGATGGTTGGTAGCAAGCAAGCGTGATAAGTCAGTAGTTTGGTAAAATATGAGTGTCTTATGTTGGATGTTGTTTTGCTGAACAGCTTCTCTCGTGGCTGAATCTGTCAATGTTTGATAGGCAGATTCGACCGAAGAACGAGCAAGATGTAGTCGTGGTACCTGGCCACGTCTCCCTTCTCCCGCGCCTTCTGAATTTGATATCAGCACTGCCTCGAATGTTGCTGTGCCATTACAAACATTTTTTTTCCATGTGCTACGATTTGCTGCCAGATTTCCCCAGTTTCTTTCACTGATAGAGAATTCCCTCAAGGAAGCCCTGCAAACATCCTTATATCTCAGCACTGGTCTGCCCTTTGGTCTCTTGCCGTCCTTAAGTTCCACATACAATATTTGTTTGGAAATAGGATTGTTTACCATTCTTCTTTTATGACTCATCCACTTTAGTCTTCGACTCCTCAATAAACAAAATATTCTTAATAATTTCATATATATATATATTCCTATGATATAAATTCTAAATAAATTCCTTATATATATATATATATATATATATATATATATATATATATATATATATAATATATATATATATAAATACACTTAGTTAATATTTTTTATTTATTTATATATATAATTTAAAATATTGTGTACATTCATAATTTGAAACAATGTACTTGTCAAAAAAGGGATTTCTGAAGTGGTAATTTTGAGCTGTTTTCTTGTTGTTGTTGTTGTTGTTGTTGTTGTTAATTTGTCTATTTTGTTTTATTTAGAGAGAAACCTAACCTGTTTTAATTATGTCTGCCAGTAAGTAGAGGTAAACATCTGTATACATCTACAAAAAAAAAAAAAACAACAACATAGGGTACAAATTTAAATTACTTTTTTTTTTTTTACGAATTTGAAACAAATTTGTCCTGCTCACTATTTAGCCAAATAAATTATATCAATTTTATTTATACTTTTTATTTTTTTAATCCCCTTAAAGTATACCAACCCACGGTGTCAATTTTCATCCTCTTAGGTTATTTAAAAAAAAATTATAATCCCTTCTTATTCGCGCACACGTCATCATCACGTACACTATCATGTTTCTAAGCTCAGCGATCTGGGCTGGTCGTTAATCGGCTATATCAACGCATTTTACCTGTTTCACGATCTCATGGTTCGAATTTCAAAAAAAAAAAAAAAATGTGCTCGGCGCATCTGCGCTGTATGCGTGCGTCATAGGCATTATCATCATCATCATCACCGTCATTGAGTGTCATTTCCGCATCGAAGGTTGGCTAAACCACCCGACTGGACTACCGACGGTCGGACAACCCGTGTTCGATTCAGTGTGAGTTTTACTCGTGGTTGAAAAAAAAAATTACCCCCGCGGTCGACCCAGCCGCTGGCAGAAATGGGTACCAGAGTAGTACTCTGGGAAGGTGAAGAATGCCGCCTCACATCGTGAGTTTCGATGCTTGAAGCGACACTATCCAGAAGTCTCCGAACACTTCTGGATAAGTGGCCGAGCACACATGGGTGAAAACTCGCTTGCTAAAACGCCATTAAGGTCTCGTACTTTACCTTAACCTTAACATTAACATTAACCTTTACCTTTACCTTTACCTTTACCTTTACCTTTACCTTTACCTTTACCTTTACCTTTACCTTTACCTTTACCTTTACCTTTACCTTTACCTTTACCTTTACCTTCATCTTTACCTTTACCTTTACCTCTTGTTTTAATTTTGCAGGTTGTCATAAGCTGATTTGTCCATCTTTTCATGTTACTCGACCAGGTTAGACTTGGTCTGCCTCTTTTACCTTGTATTTTCCCTTCCAAGATTACTTTTAGCAGGTTGCTATGTCTTGTAACCTGCCCCATAAATCTCATTTGTCTTTCTTGACTTTCATCGTGGACACAATTCGCAAATTTAATTTAAATTTCCTTTGAGGCCCTTCACCCACCCTTACCCCCACAGAAAGCCTGCCATACATAATCTTTAAGTTGGAACCACTGCTGTAGTGTAGCGTTGTCCAACCCACGGCCCTTGGGTCCTGCAAGAACGCATTGTGTTGCCAGTTTCCATGTTCAACGGTTTCATTAAAAGACTATCTTGACGACACATAGTACCATTGCTGGTGTATGTCGGGGGGGGGGGGGGGGGGGGGGCAACGATAGAACCCGAGGGATAAAGGCCGCTTGGTCAAGCAGTCGCCACGACGTGTGAGACTCAGGATTTTTATTTCACCCCCGATAGAAAAAATCATTTCTGTCTACCGCGGGCTTCGTACGCCGGCTTTTCAGCCAGTGGAACAGTGGTTTTAGCCGCACGGCCACGGGCACCTAATGTTTCATTAACAGAGAAAAATTCAATATCCGAATAGTTAAATTATTCGATTCGGCAAGTCAATCGTTTCTGGTACTGTCAAGCAAAGAAATGCAGATAAACGCATACAGATTGGGTGGACGCACACGTCCCCCTGAACACTAACGTTCATTTTCCTTGTGGCCACGGCGCAGTGTACAGGGATACTATTTTATTTTTATTTCTCATTCTAGTTCGAAATTATTTTTTTTTTTTTTATTATTTACTATTTTTTTAATTATCTGAGTGTGTGATGTATGTTTGTTTCCTGCTGAAGGCCTATTGAGCCGGAACGTTTTTTTTCTAATTTGTGTCGTCCACTTATTACGTAAACCTTTAACCATACTGATTCTTTTTCTAATTTGTGTCGTCCACTTATTACGTAAACCTTTAACCATACTGATTCTTTTTCTAAATTTTTATTTCTTCTAAATAATTTGTTTCCCATCCCTTCTTTCAATCGTTTCTGTAAGTTTTATAGTTCCCACGGTACAAAACTCGCTGCGTTCGTGTGACTGTATAATCCCTGGTTCATGAAATATAAATAGCGATACAACTCGCCAAAATTAGAGATTCGAAAAGCTTTGATACTAACTCAATCAGGAAAATAGCTCTGTAGGTCACTCCAGTAACGCCATTCTCGCAGGAGTGTGAATGTTGGTTCCAACAGTTGACTTGTCAGTAGTTTCCCGTTGAATGGAGATTCTGGGTAGTTGATGCGAAGAAGTTTCCCGTTGTCTGGAGATTCTGGGTGGTAGATACGAAGAAGTTCCCGTTGACTAGAGATTCTGGGTGGTAGATACGAAGAAGTTTCCCGTTGACTAGAGATTCTGGGTGGTAGATACGAAGAAGTTTCCCGTTGTATGGAGATTCTGGGTGGTAGATACGAAGAAGTTTCCCGTTGACTAGAGATTCTGGGTGGTAGATACGAAGAAGTTTCCCATTGTATGGAGATTCTGGGTGGTAGATACGAAGAAGTTTCCCGTTGTATGGAGATTCTGGGTGGTAGATACGAAGAAGTTTCCCGTTGTATGGAGATTCTGGGTGGTAGATACGAAGAAGTTTCCCATTGTATGGAGATTCTGGGTGGTAGATACGAAGAAGTTTCCCGTTGTATGGAGATTCTGGGTAGTAGATACGAAGAAGTTTCCCGTTGTATGGGGATTCTGGGTGGTAGATACGAAGAAGTTTCCCGTTGTATGGAGATTCTGGGTAGTAGATACGAAGAAGTTTCCCGTTGTATGGAGATTCTGGGTGGTAGATACGAAGAAGTTTCCCGTTGTATGGAGATTCTGGGTAGTAGATACGAAGAAGTTTCCCGTTGTATGGAGATTCTGGGTGGTAGATACGAAGAAGTTTCCCGTTGTATGGAGATTCTGGGTGGTAGATACGAAGAAGTTTCCCGTTGTATGGAGATTCTGGGTAGTAGATACGAAGAAGTTTCCCGTTGTATGGAGATTCTGGGTGGTAGATACGAAGAAGTTTCCCGTTGTATGGAGATTCTGGGTAGTAGATACGAAGAAGTTTCCCGTTGTATGGGGATTCTGGGTGGTAGATTCGAAGAAATTTCAGATACTGCTGAGGATCGAACCCGGACTCTTCTGGTCTGGAAGCGAGCACACTAAACCTGAAAATTCCGCGACCAGGATACGATCCTGGGTTGTCGCGGTCACAACGCGAAGTACTAACCACTATATGATTGCGACCGGAAAGCTCACGAATATGGTGTTAGTGAC
Organism: Megaustenia siamemsis; assembly: GCA_032433765.1. Lineage (NCBI taxonomy): Eukaryota > Metazoa > Mollusca > Gastropoda > Stylommatophora > Ariophantidae > Megaustenia > Megaustenia siamemsis. The sequence goes on along the minus strand of JAVIAB010000091.1, from coordinate 8,090,614 downwards.
TATACATTTTACAGACCTTCGGTACACGATTTTTTGGGGTAATGTGGTCGGTATTACACTCATGTCGCTTTACTTCCCAGAAAAAATCCGGTACCCATTAAAGGCTGGGTGAACTGGTAGCCGTCGATTGGGATCGAACCCTACATCTTGCTTGTCCTTTGTAGTCCAGCTCACTAACCACTGAGCTATCACGGCTCCCACTGTGTCATCAACGTATCTATAATTATGGTGCCATTAATTGAGGAAAGGTCGAACTTCACAAATCTGTGATCTCCCTGGAAAAGGAAGAATAAATTAATCTCCACACCACCACGAACTTCACAAATCTGTGATCTCCCTGGAAAAGGAAGAATAAATTAATCTCCACACCACCACGAACTTCACAAATCTGTGATCTCCCTAGAAAAGGAAGAATAAATTAATCTCCACACCACCACGAACTTCACAAATCTGTGATCTCCCTAGAAAAGGAAGAATAAATTAATCTCCACACCACCACGAACTTCACAAATCTGTGATCTCCCTAGAAAAGGAAGAATAAATTAATCTCCACACCACCACGAACTTCACAAATCTGTGATCTCCCTGGAAAAGGAAGAATAAATTAATCTCCACACCACCACGAACTTCACAAATCTGTGATCTCCCTGGAAAAGGAAGAATAAATTAATCTCCACACTATTACAATTGTCTTCATTGCCATGTGTTTCTTGATCTTTTCAGAAAAAAGTGTTCTAGTTTATTAGATTTTCTTTGTTTTGTTTGTTTGTTTGTTTATTTTAAATTAAAAACAAGAAATTGACACATTTATATATAATCCATCCATCGTTCCACCCACCGACCCATCCATCCGTCCGTCCGTCCGTCTACGTCCGTCCGTCCGTCCGTTCACCCATCCATCTATCTATGTTATAGTATTATTGTGCCCATGTATTTGACGCGTTGCACTTGTTTCAGATTTGTCCTGTTTATTTTATGCTGCATGATGGTGGTGATTGTTTCTTCGATATGACCATTAGTTCTGTTTTCGTATTATTCAGACTGATACCTTTCTGGTTGCTTAATTTGTTTCATACACATGTATGAAATAGACCTTTCTTAGTGCTGCTTATATTTTTTTCACTGTTAATATTATTAAGTTTGTTGAAAGCCCTTCTGGTCTTGTTTATCCCTTGCATAACGTCTTTTTCTGCTCCTCTACATTGTCGGTAATAAAGGGTTCCCTCCCTTGTTTTGCAAGGCTTATGGGGAATATAGAGTCCTAAAGTTGCATGTACTTATTTTAAAATCCTTCCTCCGACATAAGTTCGAATTCCTCTCCATGGCTTCCTCTGGACTAGTACGTGATGAGGCTCCAATCTTTTTCACGGTGGTCAGCGACATCATTCTTCGTGTCCTGAACATGCCTCTTGTGTACCACACGCTTTGCAGTTTTCACTTACTGGGTGTTGGTCATTGATGACTTTTCCACCCCATCCACCGTCACAGACTGTACAATTCGGAATGGACATTTTTGTGCCATGTGATCTCCCTAGAAAAGGAAGCCCATTTTGGGCCATGTTAAAAGATACAACAGCTTACTAAAAGTAATCCTGGAGGGGAAAATACAAGGTAAAAGAGGCAGAGACAGACCAAGACTAACATGGACGAGTAACATCAAAAGATGGACAAACCAGCCAATGACAACCTGCACCATCAAAGCAAGAGACAGAGAAGAATGGCGCTCCATGGTAGCCAACCTATGATGTGGAGACGGCACTCGATGATGATGATGATGTGGAATATAAACAAATAACACCAAAGCTAAAACTAAGCATAGCAAAATGTTATATCTTCTCAATATTCCTATATGGTGCACAAACATGGACACTAGACAAGAAAACAGAACAGAGAATTGAAGCCTTTGAAATGTGGATATATAGAAGAATAGGTAGAGTTGGATGGAAGGAAAAGAAAACAAACGATGAAGTCTTAAACAACTAAAAATGAAAAGAGAACAACTAAACACAATTCAAACAAGACAAATGCAATTTTTGGGCATGTTAAAAGACACAACAGCCTACTAATAGCAATCTTGGAGAGGAAAATACAAGGTAAAAGAGGCATAGGCAGACCAAGACTGACATGGATGAGTAACACCAAAAGATGGACAAGTCAGCCTATGACAACCTGCACCATCAAAGCAAGAGACAGGGGGTCCGTGGTAGCCAACCTTCATTGCGGAGATGGCACTCGATGATGATGATGATGATGATGTGGACTATACGAGTTAGTGGACCATATTTTTCTATAACCACCATACATTTTTGGGTGATGTGGTCGGTGTCACGCCAGACCGCCTTTACTTCCAAGAAAAATATCTGGCACTCACTTTTAGTGGCTGAGTTAACCCCGGAGCCTTATCAGTCCGGAAAAAACCGCCACTGCTATGAATCAAACTCTGGCCCTTCTGATCAAGAAACGAGCACACTAACCACTCAGCCACCGAGGCGAGCACACTAACCACTCAGCCACCGAGGCGAGCACACTAACCACTCAGCCACCGAGGCGAGCACACTAACCACTCAGCCACCTAGGCGAGCACACTAACCACTCAGCCACCTAGGCGAGCACACTAACCACTCAGCCACCTAGGCGAGCACACTAACCACTCAGCCACCGAGGCGAGCGCACTAACCACTCAGCCACCTAGGCGAGCACACTAACCACTCAACCACCGAGGCGAGCACACTAACCACTCAGCCACCTAGGCGAGCACACTAACCACTCAGCCACCGAGGCGAGCACACTAACCACTCAGCCACCGAGGCGAGCACACTAACCACTCAGCCACCGAGGCGAGCACACTAACCACTCAGCCACCTAGGCGAGCACACTAACCACTCAGCCACCGAGGCGAGTACACTAACCACTCAGCCACCGAGGCGAGCACACTAACCACTCAGCCACCGAGGCGAGCACACTAACCACTCAGCCACCGAGGCGAGCACACTAACCACTCAGCCACCGAGGCGAGCACACTAACCACTCAGCCACCTAGGCGAGCACACTAACCACTCAGCCACCGAGGCGAGCACACTAACCACTCAGCCACCGAGGCGAGCACACTAACCACTCAGCCACCTAGGCGAGCACACTAACCACTCAGCTACCGAGGCGAGCACACTAACCACTCAGCCACCGAGGCGAGCACACTAACCACTCAGCCACCGAGGCGAGCACACTAACCACTCAGCCACCTAGGCGAGCACACTAACCACTCAGCCACCTAGGCGAGCACACTAACCACTCAGCCACCTAGGCGAGCACACTAACCACTCAGCCACCTAGGCGAGCACACTAACCACTCAGCCACCGAGGCGAGCACACTAACCACTCAGCCACCTAGGCGAGCACACTAACCACTCAGCCACCGAGGCGAGCACACTAACCACTCAGCCACCTAGGCGAGCACACTAACCACTCAGCCACCTAGGCGAGCACACTAACCACTCAGCCACCGAGGCGAGCACACTAACCACTCAGCCACCGAGGCGAGCACACTAACCACTCAGCCACCTAGGCGAGCACACTAACCACTCAGCCACCTAGGCGAGCACACTAACCACTCAGCCACCGAGGCGAGCACACTAACCACTCAGCCACCGAGGCTCCTATATTTTGGTGAAGCTACTAAGGTATGTAAAGTGATTCACTTCCTTTGACTGCCGCTCCTTCGGTTTCCACTTGATTATGACACGTGTTGTTGCATTCTATTATCTTTGTTTCATTCTTGTTAATCTGTAGTACCGAATTCTTTCTTTCATTCTTTCTTTCTTCTTTCCTTCTTTCCTTCCTTCCTTCCTTCCTCCTTCTTTCTTTCGTTCTTTCTTTCGTTCTTTCTTTATTTCTACCTTTTTCTCTTTCTTTCTTTCTCTTCTTTCTTTCTTCCTTTCTTTATTTCCTTCTTTCAGTCTTTCTTTCTTTCCTTCCTTGCTTCCTCCGTTCATCATTTGTCTTCCGGCGTCGAGGTGAGATGTAGTTCGTAGTTTCTTGCTCTTCTATTGGTCACTTCTATGGTCACTTCTATTGGTCTCTTCTATTGGTCTCTTCTATTGGTCTCTTCTATTGGTCTCTTCTATTGGTCACTTCTATTGGTCACTTCTATTGGTCACTTCTATTGGTCTCTTCTGTTGTTATACCTCCGAGTGTTACTAGTATTCCATCTACCCACCTTTATCTTAGTCGGCCTCTTTGTCTGGTATTCTCGTATCGTTTGTTGGTAGCGTATACTATTAGACTTAGTACATGATGTCTTAGTCTATGTACCATTTTGACAAAGATAGGCACAAATATAAAATGTATAATATATTAAATACTCTACAGGTACGGCGAGTTGTAAAATATATGTAAAAAAATGAGTTACAAGAAATGTTGGACATTATAGTGAAAGAAAGCAAAAATAAAGGACTCAGCCTTAATAGCGAAAAGACAGAGGTAATGGTGGCAACAAAGAAAAAGACGTCACCTCAGTTCAAAATAAAGACAAGTGGAACAATATTAAAACAGGTAAATGAATTTAAATATTTGGGAACTTTGTTAACCTCAGACGGAAGATGTACAAAAAAGGTGAGATGCAGAATGGCTCAGGCAAAAGCAGCTTTTCAAAAAAATGAGGAAGATACTATGCAATCCATTTTTGACAATAGAAACAAGAAAAATAGTTCTTAAATGTTATGTAGAGCCAGTCTTAATATATGGATGTGAATCATGGACAATAGGAAAAAAGACAAGAAAATCACTGGAGTCTGTAGAAATGTGGTTTTACAGAAGAATGTTGAGAATACCATGGACAGCTAAGAAGAGTAATGAAGATGTTCTGAGAGAGGTCAAATCAAAAAGAGAGCTAATTTCCAATATTAGGAAGAAACAATCATCATTTTTTGGCCATATAATGAGAAGAGAACAACTGGAATATATTGTAACAACTGGGAAAATTGAGGGACGAAGAGATAGAGGGAAGCAAAGAGAAAAAATAACAGACAGCTTAAGAGAATGGCTTGGCTGAAGTCAACAACAGAAATGATAAATAGCTGCCGAGATCGAAAGTTGTGGAGAGACTTGATCACCTACGCCAGTAGGCCCGGTACTTGATGATGATGTAAAAAAAATATCTTCTTCGCTATGTTTGGCTCGTTTTTGAATATTGAGATCCTACCTGCCCTAATAATTATTTATCATATGACTAACAGACGCATATGTTCTGGCTACTTTTCCTTTTCAGCCATTTTGTGGTTTCTGATTTCAGAAGAGCGAATCATTTCAGGTAAGAGGTATGTTTACAAGGAAAATATAGATACACAATTTATTCCCGAGTTGTGTTCGTAGCCATATAATATAATCATAAGTACATCTGTACCGAAGGTTTCGGTTCACCCAGCCTTTAATGGGTACCGGATTTTTATTTCTGGGAAAGTAAAGCGGTACGGGAGTAATACCGACCACATACCCCAAAAATCACGCGCCGAAGGTCTGTAAAATTTATGGTCACTAACACCATATTCCCTATACGTCACTTGGCGTGACGGGGATACTTTTTTCTTTTTTTTACAACTGTGTGAAAGACATCGGCAATGATAGCTATTTTTTTGATAGCTTAGTTTGCCGTGTGCTTTATCGTTTGGTTCTCGTGGCAAGCCGCTGTGCCAAGGAGTACGGGTTCCATCCTGCTTCGGACTATCTACCGTTTGTTGTTTCTGTTGTTGATTATTTGTGATTTTTTTTCCCTAAGTGTTGTAAACATAGCTCTTCCTGTGAGATGATTCACTGGAATGGAAATAGTTGGTTTCATCTATTGACTTTCATCTAATGACTTTCATCTATTGATTTTCATTTATTGGCTTTCATCTATTGACTTTCTTCTATTGACTTTCATTTATTGACTTTCATCTATTGACTTTCATCTATTGACTTTCATTTATTGACTTTCATCTATTGACTTTCATTTATTGACTTTCATCTATTGACTTTCATTTATTGACTTTCATCTATTGACTTTCATCTATTGACTTTCATCTATTGACTTTCATTTATTGACTTTCATTTATTGACTGTCATCTATTGACTTTCATCTATTGACTTTCATTTATTGACTTTCATCTATTGGCTTTCATTTATTGACTTTCATTTATTGACTTTCATCTATTGACTTGCATCTATTGACTTCTTCTATTGACTTTCATTTATTGACTTTCATCTATTGACTGTCATCTATTGACTTTCATCTATTGACTTTCATTTATTGACTTTCATCTATTGGCTTTCATTTATTGACTTTCATTTATTGACTTTCATCTATTGACTTGCATCTATTGACTTTCATTTATTGACTTTCTTCTATTGACTTTCATTTATTGACTTTCTTCTATTGACTTTCATTTATTGACTTTCTTCTATTGACTTTCATTTATTGACTTTCTTCTATTGACTTTCATTTATTGACTTTCATTTATTGACTTTCTTCTATTGACTTTCATTTATTGACTTTCTTCTATTGACTTTCATTTATTGACTTTCTTCTATTGACTTTCATTTATTGACTTTCATCTTGTGACTTTCATCTATTGACATTCATCTATTGACTTTCATCTATTGGCTTTCATTTATTGACTTTCATCTATTGACTTTCTTCTATTGACTTTCATTTATTGACTTTCATCTATTGACTTTCTTCTATTGACTTTCATATATTGACTTTCTTCTATTGACTTTCATTTATTGACTTTCATATATTGTCTTTCTTCTATTGACTTTCATTTATTGACTTTCATCTATTGACTTTCTTCTATTGACTTTCATCTATTGACTTTCATATATTGACTTTCATTTATTGACTTTCATTTATTGACTTTCTTCTATTGACTTTCATATATTGACTTTCATTTATTGACTTTCTTCTATTGACTTTCATCTATTGACTTTCATATATTGACTTTCATTTATTGACTTTCATTTATTGACTTTCATTTATTGACTTTCTTCTATTGACTTTCTTCTATTGACTTTCTTCTATTGACTTTCTTCTATTGACTTTCATCTATTGACTTTCTTCTATTGACTTTCATCTATTGACTTTCATCTATTGACTTTCATTTATTGACTTTCATTTATTGACTTTCATTTATTGACTTTCTTCTATTGACTTTCTTCTATTGACTTTCTTCTATTGACTTTCATTTATTGACTTTCATCTTGTGACTTTCATCTATTGACTTTCATCTATTGACTTTCATCTATTGACTTTCATCTATTGACTTCCCTCGATGATAATCCGAAAAAGGAAGCGTGGAGTATTTATTATACAGGGAAACGTGCCGGTGAGAGACGCGTGTAAATTATTGTACCTGTACTGAGGATACTTAAATAGGTATCGGATTTTTTTTCTAGGAAAGTAAAGCGATACGAGTGTAACACCGACCCCAAAAATCATGTGCCGAGGGTGTATACAAATTATGGTCACTGACACCATATTCCCTATACGCCACTTGGCGAGATTGGGAACTTTATTGTTTACTTACTGAGGGCTACGTTTGAAAGCCTTTTTCAGGTCGTTTTGTTGTTTTCTGTTGTTGATTTACTTAGAGCTGGTCTAGTATAATTTATGTTTGTCTCAACGATCCTTACCGTTACGATATGGGGAGTAGATGGGTGGAAGGGAGGCAGGGGAGTGGAAAGAATGAAGGAAGGAAGGGAGATAGGGAGGAAGGAAGGGAGGGAGGGAGGAAGGAAGGAAGGGAGGGAGGGAGCGAGGAAGGAAGGAATGAAGGAATGAAAGGAGGGAGGAAGGAAGGCAAGGAAGGGAGATGAGGAGGAAGGAAGGAATGGAGGGAGGGAGGTAGATAGGGAGGAAGGAAGAAAGAAAGGGAGAGAGTGAGGAAAGGAGGGATGGAGGAAGGAAGAAAGACAGGGAGGGAAGAGGAAGGGAGGGTGGAATGAAGGAAGAAGGGAGGGAGGAAGAATCGAAGGAAGGAAAGAATTAGTAGCAGTAAGAAGTAAGCATCAGTAGAATTATAGTTAGCAATAGCAGTCACGTTACAACGACCAAAACAATTGAGCTAACCTGCAAGAGATGTAAGAATCAGTAGAATAGGAGTTAGTAATAGCAGTGACGTTACAACTACCCAAAACAATTGAGCTAACCTGCAAGAGATGTAAGAATCAGTAGAATAGGAGTTAGTAATAGCAGTCACGTTACAACTACCCAAAACAATTGAGCTAACCTGCAAGAGATGTAAGAATCAGTAGAATAGGAGTTAGTAATAGCAGTCACGTTACAACTACCAAAACAATTGAGCTAACCTGCAAGAGATGTAAGAATCAGTAGAATAGGAGTTAGTAATAGCAGTCACGTTACAACTACCCAAAACAATTGAGCTAACCTGCAAGAGATGTAAGAATCAGTAGAATAGGAGTTAGTAATAGCAGTCACGTTACAACTACCCAAAACAATTGAGCTAACCTGCAAGAGATGTAAGAATCAGTAGAATAGGAGTTAGTAATAGCAGTCACGTTACAACTACCCAAAACAATTGAGCTAACCTGCAAGAGATGTAAGAATCAGTAGAATAGGAGTTAGTAATAGCAGTCACGTTACAACGACCCAAAACAATTGAGCTAACCTGCAAGAGATGTAAGAATCAGTAGAATAGGAGTTAGTAATAGCAGTCACGTTACAACTACCCAAAACAATTGAGCTAACCTGCAAGAGATGTAAGAATCAGTAGAATAGGAGTTAGTAATAGCAGTCACGTTACAACTACCCAAAACAATTGAGCTAACCTGCAAGAGATGTAAGAATCAGTAGAATAGGAGTTAGTAATAGCAGTCACGTTACAACGACCCAAAACAATTGAGCTAACCTGCAAGAGATGTAAGAATCAGTAGAATAGGAGTTAGTAATAGCAGTCACGTTACAACTACCCAAAACAATTGAGCTAACCTGCAAGAGATGTAAGAATCAGTAGAATAGGAGTTAGTAATAGCAGTCACGTTACAACTACCCAAAACAATTGAGCTAACCTGCAAGAGATGTAAGAATCAGTAGAATAGGAGTTAGTAATAGCAGTCACGTTACAACGACCCAAAACAATTGAGCTAACCTGCAAGAGATGTAAGAATCAGTAGAATAGGAGTTAGTAATAGCAGTCACGTTACAACGACCCAAACAATTGAGCTAACCTGCAAGAGATGTAAGAATCAGTAGAATAGGAGTTAGTAATAGCAGTCACGTTACAACTACCCAAAACAATTGAGCTAACCTGCAAGAGATGTAAGAATCAGTAGAATAGGAGTTAGTAATAGCAGTCACGTTACAACTACCCAAAACAATTGAGCTAACCTGCAAGAGATGTAAGAATCAGTAGAATAGGAGTTAGTAATAGCAGTCACGTTACAACTACCCAAAACAATTGAGCTAACCTGCGAGAAATGTAAGAAGGTCACGATTATTCAGGAAACACGGACATGCAGTCCCACGAACGCACTGAACCTTCAGGAAGGCTGTAAATTACTTCACATATTATTGCCTATATGAGTATGGCTGTCACGCCTGGAAGATTTATATTATAAATATGGTGCTAGTGTCACGGCATATGTGGGTGATAAATCTATTTTATTAGGAGGGGGTAAATATATTATGTACACAGCTGTTTGATGATTATATTATAGTTGACGGTAATTTTTCTCATTTCTGAAACGTGACTTGAGTACAATTCTGCAATTTTCTTCTGCATTCAACTCTCTGTGGAACATAGGTCCTCAACAAACACTTTCAGCTCCCAATGGAACGTATGGAGCGTAGGTCTTCAACAAACACTTTTAGTTCCCTGTGGAGCGTAGGTCTTCAACAAATACTTTCAGCTCCCTATGGAGCGTAGGTCTTCAACAAATACTTTCAGCTCCCTATGGAGCGTAGGTCTTCAACAAACACTTTCAGCTCCCTATGGAGCGTAGGTCTTCAACAAATACTTTCAGCTCCCTATGGAGCGTAGGTCCTCAACAAACACTTTCAGCTCCCTATGGAGCGTAGGTCTTCAACAAACACTTTCAGCTCCCTATGGAGCGTAGGTCTTCAACAAACACTTTCAGCTCCCTATGGAGCGTAGGTCTTCAACAAATACTTTCAGCTCCCTATGGAGCGTAGGTCCTCAACAAACACTTTCAGCTCCCTATGGAGCGTAGGTCTTCAACAAACACTTTCAGCTCCCTATGGAGCGTAGGTCTTCAACAAATACTTTCAGCTCCCTATGGAGCGTAGGTCCTCAACAAACACTTTCAGCTCCCAATGGAACGTATGGAGCGTAGGTCTTCAACAAACACTTTCAGCTCCCAATGGAGCGTAGGTCTTCAACAAACACTTTCAGCTCCCTATGGAGCGTAGGTCTTCAACAAACACTTTCAGCTCCCTATGGAGCGTAGGTCTTCAACAAATACTTTCAGCTCCCTATGGAGCGTAGGTCCTCAACAAACACTTTCAGCTCCCTATGGAGCGTAGGTCTTCAACAAATACTTTCAGCTCCCTATGGAGCGTTGGTCCTCAACAAACACTTTTAGTTCCCTGTGGAGCGTAGGTCTTCAACAAACACTTTTAGTTCCCTGTGGAGCGTAGGTCCTCAACAAACACGTTCAGCTGCCTATGGAGCGTAGGTCCACAAAAAAAACACTTTCATCTCCCTATGAATCATAGGTCTTCAACAACCATATTCAGCTCCCTGTAGAACATACATAGGTCTTCAACAAACACTTTCAGCTCCCTATGGAATATATTTCTTTAAAAGAACTGTCAATTCCCTGTGGAGCATGGGTCTTCATCAAACACTTTCAGCTCCCTATGGAACATAGTTCTTCAACAAACGCTGCCAATTCCCTGTGGAGCATAGGTCTTCATCAACACTTTCAGCTCCCTATGGAACATAGTTCTTCAACACAATTCCCTGTGGAGCATAGTCTTCATCAAAACACTTTCAGCTCCCTATGGAACATAGTTCTTCAACAAACGTTGCCAATTCCCTGTGGAGCATAGGCTTCATCAAACACTTTCAGCTCTCTATGGAACATAGTTCTTCAACAAACGCTTTCAATTCCCTGTGGAGCATAGGTCTTCAACAAACACTTTCAGCTCCCTATGGAACATAGTTCTTCACACAATTCCCTGTGTAGCATAGGTCTTCAACAAACACTTTCAGCTCCCTATGGAACATAGTTCTTCAACACAATTCCCTGTGGAGCATAGGTCTTCAACAAACACTTTCAGCTCCCTATGGAACATAGTTCTTCAACACAATTCCCTGTGGAGCATAGTTCTTCAACAAACGCTGTCAATTCCCTGTGGAGTATAGGTCTTCCACAAACACTTCCAGCTCCCTCTGGATTGAAGCAAGTGGCTGTGAATGATATGAAGTGTTACCTACTCAGATAGTACAGAAATAGACACTTCTTGAACAATCTGACACCAGACAACATAATTGCTGGAAATCGAATTTTTTTTTTTTTATGTCGTGACAAACTCATAAAATTAGTCCCGAAGTTCTGAAAGAAGTCAAAGCAAAAAGAAAATAACTCTTGCCAACATCTGGAGAAACATTCACAATCTTTGGCCGTATAATAAGAAGGGAATAGCTTGTATATTTGGTACTGAGCATGGAGCGAGTGGAATATAACTACAACGAGAAGGAACAGCTGGAATATAATTGTAATGAGAAGGGAACAGCTGGAATATAATTGTAATGAGCATGGAACGAGCGGAATATAACTGCAACGAGAAGGGAACAGCTGGAATATAATTGTAATGAGAAGGGAACAGCTGGAATATAATTGTAATGAGAAGGGAACAGCTGGAATATAATTGTAATGAGAAGGGAACAGCTGGAATATAATTGTAATGAGAAGGAAACAGCTGGAATATAATTGTAATGAGAAGGGAATAGCTGGAATATAATTGTAATGAGAAGGAAACAGCTGGAATATAATTGTAATGAGAAGGGAACAGCTGGAATATAATTGTAATGAGAAGGGAACAGCTGGAATATAATTGTAATAAGAAGGGAACAGCTGGAATATAATTGTAATAAGAAGGGAACAGCGGTAATATTTTTTTTTGTTCGCCAGCTTTTACCTGTGACGAAGTCCCTAGAGACTAGGAACTGAATTTTGCGTGTTAATCCATTTTTCCCTGGCAGCCGTGTGCACAGGCGTCCCTCGCCGCACAGGCAGATAACTCGACTTCGGAGGTACTCATATTTTTTTCCGTCGATGAGTAACTGACGTTTCAAGCCGGGCATCGCTGCTGAGACCAGGGGTGGTTGCCGCAGAGAGAAATCATAAATAAAAATCTCAACCGGTGTAGCCGGGATTTGAACCCACAACCTCTCTGTCTCGAGGCCGGCGTCTTACCTCGAGATCAACCAGTTCCCCCAGCGGTAACTTATTGGTAATAACAATTGAGCAGTCGGGAATTTCTGGTAATGAGAAGCGAATGTATAGTTGAATATATTGGTAATGAGAAGAGAATGTATAGTTGAATATATTGGTAATGAGAAGAGAATGTATAGTTGAATATATTGGTAATGAGAAGCGAATGTATAGTTGAATATAAATGGATAATGTGAAGAGAATGTATAGTTGAATATATTGGTAATGAGAAGAGAATGTATAGTTGAATATATTGGTAATGAGAAGAGAATGTATAGTTGAATATATTGGTAATGAGAAGAGAATGTATAGTTGAATATATTGGTAATGAGAAGAGAATGTATAGTTGAATATATTGGTAATGAGAAGAGAATGTATAGTTGAATATATTGGTAATGAGAAGCGAATGTATAGTTGAATATATTGGTAATGAGAAGAGAATGTATAGTTGAATATATTGGTAATGAGAAGAGAATGTATAGTTGAATATATTGGTAATGAGAAGCGAATGTATAGTTGAATATATTGGTAATGAGAAGAGAAAATATAGTTGAATATATTGGTAATGAGAAGAGAATGCATAGTTGAATATATTGGTAATGAGAAGCGAATGTATAGTTGAATATATTGGTAATGAGAAGCGAATGTATAGTTTAAATATATTGGTAATGAGAAGAGAATGTATAGTTTAAATATATTGGTAATGAGAAGAGAATGTATAGTTGAATATATTGGTAATGAGAAGAGAATGTATAGTTGAATATATTGGTAATGAGAAGAGAATGTATAGTTGAATAAATTGGTAATGAGAAGCGAATGTATAGTTGAATATATTGGTAATGAGAAGAGAAAATATAGTTGAATATATTGGTAATGAGAAGAGAATGCATAGTTGAATATATTGGTAATGAGAAGCGAATGTATAGTTGAATATATTGGTAATGAGAAGCGAATGTATAGTTTAAATATATTGGTAATGAGAAGAGAATGTATAGTTGAATATATTGGTAATGAGAAGAGAATGTATAGTTGAATATATTGGTAATGAGAAGAGAATGTATAGTTGAATATATTGGTAATGAGAAGAGAATGTATAGTTGAATATATTGGTAATGAGAAGAGAATGTATAGTTGAATATATTGGTAATGAGAAGAGAATGTATAGTTGAATATATTGGTAATGAGAAGAGAAAATATAGTTGAATATATTGGTAATGAGAAGAGAAAATATAGTTGAATATATTGGTAATGAGAAGAGAAAATATAGTTGAATATATTGGTAATGAGAAGAGAAAATATAGTTGATTATATTGGTAATGAGAAGAGAAAAGCTAGCTGAATATATTGGTAATGAGAAGAGAAAATATAGCTGAATATATTGGTAATTAGAAGCGAAAATCTAGCTGAATATATTGGTAAAGAGAAGAGAAAATCTTGCTGAATATATTAGTAATGAGAAGAGAAAATCTTGCTGAATATATGGTAAAGAGAAGTGAAAATCCAACTGAATATATTGGTAATGAGAAGTGAAAATCTAGCTGAATATATTGGTAAAGAGAAGAGAAAATCTAGCTGAATATATTGGTAATGAGAAGTGAAAACCTAGCTGAATATATTGGTAATGAGAAGAGAAAATCTTGCTGAATATATTGGTAAAGAGAAGTGAAAATCTAGCTGAATATATCGGTAAAGAGAAAAGAAAATCTAGCTGAATATATTGGTAATGAGAAGTGAAAATCTAACTGAATATATTGGTAATGAGAAGTGAAAATCTAACTGAATATATTGGTAATGAGAAGTGAAAATCTAGCTGAATATATTGGTAAAGAGAAGAGAAAATCTAGCTGAATATATTGGTAAAGAGAAGAGAAAATCTAGCTGAATATATTGGTAAAGAGAAGAGAAAATCTAGCTGAATATATTGGTAAAGAGAAGAAGTGAAAAATCTAGCTGAAAATATTGGTAATGAGAAGTGAAAATCTAGCTGAATATATTGGTAATGAGAAGTGAATATCTAGCTGAATATATTGGAAATGAGAAGTGAAGTGAAAAACTGGAATTTATTTGTAATGAAAGGGAACAGCCTGGACATATTGGCAGTGAGGATGGAACAGCTGTAATAAACTGATAATGAGAAGGGAAAAGTTGGAATAATTTGATAATGAGAAGGGAAAAGTTGGAATATATTGATAATAAGTAGGGAAAAGTTGGAATATATTGATAATGAGAAGGGAAAAGTTGAAATATATTGATAATGAGAAGGGAAAAGTTGGAATATATTGATAATGAGAAGGGAAAAGTTGGAAATATTGATAATGAGAAGGGAAAAGTTGGAATATATTGATAATGAGAAGGGAAAAGTTGAAATATATTGATAATGAGAAGGGAAAAGTTGGAATATATTGATAATGAGAAGGGAAAAGTTGGAATATATTGATAATGAGAAGGGAAAAGTTGGAATATATTGATAATGAAAAGGGAAAAGTTGGAATATATTGATAATGAGAAGGGAAAAGTTGGAATATATTGATAATGAGAAGGGAAAAGTTGGAATATATTGATAATGAGAAGGGAAAAGTTGGAATATATTGATAATGAGAAGGGAAAAGTTGGAATATATTGATAATGAGAAGGGAAAAGTTGGAATATATTGATAATGAAAAGGAGGATTCACCACATAATAGAAAAGCGGAATAACACAGACCAAAGAACTTTCTCAGCAAAATGAAAAACATCTTGTGTTAGAAGTCTATGTCGATAGAAGTGAGAAACGAGTTCATCGGTGCTATATAGAGAGCCAAGCATGAATTGTGGAAGCGAATCATGGACAGTAAACAAACAAATGAAAAAGACGATTAGAGGCCACAGAGATGGGATTTCTCAGAAGAATGTTGAAAGTTCACTGGACAGCTAAAAAGACCAATGAGGAAGTTCTCAAAGAGGCCAACACAAAAAGGGAGCTCTTAAAAAACATCATAAAGAAACAATCAACATTTTTTTGGGCACATCATGAGAAGAGAAAAGTCGAAATATTTGGTTACAACTGATTAAAAAAACAGGGCAAGAGAGATCGCGAATGACAGAGAGAGAAGATACTAGACAGCTTGGTTGGTTGTACGGTAAACAATCAATATCATAAGTGATCCCATGTACTGTGGACAAAGAATTGTTGAAGAACATCATCGCCTATGTCAATCGGTATTAAAAAAAAAGTAAAGTGCCCCGTCACGCCAAGTGGCGTATCGAGAATATGGTGTTAGTGACCCTATAATTTACAGACCTTCCGCACATGATTTGTGGGGTAATGTGGTCGGTATTACGCCCGTACCGCTTTACTTCCCAGAAAAAAATCCGGTACCCATTTAAGGCTGGGTGAACCGGAAGCCGTCGGTTGGGATCGAACCCTACCTCTTGTCCTTTGTAGTCCAGTTCATTAACCACTGTGCTATCGCGGCTGCCATGTCAATCGGTATGGCACATGATAATGATGAGAAGGGAACAGCTGGAACAATAACGGAGAGACACAAGGAAAGCGAAGAACAGATACAAGACAGTTTCAGAGAGTGTGATAGGAAGTCAATCTCAGATTCGATGATAAGACTGTAGAGACGGGATCGAACCCGCAGTCCTTGACACAGCGCCTTGCCACTAGAAACCAAACGCTAGAGCACACGACCAACTCAGCTAACTACGATCCTTCTTCGGACCATATATTGTTTTTTTATTTTTTTTCATCTGTTGACTATTTTTTATTTATTCCGAGTGCTGTAAACATACCTCTTACTCTGTAATGATTCTTTGATCCATCGCCTCGGAATAATATCCATTTCTTTGTTTGGATCCTTCGATGAGATGAGATGTTAATTCGGACGGTTCCACTAGCACGGGCGGTTGAGCAATTATGGATTTTAATTCGCTTGCTGTGATACTGGGCCTTCGACTAACCATCCATTTTTATTATGTGCCACCTGTAGAGAGGTGCGCGTGACCGTGCGGCTAAAAACCACTGTTCCGCTGGCTAAAAAGCTGACGTACGGTGTTCGAAGCCCGCGGTAGACAGAAAGGATTTTTTCTATCGGGGGTGAAATAAAATCCTTAGTCTCACACGTCGTGGCGACTGCTTGACCAAAGGCCTTTATCCCTCGGGTTCTATCGTTGTTCCCCCCCCCCCCCCCCCCCGACATACAGCAGCTATATGGTACTATGTGTCGTCAATATTACATTTTTTTTTGTAGTGGCAGGACGTTGTGAAGAGGCATGATCACCTAGGCCTGCAGGCTGGGTGCTTGGTGATGCTGATGATGTTGATAAAGCTGAACGTTGATTAACAAAACAACGGCAGTGTGTCTGTCTTCCTGGTATCGTATTCACCAGACCTGCATGGCAAGCAGGAAATAGGTTTGACAAGAATCGCTTTCTGCGCAATAACTATCCTATCTTCCTTGTCTTCTGACTCCACTGGCATGGGCGGTTGAGCAATTATGGATGGTAATTCGCTTGCAGTGATACCGGATCCTTCTACTAACCAACCATGACCTTAAACATAACCATCTATTTATTATTATGTGTCTCCTGCAGAGACAGGACGTTGTGGAAAGACATGATCACCTAGGCCTGCAGGCTGGGTGCTTGGTGATGCTGATGATGTTGATAAAGTTGAACGTTGGTTAACAAAACAACGACAGTGTGTCTGTCTTCCGGGTATCGTGTTCACCAAACATGCACAACAAGCAGGATACATGTTTGACAAGAATCGCTTTCTGCGCAATAACTATCCTATCTTCCTCGTCTGCGAAGACGTGTGTTGACATTGTGAAATGGTTACTGTGTCTAACGGAACAATGGTTCCCAAACTTTTGACAGGTAGCCCTAAAAGAGAGCATATAAATAAAACGACGTCCTGTAAATATGGCGGATATGCGACAGGAACAGTTTAGGTACTGTCTGAAAAGTGTTCCTTGTTGCAGTATCCTCATATTCCAAGTCCGGCTTGCTGCCGGAGCTACTGAGTTTAGTGCTCTGTGTACACCGGGAGCTGTGTTTATCATCCGGATGGTTTTTCTAAATTCATATTGGTTACGATGAATGATGATATCGTATGACGAAGGGCAGTTCAGCTGCGTTCACTTTCGGTGCTACTACGCCTTATGATTTTTGGCGTGTGTTTTAGCGGCTATGATAGGGACTGCAGCTGCCTTTCTTTATGTAGATCCTTCAATGAGATAAGTAATACCTAGGAAGTTAAGTGACACACGATAATTCACAAACAGCAGAGATAGACTCTAGAGGCATCAAAGCTTGTCAGATCATTGGACAGCTATCACCACTATTGTCCAACAAGGAAATAACTCTGGAGGCAAAACGGGCACTCTACAATACAATCCTCATCCCAACGTTGTCTACCAATGCCAAACCTGGACCCTAGATGCAAGAACAATAAGTAAAATAACCTCTACTGATATGAAATGTGTTAGACAAATGACAGGAAACAGACTAAGAAATAAAATCAGAAATGAATAACTGAGAAGAAAGCTAGGAATAGCCCCCGCCATAGAATATATAAAGAAACATCACATAAAATGGTTTGTCCACGTGACAAGGCAAAGTGATCAAAACACAACATAACGAGCCATCAACAAACGTTGCAAGAACACCAGACCCATGGGTCGACAAAGAAACAAAAGATTGCTTGGTGGAATATTAGAAGCACTAGGAATCATAACAACAGCAGAGGCGAACAGAAGAGCAAAAGACCGCAAATTATATCTCACTTCGATGCTGAAAGGCAGATGAGGAAGGAAAGAAGAAGAAGAAGAAGAAGAAGAAGAATGAGATGAGATTTAGTTCGGATGATTCCACTGGCATGGGCGGTTGAGCAATTATGGATTTTATTCGTTTGCAGTGATGCCTTCCATAACCAAAGAACCAAATAAGGAAGGAAAGAAGAAGAAGGA
This sequence comes from Megaustenia siamemsis, assembly GCA_032433765.1. Taxonomy (NCBI): domain Eukaryota; kingdom Metazoa; phylum Mollusca; class Gastropoda; order Stylommatophora; family Ariophantidae; genus Megaustenia; species Megaustenia siamemsis. The sequence goes on along the minus strand of JAVIAB010000091.1, from coordinate 8,072,213 downwards.
AATATTTTAAAAAATTGGTTGTTTCATTTATTAAGCAATCAATGTGATTGGATAAAGTTGTGCCTACCCTCCAAGTGGAATCCTCTGTAAGGAACCACAGCAGAACTTTAAAATATGGCATTGGGAGGAAGGGCATCAGCTCAAAGGTCTTTAGATCAACAGCAACGACAACAACAACCAACAAAATACAACAACTTCAACAACCAACAAAATACAACAACCAATAACAACAACACAACAAACAAACAACAACAAACAAAAACAAACAAAAACAAAAAAACAACAACAACAAACAACAACAAAAACAAACAACAACAACAAAAAAACAACAACACAGCAAAGAACAAACAAACAACAACAACAACAACAAACAACAATTACAACAACAACAAACAACACAACAACAAACAGCACAACAACAAACAACAACAACGAACAAACAACACAACCAACAAAATACAACAACAAACAACAACAACAAACAACAACAACAACACAACAAACAACAACAAACAAGCAACAACAACAACAAAAACAACAAACAACACAACAAAAACAAACAACAAACAAACAACAACAACAATAAACAACAACAACAACAACAAACAACAACCAACAAAATACATCAACAAACAACAACAACACAACAACAAAAAAAACAACAACAGTAACAACACAACAAGAACAAACAACAACAACAAACAACACAACAGCAAACATACAACAACAAAAACAACAAACAAGCAACACAACAACAACACACAACAACAAACAACAATAACAACAAACAACAACAACAAACAACAATAACAACAAACAACAACACAACAAACAACAGCAACAAGCAAAGAATAAACAAACAACAACAACAAACAAACAACAACAACAAACAAAAACAAAAACAACAACAAACAAAAACTAAAACAACAACAAACAACAACTAACAAACAACAACAAACAGAAACAACAACAAACAAACAACAACAACAAACAAAAACAAAAACAACAAACAACAATAAACAAACAACAACAAACAGAAACAACAACAACAAAAAACAACAAACAAACATAAAGATGTGGATGCAAAGGCACCTCTCTGCAACAGAGTTGGAAGTTTTCATCGACCCACAGTAGATGGCTTACGCCAGGATCGGTGAACCAGAACCATCCAGCCTCTGCTCCACCTCTCCGTGGTGCCTCCAGAAACATACTAACCTGTCTAGTCTAGCCAAGAGAGTTGGGATCGAGGAAGGAAGACAACCTTGTAGCAACAAATGTTGTGCTCAAGTCGGATGTGTTGTGCCGGATGGAGCAAATATCAACAGTTTTACTGCAAACTACAAAACAACGCAGACACACCCACTTAACGTCCTTATAAGGGCGGATGACGAAGAGGTTTGACCCCTTAATCATCGGGTGAACGCAAACGAACGAACGATTAAGCTGTGTTTGTTGTTGTTGTTGTTTTTTTGACGTTCGCCAGTTTTCACCTCTGCCCTAGAGACTAGGAACTGAATTTTGCGCGTTAATCTATTTTCCCTGGCAGCTGTGTGCACAAGGGTCCTCGCCGCACAGGCAGATAACTCCGAATTCGAAATTACTCATATTTTTTTTACCGTCGATTAGTAATTGACTTTTCAAGCCGGGCCTAGCTGATGAAACCAGGGGTGGATGCCGCAGAGAGAAATCATAAATAAAAATCCTAATTGGCGCAGCCGGGATTTGAACTCACATCTCTTGTCTTGAGACCGGCGTCTTGCCTCGAGACCAACTCGTCCCCCTGAGCTGTTTCTTAAAATATTAAAACTTATATGGTTAACAATTGAATATTGTTTTCCCGAAAACTCAAAATTGACAATTTCTTTTATCTATCTATATTCTCTTCTTCTTCTACTTTTTAGCTCCCAGTGAAGCATAGGTCTTCAACAAACACTTTCCAAGTCGTTCTATTTTTTGCAATTCTTTTAAGATCATTCCATGTCTTCCCCATCATCTTCATCTCTGCTTCTATCTGTCTTTTCCAAGAATTCCTTGGTCTTCCTCTTTGTCTTTTCCCCTGGGGATTCCAAAAAAGGGTATGTTGTGTAATACTCTCAGTTGGCTTCCGTAGTGTGTGTTTGTCATTTCTGCTGCTACCTGAGCAACTTTTCCTTGTTCGTTTAGAGTACGAACATTCCAGGTGCCAATTCTGGAGGATTTCCTGGTAAACGAAGGGTGAATCGGCAACCCGGACTCCTTGCTGCTTTCTCCGGCTTGCGTCATACGTCTCTTAGACAGAGAGCCCTTCTCTTTCCTGGTTGACGGATTTACTTTATCTTTCTTTGACTTGTTCATGTTTGTGAAGTTTTTTCGGCTTATTTTTTTACAGTATGGGATAGCCAGTCCCATGCCTAACCCTCCTTTCTCGCCTTTTACGAACATGCCTGGTAGGGCACAGCGCCACTATTCTTTACTCCCCTTTCGGGCCCCGGTAGCGCACGGGCGATCTCTCTATATTACCCACACATACGTTTGGTTCTTCCGAAATACAATCTTCATCCCAACGTTGTGCTACCACTACCAGACCCTGACACTAGATGTAAGAACAATAAGAGAAATAACCTCTACTGAGATGTAATGTGTCAGACGAATGACAGGAAACAGCCCTAGAGATAAGATCAGAAATTAAGAACTGAGACAACAGTTTGGAATAGCCCCCGCCATAGAATATATAAAGATGCAACAGATAAAATGGTTTGGCCACGTGACAAGGCAGAGTAACCACAACACAACGAGCCCTCATTAAACGTTGCGAGAATACCAGACCCAAGGGTCGACCACGAAAAAGATGGATCGATGGAATATTAGAAGCACTAGGAAACATAACAGCAGCAGAGGGAAACAGAAAAGTAAAAGACCGCTAATTATATCTCCCATCGACTGAAAGGCAAATGGAGAAGGGAAGAAAAAAGAGGAAGAAGATGATGACACATAAATAGAGACTTTAACTATTTAGCTTTGTTTGTAAAGTCAAAAATTGAAAAAAAATATCAATTTTAAGTTAGGAATGAGTGGATCATACTATATACAAGCGGGATAATATCACTCATACATGCTGCAAAATGTCCAAAATTATAACTATAATGTAATTATATGGAGAAAGCAAACAATTGTGCACTGAACACCCAGCGAATTCATAGGTGTTCCGTTATACCTCGCGAGAATCTCGCGGAAACGAGACTGAAAGAGAATAAGGGGGGCTTCGGTAGCCTAGTTGGGAAAACCCCCCGACTGGGCTACAGACGTTCGGACAACCCGTGTTCGATTCCCGCTGGGAGCAGTGTGAGTTATAATCGTGGTTGGAAAAAAAAATACCCCCACGGTCGACCCAGCCGCTGGTAGAAATGGGCACCAGAGTATTACTCTGGGAAGGTGAGGAATGTCACCTCACATCGTAAGTTTCGATGCTTGAAGCGACACTAACCAGAAGTCCGAACACTTCTGAATAGGCGACCGAGCACATATTAGTGAATACTCGCGGACTAAGACGCCGATTCAAGTCTCGTACTTGACCTTGACCTCTCGAGAAAACGAGAAATTCGAAGAGAATTTCACAAAGTTCTGGCAAGAAAAACGAAAGTTCGTGAACACGAGAAGAGACACAATAAGCTACAGAAAGTCGTCATGGAATGGAAACAAAAATAGGGGGTAAACAAGACAGTAAAAAGAACAACGTAGAAATTCTCAAAGAGGACAACACAAAAAAGAGCTCTTAAAAAATAAAACAGAAAGAAACAATCAACATTTATCGAGCATGTCATGAGAAGGGAACGTTAGGATACTTAGGATAATATCACCCACACATGCTGCCAATTACAGGGAAAGTGGCAAATTACAGGGAAAGCGGCAAATTACAGGGAAAGTGGCAAATTACAGGAAAAGTGGCAAATTACAGGAAAAGTGGCAAATTACAGGGAAAGTGGCAAATTACAGGAAAAGTGGCAAATTACAGGGAAAGTGGCAAATTACAGGGAAAGTGGGAAATTACAGGGAAAGTGGGAAATTACAGGGAAAGTGGGAAATTACAGGGAAAGAGAGATCGTGGACGAAAAGAGCGAAGGTGCTAGACAGCTTGGTATCATGGCATGGAAAACAGTCAACAACAGAATTGATACGATGCACTGTGGATAGAAGATTGTGGAAGGACATGATCGCCTACGCCAACTTGTACAGCACATGGTGATGATACTAGACAAAGGCTGACAAAGACTATATCGGAACGTGAAATGAACAAAAATGATAAAGAAGAACAGAAGACAGCGTGTGCCATCTCTCTCTCTCTCTCTCTGTCTCTCTCTCTCTCTCTGTCTCTCTCTCTCTCTCTCTCTCTCTCTCTGCGATCAGGACTCAATCAGAGTAGGATTCCAGACTCCCACATGAAGTCAGCTCTCAGGCTAAGTGTGTTGATCGCCCCACAGACAGAACATCACAAGTAGAGTTCGCCAGATCCACTCTGATTGAACACCCGTTAATACGTTGCACTGTGTTCTGCGCCAGTGGCCCAGCGCATCCGATTTCAGCCAGCATTTTATTCGGGTTTGCTTTCCCTAGCCTTTGATTGTCCCCAATCTTCCTGCAAGGCAGCAGGTTGTCTTTTCTGTAGGGGGATTCTGCCTTAGATAGTCGGCCATTCCAGGTTTACGAGCACCATCTGCCCGAGTCACTAGAGGTGACTAACACAGACATGCACACACAGAGATGTTAGATGTGACTAACACAGACACGCACGCACAAAGATGTGAGATGTGACTAACACAGACATGCACACAGCGATACGAGGCATGACTAAAACCGACACACATCAAGATATATGACACATGACTAACATAAACAAGTACATAAAGATATGAGATATAACTGACATAGACATGCACACACAAAGATATGACACATGCCTAACATAGACATGCACACAAAGATAAGAGATATGACTAACATAGATATGCACACACAAAGACATGAGATGGGACTAACATAGCCATGCACACACAAGAATATGAGATGTGACAAACACAGACATGCACACTGAGAACTCAATCTTAATGTGTGTCATCTAAGCAAAAGACATAATTAAATGACACTTCATGGTAGCCAAACTGGAATACGGAGACAACACAAAATGAGTGTTTTGAAAAATTCTTTCGTTGTCTCTTCACAACACATCCCCGACATATGTCCAACTTCTCTCCCTAATTGTAGGTGATGTTGTTGGTTGCATGCCCATTTCTCTTAACTCTGTATTAGTCGTGAATCCATTCCATTATACACAGCGTATACTTCTTACTCCCGTGTGTTACCGGGGCCTCATTATGTGGGAAGTAAAGAATAGTGACACTGTGACCTTCCAGGCATGTCGTAAGAGGCGACTAAGGAGGTTGACCGATGGCTTGACAAGCTGTCATTGTAAAAAGTATTATTATGGAAACAGAGAAGCAGTGATCTCTGCAATATGTGCCATTTTGGCACGCAAGGTTTCTGTTTTTGAGATTGTGGTTCTGCCCTATGTGCCGTCTTCGGCTCGAAAGGACAATAGATAGATAGATAGATAGATAGATAGATAGATAGATAGATAGATAGATAGATAGATAGATAGATAGATAGATAGATAGATAGATAGATAGATAGATAGATAGATAGATAGATAGATAGATAGATAGATAGATAGATAGATAGATAGATAGATAGATAGATAGATAGATAGATAGATAGATAGATAGATAGATAGATAGATAGATAGATAGATAGATAGATAGATAGAAGATAGATAGATAGATAGATAGATAGATAGATAGATAGATAGATAGATAGATAGATAGATAGATAGATAGATAGATAGATAGATAGATAGATAGATAGATAGATAGATAGATAGATAGATAGATAGATAGATAGATAGATAGATAGATAGATAGATAGATAGATAGATAGATAGATAGATAGATAGATAGATAGATAGATAGATAGATAGATAGATAGATAGATAGATAGATACTTCTTAGGCACCTGTCTTCAATTTCGTTTAGTTTTCTCTCGATCTCTTTTGTTGTTTTTCAGCTTTCACATGCGTGTGTGTAGTTTGATAGTACATTTGAGTTGAATATTCTAAGTTTAGTATTCCTCCTTAATATTTTTGGTTCCCATATTACCCAGGTTTTTTTACAATTTGCTGCAACTTTTGCTGTCCTACAATTAATTTTCATTTCGACAAATGGCGTATGGGGAATATGGTGCTGGTGACCATACATTTTACAGACCTTCAGCACATGATTTTTAGAGTAATGTGGTCAGTATTACGCCCATGCCGCTTTACTTTCCCAGAAATAATCCGGTACCCATTTAAGGCTGGGTAAACCCGGAAGCCGTTGGTTGGGATCTAACCCGACCTCTTGTCCTGTGTAGTCCGGATATATATATATCAGTGGTTAGTGAACTGGACTACAAAGGACTTGATCCTGAGTACCGAATTTTTTTGGGGGGAAAGCAGTAGCACGGACGTAATACCGACCACATTACCAAATATCGTGTGCCGAAGGTCTATAAAAATTACCGTCACTAACACCATATTTCCCTATATACTACATGGCGTGACGGGGCTCTTTACTTTATATATGTGTGTGTGTGTGTGTGCGTGTGATGCGTGCGTATGTGTGTGCGCGCACACATATTAAAAAAGCGATATACGAGTGAAATATTAGATTCGATGAGGAAGCTTCCTGTAGATTTTATTTCAACCAATTGGGTTGATATGCGTTTCCAGGCCTCGCCATCTTGACAAGCTGTCAGTTAATGTCAACAGATCCTGTTACATGTTTCATTTTTTTTTTTTTTTTTTTTTTTTACAAACACTTTCTCTCATGGCTGAATCTGCCAAAATTAAACCCACAACCGAGCACCTAGACAAACTGATTTTATAGCAGATAAGATGGAATAATTCGACCAAAAACGAAATAAAAGATCGTATATTTTAAACTCAAATTGAATTTGTCGAAGACCTGTATAATTTATTCTTGAAATGTTTGCCCAGACAACAGCTCTTTTCTATCTTCAGTCATCGAGAGTTCCGTTGAGTGAAATTCCAAGACAGTAATAAAAATTGTATAGGGTTAAAGGTACCACGAAGCAACAAGATGCATAAAGATGCAATAAGATTCATAAAGATGCAACAAGATTCATAAAGATGCAATAAGATTCATAAAGATGCAACAAGATTCATAAAGATGCAACAAGATTCATAAAGATACAACAAGATGCATAAAGATGCAACAAGATTCATAAAGATGCAACAAGATTCATAAAAATGCAACAAGATTCATAAAGATGCAACAAGATTCATAAAGATGCACCAGGATGTACAAAGATGCACCAAGATTCATAAATATCTACCAGGATGCACAATGATCCATAAAGATGCACCAAGATGCGACGAGATGCACCAAGATGCGACAAGATGCACCAAGATGCGACAAGATGCACCAAGATGCGACAAGATGCAACAAGATGCGGCAAGATGCGACAAGATGCACCAAGATGCGACAAGATGTGACAAGATGCGGCAAGATGCACCAAGATGCGACAAGATGCGGCAAGATGCACAAAGATGCGGCATGATGCGACAAGATGCAGCAAGATGCACCAAGATGCGACAAGATGCGGCAAGATGCACCAAGATGCGACAAGATGCGGCAAGATGCACCAAGATGCGACAAGATGCACCAAGATGCGACAAGATGCGGCAAGATGCACCAAGATGCGACAAGATGCGGCAAGATGCACCAAGATGCGACAAGATGCGGCAAGATGCACCAAGATGCGACAAGATGCGGCAAGATGCACCAAGATGCGACAAGATGCACCAAGATGCGACAAGATGCGGCAAGATGCGGTAAGATGCACCAAGATGCGGCAAGATGCACCAAGATGCACCAAGATGCGACAAGATGCGGCAAGATGCGACAAGATGCGACAAGATGCACCAAGATGCGGCAAGATGCGACAAGATGCGGCAAGATGCACCAAGATGCGACAATATGCGGCAAGATGCACCAAGATGCGGCAAGATGCACCAAGATGCACCAAGATGCGGCAAGATGCACCAAGATGCGACAAGATGCGGCAAGATGCACCAAGATGCGACAAGATGCACCAAGATACACCAAGATGCACACAAATGCGAAGCTGCTGTAAAGCTGATAGTAATGATGAAAATTAAAAAGAATAAAAAGTGATGTGGTAACGTCTTTACGGAGGTGAGAAACAGAACAACATTTAAACGACGTTTCGGCCAAGCAGGCCTTCATCCTGGACAGTAAACAACACAAAAATATATAAGGATATACACAGAAATGTAACTACATGGTGTACCATAAAATGTGCATGTTTGTTGAAGATGCGTAGAGCCACATCGATCTATAGTTTAGCTAAAGCCTGCGGACTGTAATGGAAATCCCGGAAACACCCTATATTTATAATGTATTCAGCTAAACGAGCTGACAACTGACGTCATTTTACCCACAACCTGTTTACAAAGCTGAAAACATCACAAACATTGGGTGTTTCCTTTCAACACGCGGACCTTATTAAACTATAGATGGCTGCGGTAAAGCCCAGAAGACGCTGTTCCTTAAAGTGACAAGTGGCGCAATCGTTCAATGTCTTACCAGACACGAATGTGCATTGATAAGCATTTCCCTTTATACACCACAAGGGACTGTCACATTCTCTGTAATATTGTTAAATGGCTAAAGACGATTAGCGGCCACAGAGATGGGATTTCTCAGAAGAATGTTGAAAGTTCCCTGTGCATCTAAAAGACCATCGAGAACATTCTCAAAGAGGCCAACACAAAAAGGGAGCTCCTAAGAAACATCAGAAAGAAGCAATCAACATTTTTCGAGCAAGTCATGAAAGGAGGAAATGTGGGAATACTTGGTTACAACTGGAAAAATAGAGGGAAAGAGAGATCGCGGACGACAAAGAGAGAAGATACTAAGTAGCTTAATGTCATGGCATGGAAAACAGTCAACAGCAGAACTGATACGATGCTCGGTGGATAGAAGATTGTGGTAGGACACGATCGCCTACGCCAACCGGTATGGCACATGATGATGATGAAACATACGATATTTTTATTTTTGCTGATGAATTCTCTCGCCATTTTCGTTGAAAACGATATTTGAACACATATTGGGCACCTCGGTGAGTAACCCTCATGTAAAATAAACACAAAATGGTAGTAAGCAGCTCAACTTGTAGAGATACGACACAAACTACAATGTTTCGGCAACAGACGAGAATTTCACGTGCGAAATAAAAGAAATCACAAAATGGTGGAAGAAGAACCATTGCCAGGACCTATATGCGTCTGTTGACCACATGATAAATGGTCAGTAGGGCAGGTTGGACCTCAATAGCCAAAAAGGAGCCAACATGGTGAAAAATGAGAAATGGTCACGTGAAAATGGATAAAATGTGGTGTCGCATAGAGTCGGACGAAAAAAATAGAAAGCACGAGTGGTAAGGGGAAAGAAGAGAAGGAGAGATGATAAAGGAAATGCAGAGAGGAATAACAATGGGACACAGAGGAGCGTGGAAGAGGAGGACAGTGACTGGCTGTAATGACTTCCCACTTTTCTAGTTTCATTCTTCTTCTAGGCGTGGCATCTCATCGTCATCATCGTCATCATCGTCATCATCATCATCATCGTCATCATTGTCATCATTGTCATCATCGTCATCATCATCATCATCGTCATCGTCATCATCGTCATCATCGTCATCATCATCATCATTGTCATCATCGTCATCATCATCATCATCATCGTCATCATCATCATCATCGTCATCATCGTCATCGTCATCATTGTCATCATCGTCATCATCATCATCATCATCATCGTCATCATTATCATCATCGTCATCATCGTCATCATCAAGTACCAAGCCGGATGACGCAGGTGACCATGTCTCTCCACAACTTTCGATCTCGACAGTTATTTATCATTTCTGTTGTTGACCTTCTGCCAAGCCATTCTCTTAAGCTGTCTGGTATCTTTGTCTCTTTGCTTCCCTCTATCTCTTTGCCCCTCAATTTTCCCACTTGTCACAATATATTTCACCTGTTCTCTTCTCATTACATAGCCAAAAAATGATTATTGTTTCTTCCTAATATTGGAAATTAGCTCTCTTTTTGCTTTGGCCTCTTTCAGAACGTTTTCATTAATCTTCTTAGCTGCCCATTATATTCTAACATTCTTTTGTAAAACCACATTTTTACAGCCTCCAATGATTTTCTTGTCTGTTGTCCTATTGTCCATGATTCACATCCATATGTTAAGACTGGCTTTACAGAAAATTTAAGAACTCTTTTTTCATCTAAAAAGAATGCTGTGTGATTTCTTACCATAAGAAAGCATATACTAAAAGAAGAGATGGGCAAAGAGCAAGATACGCTACAGACAACATCAAAGAAACGCTACAGACAACAACATCAAAGAAACGCTACAGACAACATCAAAGAAACGCTACAGACAACAACATCAAAGAAACGCTACAGACAACATCAAAGAAATGCTACAGACAACATCAAAGAAATGCTACAGACAACATCAAAGAAACGCTACAGACAACAACATCAAAGAAATGCTACAGACAACATCAAAGAAATGCTACAGACAACAACATCAAAGAAATGCTACAGACAACATCAAAGAAATGCTACAGACAACAACATCAAAGAAATGCTACAGACAACATCAAAGAAATGCTACAGACAACATCAAAGAAATGCTACAGGCAACATCAAAGAAATGCTACAGACAACAACATCAAAGAAATGCTACAGACAACATCAAAGAAATGCTACAGACAACAACATCAAAGAAATGCTACAGACAACATCAAAGAAATGCTACAGACAACATCAAAGAAACGCTACAGACAACATCAAAGAAACGCTACAGACAACATCAAAGAAACGCTACAGACAACATCAAAGAAATGCTACAGACAACATCAAAGAAACGCTACAGACAACATCAAAGAAATGCTACAGACAACATCAAAGAAACGCTACAGACAACATCAAAGAAATGCTACAGACAACATCAAAGAAACGCTACAGACAACATCAAAGAAATGCTACAGACAACATCAAAGAAACGCTACAGACAACATCAAAGAAACGCTACAGACAACATCAAAGAAATGCTACAGACAACAACATCAAAGAAATGCTACAGACAACATCAAAGAAACGCTACAGACAACATCAAAGAAATGCTACAGACAACAACATCAAAGAAATGCTACAGACAACATCAAAGAAATGCTACAGACAACAACATCAAAGAAATGCTACAGACAACATTAAAGAAATACTACAGACAACAACATCAAAGAAACGCTACAGACAACAACATCAAAGAAACGCTACAGACAACAACATCAAAGAAACGCTACAGACAACAACATCAAAGAAACGCTACAGACAACAACATCAAAGAAACGCTACAGACAACATCAAAGAAACGCTACAGACAACATCAAAGAAACGCTACAGACAACATCAAAGAAACGCTACAGACAACAACATCAAAGAAACGCTACAGACAACATCAAAGAAACGCTACAGACAACATCAAAGAAACGCTACAGACAACATCAAAGAAACGCTACAGACAACATCAAAGAAACGCTACAGACAACAACATCAAAGAAACGCTACAGACAACATCATTAAAGAAACGCTACAGACAACATCATCAAAGAAACGCTACAGACAACAACATCAAAGAAACGCTACAGACAACATCATCAAAGAAACGCTACAGACAACAACATCAAAGAAACGCTACAGACAACATCATCAAAGAAACGCTACAGACAACATCATCAAAGAAACGCTACAGACAACATCATCAAAGAAACGCTACAGACAACAACATCAAAGAAACGCTACAGACAACATCATCAAAGAAACGCTACAGACAACATCATCAAAGAAACGCTACAGACAACAACATCAAAGAAACGCTACAGACAACAACATCAAAGAAACGCTACAGACAACATCAAAGAAACGCTACAGACAACAACATCAAAGAAACGCTACAGACAACAACATCAAAGAAACGCTACAGACAACATCAAAGAAACGCTACAGACAACAACATCAACGAAACGCTACAGACAACATCAAAGAAACGCTACAGACAACAACATCAAAGAAACGCTACAGACAACAACATCAAAGAAACGCTACAGACAACAACATCAAAGAAACGCTACAGACAACAACATCAAAGAAACGCTACAGACAACAACATCAAAGAAACGCTACAGACAACAACATCAAAGAAACGCTACAGACAACAACATCAAAGAAACGCTACAGACAACAACATCAAAGAAACGCTACAGACAACAACATCAAAGAAACGCTACAGATAACAACATCAAAGAAACGCTACAGATAACAACATCAAAGAAACGCTACAGACAACAACATCAAAGAAACGCTACAGACAACAACATCAATTGACAATGAGTGAAACTGCCAAAAGGGCCAGAACCAGAACTTTGTATCTCTTTCGGCATCTGAATGGAAAGAAAGAAAGAAAGAAAGAAAGAAAGAAAGAAAGAAAGAAAGAAAGAAAGTAAGAAAGAAAGAAAGAAAGAAAGAAAATAAGACCCTCAGTTTCAGACTAGCAGTTTATGGACACTCAGCCATCTATCCCTCATTGATTGACACTAGTTGGGCCAGTCTGGCAAGTCTGTTTTTAGACCCACTACAGGTAGGTGGAGCTGAATCTTAATCAATTCTGACGTAAGCAGTCACCTATAAATATGCCCTGTCACAGACCAGGTACACTGCAAAGATTTAGCTCTTGGATTTTCACGTTTTTAAAAATAGCAATTGCGATCTAATATAACCTAAAGGACTTGGTTTGAGGTTGAATGGATCGTGCCTCGCCGGGAAATGGGCAAGACCTGCACGACAACAACAAGACCAGATGCTGTTGCTTCAGACTATTCTATTCTATTCTATTCTATTCTATTCTATTCTATTCTATTCTAATTTGTTATATTATGTAGTATTTTATAACATAGCTCAAGCAAAAACAGCTTTCTAAAAAATGAGGAAGATACTACGATAATCCAATTTTGACAATAGAAACAAGAAAAATAGTTCTTAAATGTTGTGTAAAGCCAGTCTTGACATATGGATGTGAATCATGGTCAACAGGACAACAAACAAGAAAATCACTGATGGCTGTAGAACTGTGGTTTTGAAGAAGAATGTTGAGAATACCATGGACAGCTAAGAAGAGTAATGAAAACGTTCTGAAAGAGCCCAAAGCAAAAAGATAGCTAATTTCCAATATTAGGAAGAAACAATCATCATTTTTGGCCACGTAATGAGAAGGGGAAACATTATTTGGGCACATCATGAGAAGAGGAAAGTTGGAATACTTGGTTACAACTAGCAAAATGAAAGGAAAGAGAGATCGCGGACGACAGAGCGAGAAAATACTGGATAGATTGGTGTCATGGCATGGAAAATAGTCAACAACAGAACTCATACGATACACTGTGGATAGAAGATTGTGGAAGGACATGATCGCCAACGCCAACCGGTAGGGTACATGATGATGAATGAGAAGGGAACAGCTGGAATATATTGTAACAACTGGGAAAATTGAGGGATGAAGAGATAGAGGGAGGCAAAGAGAAAAGATACCAGACAGTTTAAGGGAATGGCATGGCAAAAAGTCAACAACAGAAAAGATAAATAACTGTCAAGATCGAACGTTGTGGAGAGACATGATCACCTACGCCAGCAGGCAATAAAAGCTGTTTATTTTCACCTCAAAGTGACATTTTAGTTCTAATCTTGGAAATTTGTCAGCATTTTTGGATGAACATGGCCTGGGCCTGATACGTTCCCCTCTCTCTCGTACAAGTGATATTTTATAGAAGTGTTTTCAATTCGTGACATAATGCACAAAACGTCACATTTCTAGCTAATGTAAAAATGCATGATTGATGTTTTAGTATCCTTAATGCTCTTAATGAAAAGAATGGTAAATATGAGAGTTTTGATGGATGAGAGATTTTTTTAACAACGAAAGTTGTTGTTGTTGTTAATTTGAAGATACAGCTTCTTCTAATCACTTTGAATGTGTAACAGAAGAAGTGTTTATATTTTATCTTCATGGAGGATTTCCACTCAAAATGGCGGATAGGCGGCAAGGAACCGTAGAGGCACTGTCTGAAACGCGATCCTTGTTGCAGTTTCCTCATATTCTTGCTGTCGGAGCTACTGAGTTTAGTGCTCAGTGCACACCGTGAGATGTGTGTTTCATCCGGATGGTGTTTATATATTCAAGTTGCTTACGATGAATGATGATATCGTATGACAAAGGACAGTTCAGATGCGTTCACTTCCGTTGCCGCTCGGCCTCATATCTTTTGGCGTATACTGTAGCGGCTATGATGGGGACTGCAGCTGTCTTTCTTTGTTTGGATATTCAATGAGATGTTAATTCGGATGATTCCACTGCCACGGGCGGTTGAGTAATTATGAATTTTCATTCGTTTGCAGTGATACCGGGGCCTTCGACTAACTATAACTATAACTGTAACTGTAACTATAATTATAACTGTAACTATAACTATAGCTATAACTATAACTATAACTATAATAATAACAATAACAATTACTATAACTATAATTATAACTATAGCTATAACTATAACTATAGCTATAACTATAACTATAACTACAACAATAACTATAACTATAATTATCTTCATTTAAAGGAAAGATACAATTGAGCAAATCAACTAAAGTATCTGGGTCATATGTTGTATCTTCACACGTTCCTGACTGAGCAAACCTGTTAATCTTGGCCAGGAGGCTGATGCCCGTTGTTGTTGCTTCCTGTTTCAGTGTTCTTTTTAGTGTTTCTTTAGATCTGCCTCCTTTTCTTGTCCTCTATTTTAGCCAAGAAGAGTAATGAAGAGGATCTGAGAAAGGTCAAAGCAAAAAGAGAGCTAATTTCCAATATTAGGAAGAAACAATCATCATTTTTTGGCCATGTAATGAGAAGGGAACAACTGGAATATATTGTAACAACTGGAAAAATTGAGGGACGAAGAGATAGAGGGAAGCAACGAGAAAAAATAACAGACAGCTTAAGAGAATGGCTTGGCAACAACAGAAATGATAAATAGCTGCCGAGAACGAAAGTTGGGGAGAGACATGATCACCTACGCCACTAGGCCCGGTACTTGATGACGATGATTTTAGCAAAAATAGAATGGAAACAAAATAGCTTTTAGTCATCATCATTATCTAGTGTCGTCTCCGCACCGAAGCTTGGCTACCATTCCACTCTGTCTCTTACTTTGATAGGGCAGGTTATTTTGTCTATGTTAGTCTTGGTCTGTCTCTGCCTCTTTTACCTTGTATTTTCCCTTCCAAGATTACTTTTAGTAGACTGCTGTGTCTTTTAACATGCCACGACAATCTCATTTGTCTTGTTTGATTTGTATTTAGTAGTTCTCTTTATTTTTAGTTGTTTTAAGACTTCATATTTTGTTTTCTTTTCTTCCCATCCAATACTTCCTATTCTTCTATAAATCCACATTTAAAAAGCTTAAATTTTCTGTTCTGTTTTCTTGCCTAGTGTTTCAGCACCATACAGGAATGTTGAGAAGATAGAACATTTTGATATTCTTAGTTCAAGCCCTGGTGTTATTTGTCTTGAGTTAGAATATATTTTTCATGGCATTAAAACAGCTTTTAGCACAGTTGTTTAGTGATATTTACCTTCAAATATTAGGGAGACCGTGATAGCTCAGTGGTTACTGAACTGGACTACAAAGGACTAGAGGTCAAGTTCGATCCAGATCGACGGCCTCCGGCTTCACCCAACCTTAAATGGTTCCCGGAATTTTTTTCTGGGAAAGTAAAGCGGCACGGGCGTAATACTGACCACATTATCCCAAAGATCATGTACCGAAGGTCTGTAAAATTTATGGTCACTAACACCATACTCGTATTCCCTATACGCCACTTGGCGTGACGTGGGTACTTACTTTTTTTTTTGTTTTTATAACGTTCTAATATTACATGATTTACATTGACTGTGGTTGAATAAGTCGTGCCACGCCAAGAAGCCGAAAAATCAACCCAGGGTTTTGGGGATATACTCTTCTCGAACTGGATTGTACAGGTTGCGAAACTTGTAAATATGTAATCAGTTGCCTTTAAGGTTTTTTTTTTCACCCTGTGTCTTATTTGTGGTTTCTGAAGGTATTTTGGGCTCTTGTTTGCAGTAAAGTCTTGTATTTATATAGCCTTGAGGGAGGAATCATTGTTAAACATCTGTAGGAACGGGGTAACTGAACACCGATGATTCTCAAAGAGTACGCCACCACCACCAATGTTATCATCACCACCAATACCTTTACCACCTCCATTATGATTATCATCATCACCACCATAATCATTATCACAACCACCATCATTATCATCACCACCACAACCATTATCATCATCATCATTAATATCATCACCACCATTGATATAGTGTCACCACGCATCAAGATCTTTCTCTCGTACTTCATCATCAATAAGTACCGGGCCTGCTGACGTAGGTGATCAAATCTCCCCAAAACTGTTGATCTCGACAGTTATTTATCATTTCTGTTGTTGACTTTCTGCCAAGCCATTCTTTTAAGCTGTCTGGTATCTTTTCTCTTTGCTTCCCTCTATCTCTTCGTCCCTCAATTGTTCCACTTGTTACTATATATTCCAGCTGTTCTCTTCTCATCACATGACTTTAAAATGATGATTGTTTCTTCCTAATACTGTAAATTAGCTCTCTTTTTGCTTTGGTCTCTTTCAGAACATTTCATTACTCTTCTTAGCTGTCCATGGTATTCTCAACATTGTCTGTAAAACCACATTTCTACAGACACCAGTGATTTCCGTGTCTGTTGTCCTATTGTCCATGATTCACATCCATATGTCAAGACTGGCTCTATATAACATTTAAGAACTCTTTTTCTTGTTTCTATTGTCAAAAATAGATTGCATAGTATCTTCCTCATTTTTAAAATAAAGATATTGCCTGAGTTATGCTGCATTCTCTCGTACTTAGCTGAGTGAAACAACAACAGTCGTCATTTTAAAAAAACAGCAATGAGTTTATTTACCATCAACCTGAAGCTGAACAAGATCAACATCTTCACTATCTCTAAGTGACTGAGCTGGACTAACTGCCCCGAGTGAACTAACTTGACGTCTGAAAGATAGAGCTCTGTCTGTCTTAGCTTTTTATATTTCCCTCTAACTGCAATCCCAAGTTCCTTCGCGCATCCAATCAAATTTCGCCCCTCTCAACTCCTTTGTCTCCTATTTACCAAAACAATACGACACTGCCTCTTTCCCACATGAGAACCTTCTAGATCGCTCAACCTTGAACTTTCGACCTTGGACACATTCATGGACCTATTTTCTACCAACCTAATTCTCTCGCGTTCTACACAATGTCCACAATCTCCTCGTCCATACACTCAAGGCGGTATACTATTACACCATCATTATCATCATCACCAACATCATCATTATCATTATCATCACCACCATTATCGTCACCACTCACCGTCAACAGCCACCATTATCATCACCACCATTATTATCACAACAACCATTATTATCACAACCATCGCCATTATCATTACCACCATCATCATCAACATCACCATCATCATCATCATCAACACATTCAGCACCAACATCATCATGAATTCCATCATCAATATCAGCATCACTATCACCTCTACCATACACACCATCATCATCGTCACCTCCACCATCAGCACCATCATCATCGACACTATCACCATCAACATCATCATAACTGTCACTATCACTATCAACATCATCATAACTGTCGCAATCACCATCAACTTCAACATCACCTCCACCATCAACATCATCATAACTGTCACTATCACCATCAACTTCAACGTCACCTCCACCATCAACATCATCATCGTAACTATCACCATCAACTTCAACGTCACCTCCACCATCAACATCATCATAACTGTCGCTATCACCATCAACTTCAACGTCACCTCCACCATCAACATCATCATAACTGTCGCTATCACCATCAACTTCAACATCACCTCCACCATCAACATCATCATAACTGTCACTATCACCATCAACTTCAACGTCACCTCCACCATCAACATCATCATAACTGTCACTATCACCACCAACTTCAACGTCACCTCCACCATCAACATCATCATAACTGTCACTATCACCATCAACTTCAACGTCACCTCCACCATCAACATCATCATAACTGTCACTATCACTATCAACATCATCATAACTGTCGCTATCACCATCAACTTCAACATCACCTCCACCATCAACATCATCATAACTGTCACTATCACCATCAACTTCAACGTCACCTCCACCATCAACATCATCATCGTAACTATCACCATCAACTTCAACGTCACCTCCACCATCAACATCATCATAACTGTCACTATCACCATCAACTTCAACGTCACCTCCACCATCAACATCATCATAACTGTCACTATCACCATCAACTTCAACGTCACCTCCACCATCAACATCATCATAACTGTCGCTATCTCCATCAACTTCATATGATGATAATGATGATGAGATGTTGCTGCTGATGGTGATGTTGCTCATGCTGCTGATATGCTGCTGATGGTGATGAGTATGATGATGATGTGATGCTTCTGCTGTTGTTGATGATGATGATATGCTGTTGATGATGATGATGATGATGATGATAATGAGATGTTGCTGATTATGATTATGACGAGATGTTGCTATGATGATTATGATGACGCTGATGCTGTTGATGATGATGAGATACTTCTGATACTGTTGATGATGCTGCTGATGGTGATGAGGAGATCTGGATAGAGACTGAGATTCTTTCAGACGGCTTGTGGTGAATGTAACGTTCTGTAGGAGATCTGGATAGAGACAGAGATTCCTTCAGGCGGGTTGTGGTGAATACAACGTTCTGTAGGAGATCTGGATAGAGACAAAGATTCCTTCAGGCGGGTTGTGGTGAATGTAACGTTCTGTAGGAGATCTGGATAGAGACTGAGATTCTTTCAGGCGGGTTGTGGTGAATGTAACGTTCTGTAGGATATCTGGATCTAGACTGAGATTCTTTCAGGCGGGTTGTGGTGATTACAACGTTCTGTAGGAGATCTGGATAGAGACTGAGATTCTTTCAGGCGGGTTGTGGTGAATGTAACGTTCTGTAGGAGATCTGGATAGAGACTGAGATTCTTTCAGGCGGGTTGTGGTGATTACAACGTTCTGTAGGAGATCTGGATAGAGACTGAGATTCTTTCAGGCGGGTTGTGGTGAATGTAACGTTCTGTAGGATATCTGGATCTAGACTGAGATTCTTTCAGGCGGGTTGTGGTGAATGTAACGTTCTGTAGGAGATCTGGATAGAGACTGAGATTCTTTCAGGCGGGTTGTGGTGAATGTAACGTTCTGTAGGAGATCTGGATAGAGACTGAGATTCTTTCAGGCGGGTTGTGGTGATTACAACGTTCTGTAGGAGATCTGGATAGAGACTGAGATTCTTTCAGGCGGGTTGTGGTGAATGTAACGTTCTGTAGGATATCTGGATCTAGACTGAGATTCTTTCAGGCGGGTTGTGGTGATTACAACGTTCTGTAGGAGATCTGGATAGAGACTGAGATTCTTTCAGGCGGGTTGTGGTGAATGTAACGTTCTGTAGGAGATCTGGATAGAGACTGAGATTCTTTCAGGCGGGTTGTGGTGATTACAACGTTCTGTAGGATATCTGGATCTAGACTGAGATTCTTTCAGGCGGGTTGTGGTGATTACAACGTTCTGTAGGAGATCTGGATAGAGACTGAGATTCTTTCAGGCGGGTTGTGGTGAATGTAACGTTCTGTAGGAGATCTGGATAGAGACTGAGATTCTTTCAGGCGGGTTGTGGTGAATGTAACGTTCTGTAGGAGATCTGGATAGAGACTGAGATTCTTTCAGGCGGGTTGTGGTGATTACAACGTTCTGTAGGAGATCTGGATAGAGACTGAGATTCTTTCAGGCGGGTTGTGGTGATTACAACGTTCTGTAGGATATCTGGATCTAGACTGAGACTCTTTCAGGCGGGTTGTGGTGATTACAACGTTCTGTAGGAGATCTGGATAGAGACAAAGATTCCTTCAGGCGGGTTGTGGTGAATGTAACGTTCTGTAGGAGATTTGGATAGAGACAAAGATTCCTTCAGGCGGGTTGTGGTGAATGTAACGTTCTGTAGGAGATTTGGATAGAGACAAAGATTCCTTCAGGCGGGTTGTGGTGAATGTAACGTTCTGTAGGAGATCTGGATAGAGACTGAGACTCTTTCAGGCGGGTTGTGGTGAATGTAACGTTCTGTAGGAGATTTGGATAGAGACTGAGACTCTTTCAGGCGGGTTGTGGTGAATGTAACGTTCTGTAGGAGATCTGGATAGAGACAGAGACTCTTTCAGGCGGGTTGTGGTGAATGTAACGTTCTGTAGGATATCTGGATCTAGACTGAGATTCTTTCAGGCGGGTTGTGGTGAATGTAACGTTCTGTAGGAGATCTGGATAGAGACTGAGATTCTTTCAGGCGGGTTGTGGTGATTACAACGTTCTGTAGGAGATCTGGATAGAGACTGAGATTCTTTCAGGCGGGTTGTGGTGAATGTAACGTTCTGTAGGAGATCTGGATAGAGACTGAGATTCTTTCAGGCGGGTTGTGGTGATTACAACGTTCTGTAGGAGATCTGGATAGAGACTGAGATTCTTTCAGGCGGGTTGTGGTGAATGTAACGTTCTGTAGGAGATCTGGATAGAGACTGAGATTCTTTCAGGCGGGTTGTGGTGAATGTAACGTTCTGTAGGAGATCTGGATAGAGACTGAGATTCTTTCAGGCGGGTTGTGGTGATTACAACGTTCTGTAGGAGATCTGGATAGAGACTGAGATTCTTTCAGGCGGGTTGTGGTGAATGTAACGTTCTGTAGGATATCTGGATCTAGACTGAGATTCTTTCAGGCGGGTTGTGGTGATTACAACGTTCTGTAGGAGATCTGGATAGAGACTGAGATTCTTTCAGGCGGGTTGTGGTGAATGTAACGTTCTGTAGGAGATCTGGATAGAGACTGAGATTCTTTCAGGCGGGTTGTGGTGATTACAACGTTCTGTAGGAGATCTGGATAGAGACTGAGATTCTTTCAGGCGGGTTGTGGTGATTACAACGTTCTGTAGGAGATCTGGATAGAGACTGAGATTCTTTCAGGCGGGTTGTGGTGATTACAACGTTCTGTAGGAGATCTGGATAGAGACTGAGACTCTTTCAGGCGGGTTGTGGTGATTACAACGTTCTGCAAAAGGTATACGACCTGACGATATGATAAAAAGTTGTACTTGTTCAAAACTCAACACTTTCAATGCAACATTTTGAACGATCAGAATAAACAGTTAATTGTTGGATCTAGCAGATATGTGAGAAACACCCCGCTTGCATCGACGTCAACATTGTAAACTCGAGTCTAAAACGTTTACCTTCTAATAAATACTTAACACATTTTACAATTTCCGCGAAGTCACCTCTTTAACATTAAGTTGCAACTAAGTGGAGATGACTCAAGGTTGCTAATCTCCTTCCGCGTTTTTCACTCAATTAGTTCGAGTGCCGGACTACTTTGTGCTACCATTCCTGTTCTTCATTCACTCAATGGCGACATACCTTCATTATCCGAGTCGTTAATGAACGTTAAAACGGCGTAGGAACGTATTGTTGTAGGTTACAACCAAATTCACTAGAGAATACAAACTTGACTAGGACATTTTTCATATTTCTTCCTGAACACTCGGGAGTGAAAGGAAACGAACGCGCTGAGAGATTTGCTTGAACGGCTGCCGTGGATGGCGATTATAAAATCGGCGGGGCTGATATTCCGGATGTTCTCGGGGCACGAAGGTGACCTAATGATTCAGTCAATGATCAAGACAACGAGCCCTCAATAAACCTTGTGAGAACACCAGACTCAAGGGCCGACCACGAAAAAGATGGATTGAAGGAATTTTAGAAGCACTATGGATTACAACAGCAGCTGAGGCGAGCAGAGCGATACGGAACTGGACTACAGAGGACAAGGGGTAGGGTTCGATCCCAACCGACGGCTTTCGGGTTCACCCAGCCTTAAATGGGTACCGGATGAATTTTTTCTGGGAAAGTAAAGCAGCACGGGCGTAATACCGACTACATTACCCAAAAAATCATGTGCTGAAGGTCTGTAAAATATAGGGTCACTAACACCATATTTCCCTATACACCACTTGGCGTGACGAGGGTACTTTACTTTTTTGAGGCGAACAGAAGAGCAAAAGACCCAATTATATCTCCTCTCGACGCTGAAAGGCAAATGAGGAAGGAAAGAAGAAGAAGAATGATCACAAATCTACAACCACGTTCAGACTGCACAAACATCAGGTCAAAACTGGAGATGTCAGAAAGGAACGCATGGTGTAGAGAACGGAGACTAACAAATCAACACAGAACTGGAGTCGTTAGTCTCCACATACTGAGGGACATACTGGGAAGTAGATCTGAGCAACTATGGACGTGTTCGATGTGCAATGAGGATGATCCTTCGACTAAACTAAACGAAACTAAATTGAACTAACTAGATCAGCAAAATATAAAATCTGCAGAGAGCTGCAAAAGGAAATAATAATTTATTAAATTTTTTAAAATAATTATATTACAAATTTTCGAATATTCTATTACACATTTCGTAGGCCAATACGGTTTATTTCCTTTGATTTGCATTTATTAAAGTAAGGTTTCCCTATGGCCACTACAACGTTTGTGAATGAAACCGAAACTACTCTACGATGGTACAGGAAACCGCTAATAGATAAGGGTACAGTTCTCTTCTGTCGGACCTAGTATTAATGACCCTGACATTCAAAAATTCCAGCGGGAGCTATCTATACAAAATACGGTTTCATGGGTTATTTTTAGCTCTAGCCAACTAGAAGCGTCACAAAGTGAAAGTGAAACTATGTCTGATTACCGGAAATTCCTAACCTATTTATAACTACGTTAAGTGCATCAGCATCTGTAGAAAGAACTTTTTCTGCTCTCAAGATAATCAAATCTTATTGTCGCTCAACTCAGACACAAGAACGATTATCTGGTTTGACAATAATGTCCATTGAGAAATCTTTCCTTCAGAAACTTAGATACCAACCTAACAGTACTATCAATAACAAAGTCATCGAGACATTTTCGTCCCAAACAAGACGGATAGAGTTTACATACACATAAGTAAGTAATTTAAAATGTAGTGATGTCGTTAGCAAATATTACTTCATGTTAACCTACTCTACTGAATATAATATATGTGTTTATTTATTATGTCAGCGGTAGCCCAGACCCTAAAACCAGTTTACGCCACTGAGCTGTCCCCATGGCAGACTACCAGATACGGAACAATGTTACAATAGTGTTTCATTTATTTTTTTATTGCGGCTAAACAAGTCTTGACTTCAGCGTGGTATTTTGTGCACTCTGGGATAGATCTTCTCCATTCCATTTCACGTTGTCTGATTTGTTAGTCTGTTCCAGGAAAACAAACAGCAGGGAAGAAATGTTATAGGATCGTAAATATCTGCGGTTCACTAGCCTTGACACAAACAATCTTTGCCGTGTTTGATTTGATTGGCTGACCGCATTTCAGCCCCGCTTTGCTGGGCGTGCGTAATCAAATGAGCTTTGACTACTTGACAAAGTCCGTTTTTTTCTGTTGTTGTTTTGTTCCCCTAGGTCCCAACCCAGCCTTACATATACTTACTTAAGGGTTTGATTGTCCTATTCTTCTCATTTATTATGGTTTGTTTAATCTGTTTTCCGACCTCGCAGAGAACCAGGAAGAGAGTCGTCCCCGGTATAATAACATTTCGTGACTATATATTCGACTCCCAAAATTCGTACAGATGGTTTCTTTCTTTCAGACATTGTGCATTAATATGCCCATATGCAGACATTATGCCCATATGCTGGGATGGTTTAAAGAATGTGTTGTGTGTACCGAATGTAAACGTTTGTAAGCGGGGTCAGTCCGTACTAGCTGTTCGTCACGCATTGACTGATACCAGAGGTTCCAAAACTGGGCGATATGTTTTCTTGTGAAACGAAATAAGTACATGGCGTTGAAGTTAACTGGATGTTTCATCTTCTTCTTCTTTTCTTCCTTATTTGCATTTCAATGTCGAGAGGAGATTTCATTTGCGGTCTTTTGCTCTTCTGTTGGCCTCTCCTGCATTTATGTTTCCTAGTGTTTTTAATATTCTATCAATACATATTTCTTTTTCGAGGTCAACCCTTGTGTCTGGTGTTCTCGCAAAGTTTATTGAAGGCTCGTATTGTGTTTTGATCGTTGTGCCTTGTCACGTGGACAAACCATTTAATCTGTTGTTTCTTCATGTACTCTCAGGTGGGAATTATTCATAGCTTTTCCTCAGTTCTTCATTTCTGATCTTATCTCTCAGACTGTTTCCTGTCATTCGTCTAACACATTTCATCTCAGTAGAGGTTATTTTTCTTATTGTTCTTGCATCTAGGGTCCAGGACTGGCATTGGTAGCACAAAACTGGGATAAAGATTGTATTGTAGAGTGCCCGTTTTGCCTGTAGAGTTATTTCCTTGTTGGACAATAGTTGTGATAACTGTCCAATGATTTGACAAGCTTTGTTCCATCTTGAGTCTATCTCTGCTGTTTGTGAATTTTCGTTTATCACTAGACTTCCTAAGTATTTAAATTCCTCTACTTGTTTTAGTTGTCTGCCCTCTATAATTATGTTGATGTTCTGTTTCTTTTTAGCGATATCCATGACTTCTGTTTTGTGGATGTTGATTTTCATGTTGTATTTTGTGCTTGTGCTGTTGAGTCTATTTAAGTGTTCTTGTGGGTCTTCTATTTTTCCATGTATTAGTGCCTGATCGTCTGCAAACAGAAGCTCGTTGATCTCCTCTGTCTCTGATGGGTTGGCAAACTTGCATATATAGTCCATGTATGTAATAAACAGTAAAAAAAAAAAGGGGGGTGGGGGGAGGGAAATAGTAGCCACCCCTGTCTTACACCTGATCTAACTTCGAAGTGGTCTGTGTAGCCTGCTGCTGTTCTGACCCTGCAGCTGCTGTTGATATAGAGACTTTTAATTAGATTTGTTAGATGTTGGCTTACTATGTTGTTGTTAGTAAATCCCCCGGTTGTTCTCTGTTTACGCGATCGAATGCTTTTTCTTAGTCAATGAAAGCTATGTATCCATTTTGATTGTGTTCTGTCGTCTTTTCTGCTAGTTGTTTTAGGATTAATGGTGCTTCAGTACATCCTCTATTATTTTTCGGAACCCTATTTAATAATCGTTTAGCTGTAGTTCTATTATTTCCTGGCGTATAGCTTTCCTACATGGCTGAGAAGAGATATACCTCTATATTGACCTGCAGTCTCTATTGCTACCTTTCTTTTTCCATATCGGTACGATGATTGTCTGTTGCAGGTCTTCTGGGGCTTTCTGTTGGTGTTATGCTGCATTGCATATTCTGTGCAGTCATGTAACTCCTGTTCGTCCTACTGCTGCTATTATTTCTACCGGTATGCTGTCTATCGCTGGAGTTTTATTTCTTGGTGCATATTTGATTACTTCTTCGATTTCCTCTTTCTTGGTGTCGGGTTCAGTGTTTGTGCATTCTTGTGTGATTTGTGTTGTGTCATTAGTAGTTGGCGCTATGTTTAATAGACCTTCACAAATATTCTGTCCATCTCTGTTACACATGTTGATTATTTTATATTGGCTGTCCGTCTTTGTCATTTATGAGCTCAGTGCAATCGTTGTTCTCTTTTCTCGCTCTTGCCCAAGAGGGCGGTAGAGTTAATTCAGAGAGCACTCGAACAAGAGAATAATGGAGTTAAGATGGAGTTGGTATTAACAAGCGGGCAATGAAAGAAATCAGAAAAAAGCCCCGTTACGTCACGTGAGGTATAGAGAAAATGGTGCTAGTGCCAATATTTTTTATAGACATCCGGCACATTATTTTTGAGGTAATGTTGTCAGTATTACGCGTGCTGCTTTTCATTCCTAGGTAAAAAAAAAAATGTGGTACTCATTTTCTTTTTCTGCGATCATGACGCCATTCAGACTAGGACTCTGGACTCTCATCTGAAGGCAGCTGTCTGTCTCAGTGACTCGGTCGCCCCGTACAGTTTCTCTTCCAGGGTGGTGGGTGTGGACCACATTGTCCTTCTCAGGTTTGTTTACTGGGGGGCAAACCTGTAGAACATGTTTTGTTGTCATGTTATCCAGGGTACAGTGGCATAGGCTGGTAGTTCCTATTTTGAGTTTGTTGAATATGTGGTTTCTCATTCTGTTGTGGCCAGTGCGTAGGCGAAATAAGATGACTTGATTCCTCTTTGATAGTTGTAGGTATCCGTCCCTCTTGTTATACTTTGTGTTCTTGTTTCCATTTTTCATGTTACTGGCTTTTGATGATGGATTTGGCTTCATCGTTGCTAACCAGATGGTTCTCTTGTGGTAATCTCCCTCCCTCTTTAGCTAATTTGTTTGCACATTCGTTCCAGTGTATATTACAGTGTGATGGTATCCACTGGATGACCACTCTCTGGAAGTTATTGTACAATTGGTCTAGGGTTGTTCTCAGGTCATCTAGCTCACTGTTCCTGGTTTTTTTTTTTTTAGAGCTGTTAGGACTGACAGTGCGTCGGTCAGTATCACTAATCTCTTGTGCATGTTTTTTATGTGTTCAATGGCCAGTTTTGCAGCATCTTTAAGGGCTTCAGTTTCTGCTCTATATTTGTTTGAGAATTTCCCAGTAGCTATTGATTTGGTGATCTCTTCCTGGTTATTCAGCCTCAAGAACACACCTCCTCCTCCTCCTCCATTTCTGGTGGCGTTTGTAGCAGAGCCATGCGTGTGTATGTGAGACCAGGAGTCCTGTGGGTAGTTGTCGTCTATGTGTTGTTCTGCTATGTGTTTTCTCCCGTGGAGAGTCATACAGGATGGGCATCGCTAGTTGTCAATTCTTTGGAGATTGCCATGAAATTGCTCATTTTTAGTCTTCCTTTTACGAAACCGGTTATTCTTTGGTGCATGGGGTGGTTAGGGAGCCTTTTATAATTATCCGCTTGTTGCATTACTTTAGTTTTCCGTCTGTCCTCTAAAGGATGTAAACCTGTTACTGTTTCTAGAGTCTCGATAGGTGTTGATTTCATAACACCAGTGATTATACGAGCAGCATAGTTTTGTGCTCTGTTAATTTTGCCAAGCCGTGACTTGGAAGCTGTAACCCAGACTATGACTCCATATTCTAGAACTGGTCTTACTCTTCCAACGTATAGTCGTTTCAAGATATTGCTGTCTGCTCCCTAATCCATTCCTGCTAATTTCTTCATAATATATGTTCGTTTTCTGGCTCTTTTGTTTGTTTTGTCAATCTGATTTACCCATCTCCCATTTAAGGCTGGGTGAACCTGGAAGCCGTTGACAACTCGTGTCCTTAGTAGCCTTGTCCTCTAACCACTTGCTATAGCGGCGATCGCGAACAAAATGGGGCCCTGCAATACAGCGTGGTCCAATCCACCGACCGCGAACCAAATGTGGCCCTGTAAAACAGCGTGGTCCAATCCACAGACCTCGAACCAAATGTGGCCCTGTAAAACAGCGTGGTCCAATCCACGGACCGCGAACAAAATGTGGCCCTGTAAAACAGCGTGGTCCAATCCACAGACCTCGAACCAAATGTGGCCCCCGCGAGACTCATTCGCGTGGCTCGCGGACCTCTGTACGACTTCACTTAACAGAACCAATAATATAATTGATTAATTGAGAATATAGAAGTCCATCTTTTCTACATCTTCTATAATTCCCGTTAGATTGTAGTACAGAATCGTTTGTATTATAGTGACAGTGCATTCCCTGCGCTAAGAAACAAAGTTAGAATACTTGGACTACAGATTCCAAATGCTTTTGCAAAAACCAAATCTTGTAAAGTGGTATTTAGATCTGTAAAATAGAAAAACGTAAAGAGCCCCGTCACGCCAAGTGGCATATCGGGAATATGGTGTTAGTGACCTTTAATAATACAGACCTTCGGCACATAATCTTTAGGATAATGTGGTCGGTATAACACCCGTGCCACTTTACTTTAACAGAAACAACATCCGGTATCCATTTAAGGCTGGGTGAACCTGCAAGAAAAAGAGTTCTTAAATGCTATGTAGAGTCAGTCTTAACATATGGATGTGAATCATGGACAATAGGACAACGGACAAGAAAATCACTGGAGTCTGTAGAAATGTGGTTTTACAGAAGAATGTTGAGAATACCATGGACAGCTCTGAAGAGTAATGAAAACGTTCTGAAAGAGGCCAAAGCAAAAAGAGAGCTAATTTCCAATATTAGGAAGAAACAATCATCATTTTTTGGCCACGTAATGAGAAGAGAACAACTGGAATATATTGTAACAACTGGAAAAATTGAGGGACGAAAAGATAGAGGGAAGCAAAGAGAAAAGATACCAGACAGCTTAAGAGAATGTCTTGGCAGAAGGTCAACAACAGAAATGATAAATAACTCTCGTGATCGAAAGTTGTGAAGAGACATGATCACCTACGCCAGCAGGCCGGTACTTGATGATGATGATGATGAACCCGCAATCCTTCGATCAGGATCAAACCCAACCTCTTGTCCTTGTAGTCCAGTTCACTAACCACTGAGCTATCGCGTCTCCTGATTAGATCTGTGGGATATCGAAATTCGTGTGGGGATGTTACATAAAGACCATACGATGGTCCACGCTCCGTTGAAGTATGCTGTTTGATCCTCCGGTAACAAAAGGTTGGACCACAACGCTGTCAAACATTCTCTTTAATTAGATTTATATTCTAGCAAATGTCAATTGAAAAAATAATTAATACATAAGTTTTAACAAGATGACATTTTGTAGTTAACAAAGTTCAAATAGTTTAGTTCGGAAGAATAATTCAGGAGTTGAAGAGTGCAGAGACCGTTGGAACAGGGCAATGAAGGGTTAATTAAGGGGACGTTGGAACAAGGCGAAGATGGGGTTAATTAAGGGGACGTTGGAACAGGGCCAAGATGGGGTTAATTAAGGGGACGTTGAAACAGGGCCAAGATGGGGTTAATTAAGGGGACGTTGGAACAGGGCCAAGATGGGGTTAATTAAGGAACCGTTGGAACAGGGCGACGATTGGGGTTAATTAAGGGGACGTTAGAACAGGGCCAAGATGGGGTTAATTAAGGTGACGTTGGAACAGGGCGACGATGGGGTTAATTAAGGAAACGTTGGAACAGAGCCAAGATGGGGTTAATTAAGGGGACGTTGGAACAGGGCCAAGATGGGGTTAATTAAGGGGACGTTGGAACAGGGCCAAGATGGAGTTAATTAAGGGGACGTTGGAACAGGGCGAAGATGGGGTTAATTAAGGGGACGTTGGAACAAGGCGAGGATTGGTGTTAATTAAGGGGACGTTGGAACAGGGCGACGATGGGGTTAATTAAGGGGACGTTGGAACAGGGCAAGATGGGGTTAATTAAGGGGGCGTTGGAACAGGGCCATGATGTGGTTAATAAAGGGGACGTTGGAACAGGCCCAAGATGGGGTTAATTAAGGAACCGTTGGAACAGGGCGACGATTGGAGTTAATTGAGGGGACGTTGGAACAGGGCCAAGATGGGTTTAATTAAGGAACCGTTGGAACAGGGCGACGATTGGGGTTAATTAAGGGGATGTTGGAACAGGGCCATGATGTGGTTAATTAAGGGGACGTTGAAACAGGGCCAAGACGGGGTTAATTAAGGAACCGTTGGAACAGGGCGACGATTGGGGTTAATTAAGGGGACGTTAGAACAGGGCCAAGATGGGGTTAATTAAGGTGACGTTGGAACAGGGCGACGATGGGGTTAATTAAGGAAACGTTGGAACAGAGCCAAGATGGGGTTAATTAAGGGGACGTTGGAACAGGGCCAAGATGGGGTTAATTAAGGGGACGTTGGAACAGGGCCAAGATGGGATTAATTAAGGGGACCTTGGAACAGGGCCAAGATGGGGTTAATTAAGGGGACGTTGCAACAGGGCCAAGATGGGGTTAATTAAGGGGACTTTGGAACAGGGCCAAGATGGGGTTAATTAAGGGGACGTTCGAACAGGGCCAAGATGGAGTTAATTAAGGGGACGTTGGAACAGGGCCAAGATGGGGTTAATTAAGGGGACGTTGGAACAGGGCAAGATGGGGTTAATTAAGGGGGCGTTGGAACAGGGCCATGATGTGGTTAATTAAGGGGACGTTGGAACAGGCCCAAGATGGGGTTAATTAAGGAACCGTTGGAACAGGGCGACGATTGGAGTTAATTGAGGGGACGTCGGAACAGGGCCAAGATGGGTTTAATTAAGGAACCGTTGGAACAGGGCGACGATTGGGGTTAATTAAGGGGACGTTGGAACAGGGCCATGATGTCGTTATTTAAGGGGACGTTGGAACAGGGCCAAGACGGGGTTAATTAAGGAACCGTTGGAACAGGGCGACGATTGGGGTTAATTAAGGGGACGTTAGAACAGGGCCAAGATGGGGTTAAGGTGACGTTGGAACAGGGCGACGATGGGGTTAATTAAGGAAACGTTGGAAGAGAGCCAAGATGGGGTTAATTAAGGGGACGTTGGAACAGGGCCAAGATGGGGTTAATTAAGGGGACGTTGGAACAGGGCCAAGATGGGATTAATTAAGGGGACGTTGGAACAGGGCCAAGATGGGGTTAATTAAGGGGACGTTGCAACAGGGCCAAGATGGGGTTAATTAAGGGGACTTTGGAACAGGGCCAAGATGGGGTTAATTAAGGGGACGTTCGAACAGGGCCAAGATGGAGTTAATTAAGGGGACGTTGGAACAGGGCGACGATGGGGTTAATTAAGGGGACGTTGGAACAGAACGACGATGGATTAATTAAGGGGACGTTGGAACAGGGCCAAGATGTGGTTTAATTAAGGGGACGTTGGAACAGGGCGACGATTGGAGTTAATTGAGGGGACGTTGGAACAGGGCCAAGATGGGTTTAATTAAGGAACCGTTGGAACAGGGCGACGATTGGGGTTAATTAAGGGGACGTTGGAACAGGGCCATGATGTGGTTAATTAAGGGGACGTTGGAACAGGGCCAAGAAGGGGTTAATTAAGGAACCGTTGGAACAGGGCGACGATTGGGGTTAATTAAGGGGACGTTAGAACAGGGCCAAGATGGGGTTAATTAAGGTGACGTTGGAACAGGGCGACGATGGGGTTAATTAAGGAAACGTTGGAACAGAGCCAAGATGGGGTTAATTAAGGGGACGTTGGAACAGGGCCAAGATGGGGTTAATTAAGGGGACGTTGGAACAGGGCCAAGATGGGATTAATTAAGGGGACGTTGGAACAGGGCCAAGATGGGGTTAATTAAGGGGACGTTGCAACAGGGCCAAGATGGGGTTAATTAAGGGGACTTTGGAACAGGGCCAAGATGGGGTTAATTAAGGGGACGTTCGAACAGGGCCAAGATCGAGTTAATTAAGGGACGTTGGAACAGGGCGACGATGGGGTTAATTAAGGGGACGTTGGAACAGAACGACGATGGATTAATTAAGGGGACGTTGGAACAGGGCCAAGATGTGGTTTAATTAAGGGGACGTTGGAACAGGGCGACGATTGGGTTAATTAGGGGACGTTGGAACATGGCGACGATGGATTAATTAAGGGAACGTTGGAACAAGGCGACGATGGGGTTAATTAAGGGGACGTTGGAACAAGGCGACGATGGATTAATTAAGGGGACATTGGAACAGGGCGACGATGGGGTTAATTAAGGGGACGTTGGAACAGGGCGACGATGGGGTTAATTAAGGGGACGTTGGAACAGGGCGACGATGGATTAATTAAGGGGACGTTGGAACAGGGCTAAGATGGGGTTAATTAAGTGACGCTGGAACAGAACGACCATGGATTAATTAAGGGGACGTTGGAACAGGGCCAAGATAGGGTTAATTAAGGGGACGTTGGAACAAGGCGACGATGGATTAATTAAGGGGACATTGGAACAGGGCGACGATGGGGTTAATTAAGGGGACGTTGGAACAAGGCGACGATGGGGTTAATTAAGGGGACGTTGGAACAGGGCCAAGATGGGGTTATTTAAGTGACGCTGGAACAGAAAGACCATGGATTAATTAAGGGGACGTTGGAACAGGGCCAAGATGGGGTTAATTAAGGGGACGTTGGAACAGGGCCAAGATGGAGTTAATTAAGGGGACGTTGGAACAGGGCCAAGATGGAGTTAATTAAGCGGACGTTGGAACAGGGCCAAGATGGAGTTAATTAAGGGGACGTTGGAACAGGGCCAAGATGGAGTTAATTAAGGGGACGTTGGAATAGGGCCAAGATGGAGTTAATTAAGGGGACGTTGGAACAGGGACAATATGAGGGTTAATTAAGGGGATGTTGGAACAGGGCGACGATGGATTAATTAAGGGGACGTTGGAACAGGGCCAAGATGGAGTTAATTAAGGGGACGTTGGAACAGGGCGACGATGGGGTTAATTAAGGGGATGTTCGAACAGGGCCAAGATGGGGTTAATTAAGGGGACGTTGGAACAGGGCCAAGATGGGGTTAATGAAGGGGACCTTGGAACAGGGCCAAGATGGGGGTTAATGAAGAGGACCTTGGAACAGGGCCAAGATGTGGGTTAATTAAGGGGACGTTGGAACAGGGCCAAGATGGGGTTAATTAAGGGGACGTTGGAACAGGGCCAAGATGGAGTTAATTAAGGGGACGTTGGAACAGAGCCAAGATGGAGTTAATTAAGGGGACGTTGGAACAGGGCCAAGATGGAGTTAATTAAGGGGACGTTGGAACAGGGCCAAGATGGGGTTATTTAAGTGACGCTGGAACAGAAAGACCATGGATTAATTAAGGGGACGTTGGAACAGGGCCAAGATGGGGTTAATTAAGGGGACGTTGGAACAGGGCCAAGATGGAGTTAATTAAGGGGACGTTGGAACAGGGCCAAGATGGAGTTTATTAAGCGGACGTTGGAACAGGGCCAAGATGGAGTTAATTAAGGGGACGTTGGAACAGGGCCAAGATGGAGTTAATTAAGGGGACGTTGGAATAGGGCCAAGATGGAGTTAATTAAGGGGACGTTGGAACAGGGACAATATGAGGGTTAATTAAGGGGATGTTGGAACAGGGCAACGATGGATTAATTAAGGGGACGTTGGAACAGGGCCAAGATGGAGTTAATTAAGGGGACGTTGGAACAGGGCGACGATGGGGTTAATTAAGGGGATGTTCGAACAGGGCCAAGATGGGGTTAATTAAGGGGACGTTGGAACAGGGCCAAGATGGGGTTAATGAAGGGGACCTTGGAACAGGGCCAAGATGGGGGTTAATGAAGAGGACCTTGGAACAGGGCCAAGATGTGGGTTAATTAAGGGGACGTTGGAACAGGGCCAAGATGGGGTTAATTAAGGGGACGTTGGAACAGGGCCAAGATGGAGTTAATTAAGGGGACGTTGGAACAGGGCCAAGATGGAGTTAATTAAGGAGACGTTGGAACAGGGCCAAGATGGAGTTAATTAAGGGGACGTTGGAACAGGGCCAAGATGGAGTTAATTAAGGGGACGTTGTAACAGGGCCAAGATGGAGTTAATTAAGGGGACGTTGTAACAGGGCCAAGATGTGGGTTAATGAAGGGGATGTTGGAACAGGGCGACGATGGATTAATTAAGGGGACGTTGGAACAGGGCCAAGATGGAGTTAATTAAGGGGACGTTGGAACAGGGCGACGATGGGGTTAATTAAGGGGATGTTCGAACAGGGCCAAGATGGGGTTAATTAAGGGGACGTTGGAACAGGGCCAAGATGTGGGTTAATTAATGGGACGTTGGAATAGGGCCAAGATGGAGTTAATTAAGGGGACGTTGGAACAGGGCAAAGATGTGGGTTAATTAAGGGGTTGTTGGAACAGGGCGACGATGGATTAATTAAGGGGACGTTGGAACAGGGCCAAGATGGAGTTAATTAAGGGGACGTTGGAACAGGGCGACGATGGGGTTAATTAAGGGGATGTTCGAACAGGGCCAAGATGGGGTTAATTAAGGGGACGTTGGAACAGGGCCAAGATGGGGTTAATGAAGGGGACCTTGGAACAGGGCCAAGATGGGGGTTAATGAAGGTTACCTTGGAACAGGGCCAAGATGTGGGTTAATTAAGGGGACGTTGGAACAGGGCCAAGATGGGGTTTATTAAGGGGACGTTGGAACAGGGCCAAGATGGAGTTAATTAAGGGGACTTTGGAACAGGGCCAAGATGGAGTTAATTAAGGGGACGTTGGAACAGGGCCAAGATGGAGTTAATTAAGGGGACGTTGGAACAGGGCCAAGATGGAGTTAATTAAGGGGACGTTGGAATAGGGCCAAGATGGAGTTAATTAAGGGGACGTTGGAACAGGGCCAAGATGTGGGTTAATTAAGGGGATGTTGGAACAGGGCGACGATGGATTAATTAAGGGGACGTTGGAACAGGGCCAAGATGGGGTTAATTAAGGGGACGTTGGAACAGGGCGACGATGGGGTTAATTAAGGGGATGTTCGAACAGGGCCAAGATGGGGTTCATTAAGGGGACGTTGGAACAGGGCCAAGAATGGGTTAATTAAGGGGACGTTGGAACAGGGCAAGATGGGATTGATTAAGGGGACGTTGGAACAGGGCGACGATGGGGTTAATTAAGGGGACGTTGGAACAAGGCGACGATGGGGTTAATTAAGAGGACGTTGGAACAGAACGACGATGGATTAATTAAGGGGACGTTGGAACAGGGCCAAGATGTGGTTTAATTAAGGGGACGTTGGAACAGGGCGACGATTGGGTTAATTAGGGGACGTTGGAACATGGCGACGATGGATTAATTAAGGGAACGTTGGAACAAGGCGACGATGGGGTTAATTAAGGGGACGTTGGAACAAGGCGACGATGGATTAATTAAGGGGACATTGGAACAGGGCGACGATGGGGTTAATTAAGGGGACGTTGGAACAGGGCGACGATGGGGTTAATTAAGGGGACGTTGGAACAGGGCGACGATGGATTAATTAAGGGGACGTTGGAACAGGGCCAAGATGGGGTTAATTAAGTGACGCTGGAACAGAACGACCATGGATTAATTAAGGGGACGTTGGAACAGGGCCAAGATAGGGTTAATTAAGGGGACGTTGGAACAAGGCGACGATGGATTAATTAAGGGGACATTGGAACAGGGCGACGATGGGGTTAATTAAGGGGACGTTGGAACAGGGCGACGATGGGGTTAATTAAGGGGACGTTGGAACAGGGCCAAGATGGGGTTATTTAAGTGACGCTGGAACAGAAAGACCATGGATTAATTAAGGGGACGTTGGAACAGGGCCAAGATGGGGTTAATTAAGGGGACGTTGGAACAGGGCCAAGATGGAGTTACTTAAGGGGACGTTGGAACAGGGCCAAGATGGAGTTTATTAAGCGGACGTTGGAACAGGGCCAAGATGGAGTTAATTAAGGGGACGTTGGAACAGGGCCAAGATGGAGTTAATTAAGGGGACGTTGGAATAGGGCCAAGATGGAGTTAATTAAGGGGACGTTGGAACAGGGACAATATGAGGGTTAATTAAGGGGATGTTGGAACAGGGCGACGATGGATTAATTAAGGGGACGTTGGAACAGGGCCAAGATGGAGTTAATTAAGGGGACGTTGGAACAGGGC
Organism: Megaustenia siamemsis; assembly: GCA_032433765.1. NCBI lineage: Eukaryota > Metazoa > Mollusca > Gastropoda > Stylommatophora > Ariophantidae > Megaustenia > Megaustenia siamemsis. The sequence continues at coordinate 8,036,208 of JAVIAB010000091.1, read as the reverse complement.
GACGATGGGGTTAATTAAGGGGATGTTCGAACAGGGCCAAGATGGGGTTAATTAAGGGGACGTTGGAACAGGGCCAAGATGGGGTTAATGAAGGGGACCTTGGAACAGGGCCAAGATGGGGGTTAATGAAGAGGACCTTGGAACAGGGCCAAGATGTGGGTTAATTAAGGGGACGTTGGAACAGGGCCAAGATGGGGTTAATTAAGGGGACGTTGGAACAGGGCCAAGATGGAGTTAATTAAGGGGACGTTGGAACAGGGCCAAGATGGAGTTAATTAAGGGGATGTTGGAACAGGGCCAAGATGGAGTTATTTAAGGGGACGTTGGAACAGGGCCAAGATGGAGTTAATTAAGGGGACGTTGTAACAGGGCCAAGATGGAGTTAATTAAGGGGACGTTGTAACAGGGCCAAGATGTGGGTTAATGAAGGGGATGTTGGAACAGGGCGACGATGGATTAATTAAGGGGACGTTGGAACAGGGCCAAGATGGAGTTAATTAAGGGGACGTTGGAACAGGGCGACGATGGGGTTAATTAAGGGGATGTTCGAACAGGGCCAAGATGGGGTTAATTAAGGGGACGTTGGAACAGGGCCAAGATGTGGGTTAATTAAGGGGACGTTGGAATAGGGCCAAGATGGAGTTAATTAAGGGGACGTTGGAACAGGGCCAAGATGTGGGTTAATTAAGGGAATGTTGGAACAGGGCGACGATGGATTAATTAAGGGGACGTTGGAACAGGGCCAAGATGGAGTTAATTAAGGGGACGTTGGAACAGGGCGACGATGGGGTTAATTAAGGGGATGTTCGAACAGGGCCAAGATGGGGTTAATTAAGGGGACGTTAGAACAGGGCCAAGATGGGGTTAATGAAGGGGACCTTGGAACAGGGCCAAGATGGGGGTTAATGAAGGTTACCTTGGAACAGGGCCAAGATGTGGGTTAATTAAGGGGACGTTGGAACAGGGCCAAGATGGGGTTTATTAAGGGGACGTTGGAACAGGGCCAAGATGGAGTTAATTAAGGGGACTTTGGAACAGGGCCAAGATGGAGTTAATTAAGGGGACGTTGGAACAGGGCCAAGATGGAGTTAATTAAGGGGACGTTGGAACAGGGCCAAGATGGAGTTAATTAAGGGGACGTTGGAATAGGGCCAAGATGGAGTTAATTAAGGGGACGTTGGAACAGGGCCAAGATGTGGGTTAATTAAGGGGATGTTGGAACAGGGCGACGATGGATTAATTAAGGGGACGTTGGAACAGGGCCAAGATGGGGTTAATTAAGGGGACGTTGGAACAGGGCGACGATGGGGTTAATTAAGGGGATGTTCGAACAGGGCCAAGATGGGGTTCATTAAGGGGACGTTGGAACAGGGCCAAGATGGGGTTAATTAAGGGGACGTTGGAACAGGGCAAGATGGGGTTGATTAAGGGGACGTTGGAACAAGGCGACGATGGGGTTAATTAAGGGGACGTTGGAACAAGGCGACGATGGGGTTAATTAAGAGGACGTTGGAACAAGGCGCCGATGTATTAATTAAGAGGAAATTGGAACAGGGCGACGATGTATTAATTAAGGGGACGTTGGAACAAGGCGACGATGGATTAATTAAGAGGAAATTGGAACAGGGCGACGATGGATTAATTAAGGGGACGTTGGAAGAGGGCGACGATGGATTAATTAAGAGGGCGTTGGAACAGGGCGACGATGGATTAATTAAGAGGACGTTGGAACAGGGCGACGATGGATTAATTAAGAGGACGTTGGAACAGGGCCAAGATGGAGTTAATTAAGGGGACGTTGGAATAGGGCCAAGTTTGAGTTAATTAAGGGGACTTTGGTACAGGGCCAAGATGTGGGTTAATTAAGGGGACGTTGGAACAGGGCGATGATGGATTAATTAAGGGGACGTTTGAACAGGGCCAAGATGGGGTTAATTAAGGGGACGTTGGAACAGGGCCAAGATGGGGGTTAATGAAGGGGACCTTGGAACAGGGCGACGATGGATTAATTAAGGGGACGTTGGAACAGGGCCAAGACGGGGTTAATTAAGGGGACGTTGGAACAGGGCGACGATTGATTAATTAAGGGGACGTTGGTACAGGGCCAAGATGTGGGTTAATTAAGGGGACGTTGGAACAGGGCGATGATGGATTAATTAAGGGGACGTTTGAACAGGGCCAAGATGGGGTTAATTAAGGGGACGTTGGAACAGGGCCAAGATGGGGGTTAATGAAGGGGACCTTGGAACAGGGCGACGATGGATTAATTAAGGGGACGTTGGAACAGGGCCAAGACGGGGTTAATTAAGGGGACGTTGGAACAGGGCGACGATTGATTAATTAAGGGGACGTTTGAACAGGGCCAAGATGGAGTTAATTAAGGAGACGTTGGAACAGGGCCAAGATGGAGTTAATTAAGGGGACGTTGGAACAGGGCCAAGATGGAGTTAATTAAGGGGACGTTGTAACAGGGCCAAGATGGAGTTAATTAAGGGGACGTTGTAACAGGGCCAAGATGTGGGTTAATGAAGGGGATGTTGGAACAGGGCGACGATGGATTAATTAAGGGGACGTTGGAACAGGGCCAAGATGGAGTTAATTAAGGGGACGTTGGAACAGGGCGACGATGGGGTTAATTAAGGGGATGTTCGAACAGGGCCAAGATGGGGTTAATTAAGGGGACGTTGGAACAGGGCCAAGATGTGGGTTAATTAAGGGGACGTTGGAATAGGGCCAAGATGGAGTTAATTAAGGGGACGTTGGAACAGGGCAAAGATGTGGGTTAATTAAGGGGTTGTTGGAACAGGGCGACGATGGATTAATTAAGGGGACGTTGGAACAGGGCCAAGATGGAGTTAATTAAGGGGACGTTGGAACAGGGCGACGATGGGGTTAATTAAGGGGATGTTCGAACAGGGCCAAGATGGGGTTAATTAAGGGGACGTTGGAACAGGGCCAAGATGGGGTTAATGAAGGGGACCTTGGAACAGGGCCAAGATGGGGGTTAATGAAGGTTACCTTGGAACAGGGCCAAGATGTGGGTTAATTAAGGGGACGTTGGAACAGGGCCAAGATGGGGTTTATTAAGGGGACGTTGGAACAGGGCCAAGATGGAGTTAATTAAGGGGACTTTGGAACAGGGCCAAGATGGAGTTAATTAAGGGGACGTTGGAACAGGGCCAAGATGGAGTTAATTAAGGGGACGTTGGAACAGGGCCAAGATGGAGTTAATTAAGGGGACGTTGGAATAGGGCCAAGATGGAGTTAATTAAGGGGACGTTGGAACAGGGCCAAGATGTGGGTTAATTAAGGGGATGTTGGAACAGGGCGACGATGGATTAATTAAGGGGACGTTGGAACAGGGCCAAGATGGGGTTAATTAAGGGGACGTTGGAACAGGGCGACGATGGGGTTAATTAAGGGGATGTTCGAACAGGGCCAAGATGGGGTTCATTAAGGGGACGTTGGAACAGGGCCAAGAATGGGTTAATTAAGGGGACGTTGGAACAGGGCAAGATGGGATTGATTAAGGGGACGTTGGAACAGGGCGACGATGGGGTTAATTAAGGGGACGTTGGAACAAGGCGACGATGGGGTTAATTAAGAGGACGTTGGAACAGAACGACGATGGATTAATTAAGGGGACGTTGGAACAGGGCCAAGATGTGGTTTAATTAAGGGGACGTTGGAACAGGGCGACGATTGGGTTAATTAGGGGACGTTGGAACATGGCGACGATGGATTAATTAAGGGAACGTTGGAACAAGGCGACGATGGGGTTAATTAAGGGGACGTTGGAACAAGGCGACGATGGATTAATTAAGGGGACATTGGAACAGGGCGACGATGGGGTTAATTAAGGGGACGTTGGAACAGGGCGACGATGGGGTTAATTAAGGGGACGTTGGAACAGGGCGACGATGGATTAATTAAGGGGACGTTGGAACAGGGCCAAGATGGGGTTAATTAAGTGACGCTGGAACAGAACGACCATGGATTAATTAAGGGGACGTTGGAACAGGGCCAAGATAGGGTTAATTAAGGGGACGTTGGAACAAGGCGACGATGGATTAATTAAGGGGACATTGGAACAGGGCGACGATGGGGTTAATTAAGGGGACGTTGGAACAGGGCGACGATGGGGTTAATTAAGGGGACGTTGGAACAGGGCCAAGATGGGGTTATTTAAGTGACGCTGGAACAGAAAGACCATGGATTAATTAAGGGGACGTTGGAACAGGGCCAAGATGGGGTTAATTAAGGGGACGTTGGAACAGGGCCAAGATGGAGTTACTTAAGGGGACGTTGGAACAGGGCCAAGATGGAGTTTATTAAGCGGACGTTGGAACAGGGCCAAGATGGAGTTAATTAAGGGGACGTTGGAACAGGGCCAAGATGGAGTTAATTAAGGGGACGTTGGAATAGGGCCAAGATGGAGTTAATTAAGGGGACGTTGGAACAGGGACAATATGAGGGTTAATTAAGGGGATGTTGGAACAGGGCGACGATGGATTAATTAAGGGGACGTTGGAACAGGGCCAAGATGGAGTTAATTAAGGGGACGTTGGAACAGGGCGACGATGGGGTTAATTAAGGGGATGTTCGAACAGGGCCAAGATGGGGTTAATTAAGGGGACGTTGGAACAGGGCCAAGATGGGGTTAATGAAGGGGACCTTGGAACAGGGCCAAGATGGGGGTTAATGAAGAGGACCTTGGAACAGGGCCAAGATGTGGGTTAATTAAGGGGACGTTGGAACAGGGCCAAGATGGGGTTAATTAAGGGGACGTTGGAACAGGGCCAAGATGGAGTTAATTAAGGGGACGTTGGAACAGGGCCAAGATGGAGTTAATTAAGGGGATGTTGGAACAGGGCCAAGATGGAGTTATTTAAGGGGACGTTGGAACAGGGCCAAGATGGAGTTAATTAAGGGGACGTTGTAACAGGGCCAAGATGGAGTTAATTAAGGGGACGTTGTAACAGGGCCAAGATGTGGGTTAATGAAGGGGATGTTGGAACAGGGCGACGATGGATTAATTAAGGGGACGTTGGAACAGGGCCAAGATGGAGTTAATTAAGGGGACGTTGGAACAGGGCGACGATGGGGTTAATTAAGGGGATGTTCGAACAGGGCCAAGATGGGGTTAATTAAGGGGACGTTGGAACAGGGCCAAGATGTGGGTTAATTAAGGGGACGTTGGAATAGGGCCAAGATGGAGTTAATTAAGGGGACGTTGGAACAGGGCCAAGATGTGGGTTAATTAAGGGGATGTTGGAACAGGGCGACGATGGATTAATTAAGGGGACGTTGGAACAGGGCCAAGATGGAGTTAATTAAGGGGACGTTGGAACAGGGCGACGATGGGGTTAATTAAGGGGATGTTCGAACAGGGCCAAGATGGGGTTAATTAAGGGGACGTTAGAACAGGGCCAAGATGGGGTTAATGAAGGGGACCTTGGAACAGGGCCAAGATGGGGGTTAATGAAGGTTACCTTGGAACAGGGCCAAGATGTGGGTTAATTAAGGGGACGTTGGAACAGGGCCAAGATGGGGTTTATTAAGGGGACGTTGGAACAGGGCCAAGATGGAGTTAATTAAGGGGACTTTGGAACAGGGCCAAGATGGAGTTAATTAAGGGGACGTTGGAACAGGGCCAAGATGGAGTTAATTAAGGGGACGTTGGAACAGGGCCAAGATGGAGTTAATTAAGGGGACGTTGGAATAGGGCCAAGATGGAGTTAATTAAGGGGACGTTGGAACAGGGCCAAGATGTGGGTTAATTAAGGGGATGTTGGAACAGGGCGACGATGGATTAATTAAGGGGACGTTGGAACAGGGCCAAGATGGGGTTAATTAAGGGGACGTTGGAACAGGGCGACGATGGGGTTAATTAAGGGGATGTTCGAACAGGGCCAAGATGGGGTTCATTAAGGGGACGTTGGAACAGGGCCAAGATGGGGTTAATTAAGGGGACGTTGGAACAGGGCAAGATGGGGTTGATTAAGGGGACGTTGGAACAAGGCGACGATGGGGTTAATTAAGGGGACGTTGGAACAAGGCGACGATGGGGTTAATTAAGAGGACGTTGGAACAAGGCGCCGATGTATTAATTAAGAGGAAATTGGAACAGGGCGACGATGTATTAATTAAGGGGACGTTGGAACAAGGCGACGATGGATTAATTAAGAGGAAATTGGAACAGGGCGACGATGGATTAATTAAGGGGACGTTGGAAGAGGGCGACGATGGATTAATTAAGAGGGCGTTGGAACAGGGCGACGATGGATTAATTAAGAGGACGTTGGAACAGGGCGACGATGGATTAATTAAGAGGACGTTGGAACAGGGCCAAGATGGAGTTAATTAAGGGGACGTTGGAATAGGGCCAAGTTTGAGTTAATTAAGGGGACTTTGGTACAGGGCCAAGATGTGGGTTAATTAAGGGGACGTTGGAACAGGGCGATGATGGATTAATTAAGGGGACGTTTGAACAGGGCCAAGATGGGGTTAATTAAGGGGACGTTGGAACAGGGCCAAGATGGGGGTTAATGAAGGGGACCTTGGAACAGGGCGACGATGGTTAATGTTAATTAAGGGGACGTTGGAACAGGGCGACGATTGATTAATTAAGGGGACGTTGGTACAGGGCCAAGATGTGGGTTAATTAAGGGGACGTTGGAACAGGGCGATGATGGATTAATTAAGGGGACGTTTGAACAGGGCCAAGATGGGGTTAATTAAGGGGACGTTGGAACAGGGCCAAGATGGGGGTTAATGAAGGGGACGTTGGAACAGGGCGACGATTGATTAATTAAGGGGACGTTGGAACAGGGCCAAGACGGGGTTAATTACGGGGACGTTGGAACAGGGCGACGATTAATTAAGGGGACGTTGGTACATGGCCAAGACGGGGTTAATTAAGGGGACGTTAGAACACGGCCAAGATGGAGTTAATTAAGGGGACGTTGGAACAGGGCCAAGATGGGGGTTAATTGAGGGGACATTGGAACAGGGCCAAGATGGGGTTAATTAAGGGGGCGTTGGAACAGGGCCATGATGTGGTTAATTAAGGGGACGTTGGAACAGGCCCAAGATGAGGTTAATTAAGGGTACGTTGGAACAGGGCCAAGATGGGGTTATTTAAGGAACCGTTGGAACAGGGCGACGATTGGGGTTAATTAAGGGGACGTTGGAACAGGGCCATGATGTGGTTAATTAAGGAACCGTTGGAACAGAGCGACGATTGGGGTTAATTGAGGGGACGTTGGAACAGGGCCAAGATGGGGTTAATTAAGGAACCGTTGGAACAGGGCGACGATTGGGGTTAATTAAGGGGACGTTGGAACAGGGCCATGATGTGGTTAATTAAGGAACCGTTGGAACAGAGCGACGATTGGGGTTAATTGAGGGGACGCTGGAACAGGGCCAAGATGGGGTTAATTAAGGAACCGTTGGAACAGGGCGACGATTGGGGTTAATTAAGGGGACGTTGGAACAGGGCCATGATGTGGTTAATTAAGGGGACGTTGGAACAGGCCCCAGATGGGGTTAATTAAGGAACCGTTGGAACAGGGCGAATATGGGATTAAATTAAGTAGGCAATTTCCTAGTTTAAGAACATAAATTATTTCAGAGAAACGATTCATCCCCCCTTAGTTGGCGCCGCAACAAAACTAAAGTGGTTTTCAAATACTTACAATTATGTTAGGATCTTGATTTCTGGTTTGGGCTACCCCGTCGCGTTGTTTCTCTTAATCTCATTCTACAATAATGACAAGTTGGAGAATCACAGAATAAAGTTCAATGTTAATCAAGGGGACGTTACTCTCCCGAAAAGTAATTTATGAATAAAATTTATGTACTTTATACTAGGACTTTACCTAGAATAGAAACGAAACATGGAATCATAATGGAAGAAGGGGGCTTGACTGGTCTAGAGGTAACTAGACGGGCCCGGGTTTAAATCCGTGATCTCTTCACGGAATAACACTGTAATCCTGTCACCATCTTCGTCACCTCTGAAATGAACCCGACTTACTCTTACGCAATCTAAAGGAGCGGTGACGCCCACTTTGAAAATCCCCCAGCATCATGCCCAGTCAGTAGCAGGCTACACAGACCACTTCGAAGTTAGATCAGGTGTAAGACAAGGGTGCGTACTATCCCCCCTACTGTTTATTACATACACGGACCATATATGCAAGCTAGCCAACCCATCAGAGACAGAGGAGATCAACGAGCTTCTATTTGCAGACGATCAGGCACTAATACATGAAACAATAGAAGACCTACAAGAACACTTAAACAAACTCAACGTCGCAGGCACAAAATACAACATGAAAATCAACATCAACAAAACAGAAGTCATGAATGTCGCCAAAAATAAACAGAACATCAACATAACTATAGAAGGCAGACAAATAAAACAAGTAGAGGAATTCAAATACCTAGGAAGTCTAATGACAAACGACAATTCCCAAACAGCAGAGATAGAATCAAGATGCAACAAAGCTTGTCAAATCATCGGACAGTTATCACCACTATTATCCAACATGGAAATAACGCTGGAGGCAAAACGAGCACTATACAATACAATCTTCATCCCAACGTTGTGCTACCAATGCCAGACCTGGACTCTAGATGCAAGAACAATAAGAAAAATAACCTCTACAGAGATGAAATGTGTTAGACGAATGACAGGAAACAGTCTGAGAGATAAGATCAGAAATGAAGAACTGAGAAAAAAGCTAGGAATAGCCCCAGCCATAGAATATATAAGGAAACAACAGATAAAATGGTTCGGCCACGTGACAAGGCAGAAAGAACAAAACACAACACAACGAGCCTTCAACAAACGTTGTGAGAACAACAGACCCAAGGGTCGACCACGAAAAAGATGGATTGATGGAATATTAGAAGCACTAGGAAACATAACAGCAGCAGAGGCGAACAGAAGAGCAAAAGACCGCAAATTATATCTCCCCTCGACGCTGAAAGGCAGATGAGGAAGGAAAGAAGAAGAAGAAGATCATGCCGTCAGCAAAAACATACATTGAACACATTTGCACCAAAGCCCATATAATCCCTTCACAGCAACTAGACTAATCCACAAACAGGATGTATTTTGTGTTCGCTATTAAATATGTTTGCTGTACAGGATCAGCCTAATTATTCAATTAATTGAACGAAACACTTCTGTAAAAAATAACGCGCAATAAAGTGCGCAAAAGTGAGATGTTTAAGATAATATTATAATAATATCAATCGAAAATAGTTAAATATTTAAACTCCAACAGGATGTTCCGCAAATCCTCATACACTGTTCTGTATCACGTATCACACGAAATATTTTAAAATAAGTACACTTCAGTGTTTAGATAAGTTACTGAGGGCACGGTCATCACGACGGAATGCATAGATAATCATCAGGCACACACTGATTAAATGCGTAGAAGATTCTACTCATCATTCTGCGTGTTCTGATATATCGACTCAGAATGAGTTTAGGAAGTAAACTGAAGGGTGAAGAAGACATACTCCACTTCTTCGTGGTGCCTCTAATAACAGACTTTACAGACTACGCAGTCTAGTCTGGCCAAGTAAATATGAATTGAGAGGGAAGGCAATGCCGTGCTGAAGTCGGACGTATTGGGCCGTAAAAAAGTAAAGTACTCCCGTCACGCCAAGTGGCCTATAGGGAAATATGGTGTTAGTGACCCTATATTTTACAGACCTTCAGCACATGATTTTGGGGGTAATGTGATCGGTATTACGCCCGTGCTGCTTTACTTTCCCAGAAAAAAATCCAGTACCCATTTAAGGCTGGGTGAACCCGGAAGCCGTCGGTTGGGATCGAACCTTACCCCTTGTCCTTTGTTGTCCAGTTCACTAACCACTGAGCTATCGCGGCTCCCACGTATTGGGCCGAGAGGCGCAAATGTCACAGTTTTATTGCAAAGCACAACGCATACACGCTCACTTAACGTCCTTTTAAGGGCGGATGACGAAGAGGTGTGTGTATTCCTTTGGTGAACAAGCAACAAACTAGTCTGTCTCAAACTACCAATCAATGAGGACGTAATTCTTGCGAGCATCGCATTAGTTCACTTTAATCATACCCAGTTGATCAAAATTGTAAATAACATTTTAAATAACATTTACTTGGGTACCGTAATTTACGTTAAGTGTCATAAATTATTTCTGTTCAAAGTAACGTCCCTTGCACTTCACTCTGTCGCTCTCGAATCTGTCATTAGAAGATCCCTGGATTAGGTTTATGGTTCAGAATGGCCTAGGATGTGTCCTCCTAATTGAGAAAGGCAGAAATAGAAGCCAGAAAAGCAGGCTCCACACATTCCACTATGAGAACACAGATCAGGACGTCATTAGCAAAATCAGACATAGGAAACAGGGCGCTCCTCGCAGAAGGCAGGAGAGATGAACGCAGTAATCTCTGGTGGGACGCAGAAGTCGAGAAAGCGTGGCGGAACAAGAGACTAACGGTAAATACATGGCAGAAAGCCAGAAGGAATGGAAGAACACAACCTAGGCTCTTGAAGCGTCTGAAAGAAGAGGTCGACCAAAAAAATGATGCACTTTAAACTATGCGTTAAGCAGGCTAAGGATGCCAAGTGGGATGATTTCTGTAAAAATGTGTAAGTAAAAGTAAAGTACACCCGTCACGCCAAGTGGCGTATAGGAAATATGGTGTTAGTGACCCTATATTTTACAGACCTTCAGCACATGATTTTTGGGGTAATGTGGTCAGTATTACGCCCGTGCTGCTTTACTTTCCCAGAAAAAAATCCGGTACCCATTTAAGGCTGGGTGAACCCGGTGCCGTCGGTTGGGATCGAACCCTACCCCTTGTCCGTGGTAGTCCAGTTCACTAACCACTGAGCTATCGCGGCTCCCTTGTAAAAATGTGTGCTCAGAAAAATCGCTAGCCACATTCTGGTGCATTCATCATAGCATGGATGGCACAACACAACACAGAGACATAATAGACTTCCAGAGCACAGGCCAGATATGGGACAAATCTAATGAGAGCAAAGGGAAGGCCCTGCTTGCCCGCTACATTGAGCAGACAGACCAAAGAAATGAGGCTGTAAGAATGAGGATACGGGGGTCGCTGTCAGAATTGTGTAAGGATGTAGGGCTGGAAGAAGATCTCACAATCACAACCGATACCATTCGCACGACACTTAAAAGGTCACACAACACTGCTCCTGGTCCAGATGGTGTTCAGTACGTTGACATAGGCGATTTAGCTGACGACGACTTGCAAAAACTGACCAAAACGTTTAATGCCAGCATTCGGAGTGGCCAGATTAAGTAGGAGTGCTACACAGCTACTTACTACCGCTACCGAAGCCAAACAAGGACCATTCTCAGATCAGTGCCTACAGAATCATCACGATGCAGAACACCGGGGACAAGCTACTGGAGAAAATAGTTGCCCGTGTCCTCACCTGTCACCTTGAACAGAAACGCACATCCCCACTCACACTCGGAGGTTATAGATATAACAAAGAGACATGGCTCAATGCGGCAGTCTTCGCCTATGACATCTTCGAAGGCTTCCACAGATGAGGGGAGACATGTACTGCTGCTATAGATCTGGAGGATGCATACAACAGAGTACTGTTTGAATACCTCATGCATATGCTCCTCAAATTGGCGTTGCACCCCTTCCTCATTAAATGGATCGCTGCAGCACTGTTTCAGAGGAAGGTGAAACTCAAATGTGAAAGTTGGGTGACTGTTTGGTCTCGAGGCAAGACGCCGACCTCGAGACAGAGAGGTTGTGGGTTCAAATACTGGAGACAGAGAGGTTGTGGGTTGAAATCCCGGCTACACCGGTTGGGATTTTTATTTATGATTTCTCTCTGCGGCAACCACCCCTGATCTCAGCAGCGAGGCTCGGCTTGAAACGTCAATTAATCATCCGCGGAAAAAATAATAATAAAGAATAATAAAATTTCCGCTACCGACGGATCTGTAATACAACACCAAAGGAGCGCATGGGCATTTGGGAACTTTGTTAACCTCAGACGGAAGATGTACAAAAGAGGTGAGATGTAGAATGGCTCAGGCAAAAGCAGCTTTCCAAAAAATGAGGAAAATACTATGCAATCCATTTTTGACAATAGAAACAAGAAAAAGAGTTCTTAAATGTTACGTAGAGACAGTCTTAACATACGGATGCGAATCATGGACAATAGGACAACAGACAAGAAAATCACTGGAGTTTGTAGAAATGTGGTTTTACAGAAGAATGTTGAGAATACCATGGACAGCTAAGAAGAGTAATGAAGAGGTTCTGAGAGAGGTCAAAGCAAAAAGAGAGCTAATTTCCAATGTTAGGAAGAAACAATCATCATTTTTTGGCCATGTAATGAGAAGAGAACAACTTGAATATATTGTAACAACTGGAAAAAATTGAGGGACGAAGAGATAGAGGGAAGCAAAGAGAAAAAATAACAGACAGCTTAAGAGAATGGCTTGGTAGAAGGTCAACAACAGAAATGATAAATAGCTGCCGAGATCGAATGTTGTGGAGAGACATGATCACCTACGCCACTAGGCCCGGTACTTGATGATGATGACAGTAGAAAATAAAGAAGATGTCCGCCCAACAGGCAGAATTAAGATGGGCACAGTCAGAAACAAGAGACTTAGGACACCTCGAGACTGTTGGGAAAGGGATCTGAGCACCTATGGACATGTTCGGAGTGCAATGATAATTACCGGCTAATAATAACTCAATAACCCTAAACAAACCTTGTGAAAAAAAATAATTAATTAAATTCACAGAAAACTAGAAACAGTTGTTAATTCAAGTATGCCCGATCACTCGTTTAGGAGAAATAATTTTGGGGCACTAAACTCGTAAATAACTATTTACTTGATTAATTATTTATAATGATAATCCCCCCCCCCCTTAGAGTATAGACGATAATGACAAAATGATTGAACCAGTGACTGGGACACTCCCATTTGTTTTGTGAGTTTGTAAAAAACATGAAACTAAGCCCAGTAGTACAAAAGTTGAAATGATGTGGCAAAGTAAAAAAAAAAATAATCTAATGCATCTTTCTGAAAAAATAATTAAACAACTAACTAATCTTTATTTTTATGCAAATAAAAAGATTTTAAAATAAGTATAAACATCCAGATTAATAATATTTTATTTTATTTAAGGGAGTTGTTTTTCTACAAAACAAAATGTCTACACTCTTGTACTCTGAAATAAAAGACAGAAGAACCTGGGCAGTGAGGGACTGACTATGAAGATCTCATACAGTGTTTTTAGATATGCTTGTACGGCATGCAAGCATTTACCGGCATCATGCTCACAAACGAGAATATTTGGTGAAAAGGTAGACACAAAAAACAGCACAAATCACATATTTTTATTTGGTAAATTTGGATTATTTTAGGGCGATCGTGATTGTCATTCTTCATGATTAATGATGATACATTATTCATTATTTGATTGACGTCAGTCGTTTCAGCATCACAATGACAATTCACATGAGATCAGATCAGATATATATCACTTAATTATATTCTCGTGTCTTTACTTTACTACTAGACTATGACTACATTAATGTACGATGTGTATTACGGAGTACACTCACAACTCACTGCTCAAGCTGTAGTTGTAGTCTGCACTACACTACGCCGTAGGCTACTGTGGAGAGTATCTGGTGTCAGCTGTGACGCACTAACTGAGAGTGTCAGTGTCGTTCATTTATTCAACTCACTGGCGTTAGGTTGTGAGGCAGTCAGTCATGCAGTGACTCAGTATTCAGTATTATTAACCAATGCATGTTACACATGTAACTCACTGGTTATTTGATTAAGTGGCCGGTCTGCTTTATATATATATATCATTATGGTAACAACAGCAAAATGATTAATTATAAATAGCTTATTCTCTGTCTTGCACAAGTGACAGCCTGTGGCACGGGTGGAGATTCTTCATACGACACACCAAATCTTGGTCTTGGGCCCACACATAATCAATGCACTAAGTCTAACACTGACACAGCAATTCTGAATCATTTTGCACCACTATCTTTTGTTCAACTGAACTAAGTTGTTAACAAATGATCTCACACAATTTTCCATCAGTTTCCTTCTCATTACATGGTGATTGTTCATAACTGAATGATGTTACAAAATATTCTAGTAATTTCCTTTTAATTACATAATGTTACAAAATATTCTAGTAATTTCCTTTTAATTACATAATGTTACAAAATATTCTAGTAATTTCCTTTTAATTACATGATGTCACAAAATATTCTAGTAATTTCCTTTTAATTACATGATGTCACAAAATATTCTAGTAATTTCCTTTTAATTACATGATGTTACAAAATATTCTAGTAATTTCCTTTTAATTACATGATGTTACAAAATATTCTAGTAATTTCCTTTTAATTACATGATGTTACAAAATATTCTAGTAATTTCCTTTTAATTACATGATGTTACAAAATATTCTAGTATTTCCTCCTCATTACATAGTGATTGTTGATAACAAATGATTATTTAAGTAGGGAACAGGCAAATAATTGCAGTGCTGCGGTAAAGCTGTTGACAGGAACAATTAGTGGGGCGTAACATACACTCCTACAAGATATGGTGACAGCTTTACAAAACAAGGAACACAACAAAATATGGATGTTTTGGCCTTCATCAGAAAACGAGAACAACTCAAACGAACAATGAAATAAAGTTAAATTCTACTACATTTGGGATAAGCGGGATGGGTAAATGAAGGAGAAATAAACAGAGGGATAAAAGATGAAATGAAAGAGAGATGTGCTACATATCTGAGGATATCTATTTCTATACATATTATGTGAAAATTAGTAGGCTAAAATATGTATAAAATTAAAGCAAGACTTAACAGATGTGAGATGCAAAAGGTCTCAGCAGGTGGATGACTGTAAGTCAAATGGGATGCAGGAGGGGGAGGGGGTGGTGTGGGGTTGGAAATCAGTCACGTGATTAGATGGGAAGTCAGACGAGATAACAAGGTAGTAGAATGAGGTGTGAGAGGCAGTCAAGCATGACACAGGTAATCACTAGAGATAGAGAAGTGTACATATATGGAGTGAAAACTAGCAAACACAGCTCGACATTACTGAGACAACATGGCGATAAAGAGGCGTAATTGGGGGATTATCGAGGACTGGCGGTGCAAGGTATTGGAAAGTCAGACAGGAGTAGTGGAGCAGCAAAAGGGGGAGAGTAAGGTTGAACTGGAATATAAAGTGGCAGAATATGTATTGACAAGAATAATAAATGTAAGTGGAGAACAGGCTAACAAGTGCTGCTGTAATTATAAATATAAGTTGGTAAATAGGGATCATACAATATATATAGAAAATCATTGGAAACAGATAAAGGATATGTGGAAAGAGACATGCGAAGAAACGCTGGGGAAAAGAGAATGCCAGAATAAGGCATGGATTACAGCAGAGACCCTGGACAAAATTAAAGAAAGAAAGAACAAGAAAGCAGACATAAATAAAAGCAAAACGAGAAGTAATAAAGCCAAGACACAGGAAGCTTACACAGAGGTGAACAAAGAAGTGAGAAGATGCATTAAAAGGGATAAGAGGAAATATATAGATGAACTAGCTAAAGAGGCAGAGGAAGCAGCAAATAAAGGGAATATGAAGGAACTGTACAACAGCACAAAGAAATTAAGTGGAAAATACAAACAGATCAATGCATTTATTAAAGATAAGAAAGGAAATCTGCTTAGTAATATAAGGGAACAAATAGAGAGATGGAAAGAGCACTTTGAAGTACTTTTGAACAGACCCAGCTCAAATAATCCTCCAGATATACTACCAGCAGAAGAAGAGCTACACGTTAACTGTGTCCAAAACCAAGCAAAGAAGAAATAATGAAAGCCATCAAGCTATTAAAAAATGGTAAAGCCACAGGACCAGATGAAATTCCTCCAGAAGCCATCAAAGCAGATATTAACACTTCTTCCAAGAATCATTCTGGAGAGACTAAAAGAGACCATAAAGAAACATTTGAGAGATGAACAAGAAGGTTTTAGGAAGAACAGATCATGTGCTGATCAAATAACTACTCTATGTATAATAGTTGAACAATGTTTAGAACTACAGTCCCCACTTTATTTTGGTTTCATAGATTATGAAAAGGCATTTGATAGTTGAGACAGAAGAATGCTTTGGAAGTTGCTGAGTCATTACGGAATCCCCATAAAGTTTATGAACCTGATAAAAGCAATGTATGAAGGAATGAAATGTAGTGTGGTGCATGTAGGACAGTTTACAGAAGCATTTGAAATAAGAACAGGAGTATGGCAGGGATGCCTTCTGTCTCCATTTCTCTTTCTATTGGCCATAGATTTGATTATGAAAATAACTCAAAACAACAGAAATGGAATCCAGTGGTCACTGACCAAGCAACCTGATGATTTAGACTTTGCTGATGACATAGCTCTCCTATCACGTAGCCATCAACAGATGCAGGATAAAATGAGCATACTTAATGAGAGATCGCAACAGCTAGGACTGAAAATTAATAGGATTAACATTATGAGAATTAATGCAGTTGGCAATAACCAAATAAAATTAGGAGAAATACCTCTACTAGACGTACAATCTTACATTTATCTGGGCAGTAATATAGTTAAAGAGGAAGGAACAGAAAATGATACCAAAATAAGGATATCAAAAGCAAGAGGAGCCTTCATTGCACTGGGAAACATATTGAAGTCCAAAGAATATGGTTAAATACAAAAGTAAACATTTTCAACTCAAATGTTAAGTCGGTTATGGCTGTGTAACATGGAGAACAACAAAATTGAAAATCATAAAGATACAGACTTTAATGGATGCTTATGCAGAATAAAAGGATGGAAATGGCAGGACAAAATCACTAACATAGAATTATGGAAATATACCAGTCAAATACCAGTGGATAAAGAGATACAGTGAAGACAATGGCACTGGATAGGACACACACTGCAGAAGCCAACTGAGAGTATTACACAACAGGCTCTTTTTTGGAATCCGCAGGGGAAAAGACAAAGAGGAAGGCCAAAGAATTCTTGGAGAAGACAGATAGAAGCAGAGATGAAGATGATGGGGAAGACATGGAGTGATCTTAAAAGGGTGGCAAGAAACAGAACGACTTGGAAAGTGTTTGTTGAAGACCTATGCTCCACAGAGAGCTGAAAGGTGAAGAAAAAGAAGAAATAGGGATCATGATTCCAGTGGACTTCCAGTCAATATGGCAGATAGGCGGTAGGGACCATTGAGGCTCTGTCTGAAAAGTGTTTCTTGTTGCAGTTTCCTCATATTCCATGTCCGGCTTGCTGCCGGAGCCACTGAGTTTAGCGCTAGCACTCTGTGCACACCGTGAGCTGTGTTTTTCATCTGGATTGTTTTGGTATTCTAATTGCCTACGAGGAATGATGATACTACTAAAAGTAATCTTGTAGGGGAAAATACAAGGTAAAAGAGGCAGACCAAGACTAACATGGATGAGTAACATCAAAAGATGGACAAGTCAGCCTATGACAATCTGCATCATCAAAACAAGAGACAGAGTGGTATGGCGCTCCATGGTAGCCAACTTTCGATGCAGAGACGGCACTCAATGATGATGATGTCAGTTCAGCTGTCATGTTGTCTACCAGTGATAGTTTATATTTTACTCTGAACGGACATAAAACCCGTCTTGACTTCCTTGATGATGTAACCAGTTCCGGGGTTCATCCAACCTTTAAAAATGGGTACCACAGATTTTTTTGGGGAAGTAAAGGTGGCCCGGCATGATGCTGGCCACATCACCCAAAATGTGCTGTGGGTAAATAAAAATGGTCACTAATACCATATTCCCCATATGCCTAGCAAGGCACGGAGGGAACTTTTACTTTACATTTTACTTTACTTAATACATTTATTGTCAAGGGGTTTAGCAAACTGGGGCACAACTGTTTTTTACAAATTTTGTACAAGTTTGAAATAACAGCGTGAAAATTAATGAAAGATATCTAATATATATAAGATAGAATAAGATAGAATATATATATAATATATATATAATATAATATATATTATTATAATTAGCTTAATTCAGAAAAGAGGTTCAATATCATCAAGTACCATGCCTGCTGGTGTAGGTGATCATGTCTCTCCACAACTCTCGATCTCAAGTTATTTATCATTTCTGTTGTTGACCTTCTGCCAAGCCATTCTCTTAAGCTGTCTGGTATTTTTTCTCTTTACATCCCTCTGTCTCTTCATCCCTCAATTTTTTCCAGTTTTCACAATATATTTAAGCTGTTCCCTTCTCATTACAGGGTCAAGAAATGATGATTGTTTCTTCTTAATATTAGAAATTAGCTCTCTTTTTGCTTTGGCCTCAATCAGATAATTTACATTACTCTTCTTAGCTGTCCATGGTATTCTCAAAATTCCTCCGTAAAACCACAATTCTGCAGCCTCCAGTAATTTTCTTGTCTGTTGAAAATAGAGATAAGAGAATTACAAGATTTTAATAGAGATAAGAGAATTACAAGATCTTAATAGAGATAACTGTGGAAACGTCAATAATTTAAAAGCAGCTAAAATTGACTTCACCGCTGCAGTAACTAGAGCCATTTTTTGCAGTTTGCAGTACAGAACATGCCCAGGGGGATGCTGCAGATCGAATGACTAGACACCATTCTCTGTGGCAAAGAACAAAACAACCACAATGAAAGGAATTATAAAAAAAAGGTGGTGACAGTGAATAGGAAAACTCTTGGAAAGCCAACTGCAAGCATTACCAGACAAACTCTCACCTAGAACCCACAAAGAGGAAAGAAACAGGGAATATCTAGAAACACATGGAGACAAAACCTTGCGGAGAAATGAAAAAAAAAATATTTAAAAAATGGTGTGGTTAAAGCTTGATGTAATAAGTGGACGCCACAAATTAGATCAACGTTTCAGCTCAATAGGCCTTCAGCAGGAACAAACATACAACACACACACACAGATATGTATTTAAAATCTAAAAAATAATAAATAATAAAAAAATAATAATTTCGAACTAGAAAGAAAAATAAAAATAAGAATAAAAGCTTTAACCATACCGTTTAAAAAAAAAATTTTTCTGTGTATTTTTTTTTCATTTCTCCTTACAATTAGCTTTACTGCAGCTTTGCACTTGTATGCATTTCTTTGCTTTGACTTTACAATTAGCTTTACTGCAGCTTTGCACTTGTATGCATTTCTTTGCTTTGACCTTACAATTAGCTTTACTGCAGCTTTGCACTTGAATGCATTTCTTTGCTTTGACTTTACAATTAGCTTTACTGCAGCTTTGCACTTGTATGCATTTCTTTGCTTTGACCTTACAATTAGCTTTACTGCAGCTTTGCACTTGTATGCATTTCTTTGCTTTGACCTTACAATTAGCTTTACTGCAGTTTTGCACTTGTATGCATTTCTTTGCTTTGACCTTACAATTAGCTTTACTGCAGCTTTGCACTTGAATGCATTTCTTTGCTTTGACTTTACAATTAGCTCTACTGCAGCTTTGCACTTGTATGCATTTCTTTGCTTTGACCTTACAATTAGCTTTACTGCAGTTTTGCACTTGTATGCATTTCTTTGCTTTGACCTTACAATTAGCTTTACTGCAGCTTTGCACTTGAATGCATTTCTTTGCTTTGACTTTACAATTAGCTTTACTGCAGCTTTGCACTTGTATGCATTTCTTTGCTTTGACCCTACGAAACCTTGAGGCTGAGGTAAGGTAAATTACTTCAGTGAAGATTCAAAGAGACAGTGAATGACTGAAAGAATTGGAGAGCTCATGTTGATTGCCAGTTCTTCTGTAGAGGGTAAATAAGGCAAGAATGACTGAATGCAGAAAGAAGAGGATACATTTATAGGGGCCTCGATAGCCTAGTTGGGAAAACCACCCAGCTGGGGTACCGATGTTCAGACAACCCATGTTTGATTCCCACTGTAGACAGTGTGAATTGTACTCGTGGTTATTAACAAAATATACCCCCTGTGGTAGACCCAGCCGCTGGCAGAAATGGGTACCAGGGTATTACTATGGGAATGTGAGGGATGTAGCCTCACATTGTGAGTTTCGATGCCTGAAGCAACACTATCCAGAAGTTTCTGAACACTTCTAGATAGGCGGCTGAGCACATATGGGTGAAAACTCGTGTGCTAAGATGCCGATTCAAGTCTCGTACTCTACTCTACTCTACTTACTCTACTCTACTCTACTCTACTCTACTCTACTCTACTCTACTCTACTCTACTCTACTCTACTCTACTCTACTCTACTCTACTCTACTCTACTCTACTCTACTCTACTCTACTCTACTCTACTCTACTCTACTCTACTCTACTCTACCCTACCCTACCCTACCCTACCCTACCCTACCCTACCCTACCCTACCCTACCCTACCCTACCCTACCCTACCCTACCCTACCCTACCCTACCCCACCCCCACCCCACCAAACCCCACCCCCACCCCACCAAACCCCACTCCACTCCATTTTACATTTATAGATGGATAGCAAAGATTAATAATGAATAATGTTTAAAAAGAGCTGGAGAATCTAGAAATATCATCAGCATCATAAGACAAAGAAAGTCTACATTTATTGGGCATGTGATACGAAATGAAGTGCAGAGGGAAACCAAGAGAACAAATATTGAACAGCTTATCCAAATGGAATTATAAAAGATCACAGACAGGAATTATAAAAGATCACAGACAGAAATTATGACATACATGAAAGGCCCAGAGATATAATGAGAGAATGGATTGCCTATGCCAACCAGCATGGCACCTGATGATGATCTCCAAAATCCAGCATATAATGCTTGGATGCAGCAATTTGTTGAAAGAAAATAATTTGAATATTGATTGATCCTCAAAAACATAATTGAAATGAAATATTTTCCTGTGTGTTTTAGAATCTTTCCAGTTTATTTGAAACCACCACAAACATTTCCATCAGCTAAATCATCTTTATCACTAGTGATCTATCACCATATCTTTCCTCCATTTTTTAGATCAGTGTTTTGTTTTTGTGCATGGATTTCTATGTCTAATTTTAATAGTATGCATGTTAATGCAGTGGCAATAACCAAATAAAATTATGAGAAATACCTTTACTAGACATACAATCTTACATATATCTGGGCAGTAATATAGATAAAGAGGGAGGAACAGAAAATGATACCAAAATAAGGATATCAAAAGCAAGAGGAGCTTTCATTGCACTGGGAAACATATGGAAATCCAAAGAAATTAGGTTAAATACAAAAATAAAAATTTTCAACTCAAATGTTAAGGCTGTCCTATTATATGACTGTGAAACATGGAGAACAACAAAATTGACAATCACGAAGATACAGACTTTCATTAATGGATGCTTAGGCAGAATAAAAGGATGGAAATGGCAGGACAAAATCACTAACAAAGAATTATGGAAATGTACCAGTCAAACACCAGTGGATAAAGAGATATAGCGAAGACGATGGCGCTGGATAGGACACACACTGCAGAAGCCAACTGAGAGTATTACACAACAGGCCCTTTTTTGGAATCCGCAGGGGAAAAGACAAAGAGGAAGACCAAGGAATTCTTGGAGAAGACAGATAGAAGCAGAGATGAAGATGATGGGGAAGACATGAAATGATCTTAAAAGAATGGCAAAAAACAGAACGACTTGGAAAGTGTTTGTTGAAGACCTATGCTCCACTGGGAGCTAAAAAGGTAGAAGAAGAAGATGTTATACTTGATGAAGGCTTTTACAGAAACATTTGTAGTTTATTTTGCCTTTCTGTTAGCTTAGCTACTTCATACCATTTTATGTACATTTTACACATGCCAGTGATATCACAATTTTTATCATCTGTATCTACTACAAGTGATACATAACCAAACCCTAAGATATTGAAATGTGATCTTGAACGCTGTACAGCTAAGCCACGCCAGTTTTGAATATGTGGAACCTTAAATGGAGTTTACACAAAGTTTGCAGCGCAGTTAATGTGTGAAAAAACATGCACTGACGCGTTACATATTCAAGGAAGTAAATTGGACCATAAATTGGAAAATTAGCACAAGCTTCCGTGGGAAGTAAAGTTCATGCATTCATTTGTAAACATTTTGTCCCCTGTACTTTTTTTCAAAACAGAAAATCTGGTGTTTGAAATGGAAACTACAGAAATGGTGGACAATAATATAAAACCAGCAGAAGCACTTCCAGAGGTGGAGATGCATTTCCGGGATGTAGTAGAAAGACAAAAGAAGTTTAAAAAAGAAAATTCTTCTTCTTCTTCTACCTTTTTAGCACCCAGTGGAGCATAGGTCTTCAACAAACACTTTCCAAGTCGTCTTGTCTCTTGCCATTCTTTTAAGATCGTTCCATGTCTTCCCCATCACTTCATCTCTGCTTCTATCTGTCTTCTCCAAGAATTCCTTGGTCTTCCTCTTTGTCTTTTCCCCTGGGGATTCCAAAAAAGGGCCTGTTGTGTAATACTCTCAGTTGACTTCCGTAGTGTGTGTCCTATCCAGCGCCATCGTCTTCACTGTATCAATAAAGAAAATTAATCAACCTTAAACATGTGTTGTTTAAGAAGATCACTACCTGCGAAAAAAGGTGCTCAAGAAAGATAGCACACATATAAGATAGATAGATTTTAAAAATCAGATGTGAAAATCAATGAACACATTGAAATTGAACTATACTTAGAATATATATCATCATCATCAAGTACCATGCCTGCTGGTGTAGGTGATCATGTCTCTCCACAACTTTTGATATCGGCAGTTATTTATAATTTTTGTTGTTGACCTTCTGCCAAGCCGTTCTCTTAATTAAGCTGTCTGGTATCTTTTCTCTTTACCTTCCTCTATCTCTTTGTCCCTCAATTTTCCCAGTTTTTACAATATATTCCTACTATCCCCTTCTCATTACATGGCCAAAAAATGATGCTTGTTTCTTCCTAATATTGGAAATTAACTCTCTTTTTGCTTTGTCCTCTTTAGAACATTTTCATTACTCTTCTTAGCTGTCCATGGTATTCTCAACATTATTCTGTAAAACCACATTTCTACAGCCTCCAGTGATTTTCTTGTCTGTTGTCCTATTGTCCATGATTCACATCCATATGTTGAGACTGGCTCTACGTAACATTTAAGAACTATTTTCTTGTTTAGAATATATAAACAAATAAATGAAATGGTTCAGGCTCTTGGTTAGAGTGGAATCAGACCAAACAACATCAAAAGCTTTCTCTCTCAAAACAGAGTGCAAAGGCAAGGCGGAGGCCAAGGAAGAGATTGATAGATGGAATAAAAGACATGCAAGTAACCAATACAATTTTTATCCTAACAGTATCCAGATACGACTAAGGACAACACAACATCTAAAAAGGAAGTGACTAGAAAAACAAGTAATATAACATCAATTCAAACAAACAAAGAACAAATTTAAAACAAACAAAGAACAAATTTAAAACAAACAAAGAACACATTCAAAACAAACAAAGAACAAATTTAAAACAAACAAAGAACAAATTCAAAACAAACAAAGAAATTAAAGAAATCGTCAATCAACCACTAATATCTTCAGTAATCAAGAAAAGACCAAGGTCATATGTTGGACATATGATGAGGAGAGATAATAACCGAATAGCAAAGCAAGCCCTCATGTGGGAAGCAACAGGTAAGAGGAAAAGAGGCCGACCCAGAGAGAGATACTGAGAAGAACATTGATCAGAGAGGCAAGAGCAGCAGGAATCGGCTCCCTCAATGAGATAGAGTTGCTTGCACAGAACAGCGACAAATGGTGAGATTTGATAAAAGATCTTTACAAGAATTGAAAACTGCTGGAATAAAAATTTAGATAAGAGGAAGAGTATCTGGGTCTGTGCCCTATGGGTCGGCTATGGCTCAAAAGTTCAATAGATAGATTGATAGAATATAACATCAACAGACTTCAGATTATGCAATCCTTCTTTCTTCTGTGGTACTTCAAAGCAACAGCAGATGGACAAAAGAAGGAAAGAAAAAACATGGTGAAGCTGATATGAATGAGATGAAAATAAAATATATTTTGAAAAACTTAACTCTTTCCGTACGATCCGCCCCATGGTGCGCCATTTCCATTTCGGTTGCATCCGTTCAGCGGCATAGTGCGCCACACTAAATTTTATTAGTGTGAACGCCATCAGACCATATTCGTTTTACATGTTTTGTATCATCGTGATATTGGTGAAATCTAATACCTTGTTCAATTATCTAAATATTCAAATACAATATGTTATATGTTAGATAAATATAAATATGTACATTGATTCTTAAAACCATGAACAATTTTGTCTCTAAAATCTCTTCCGTTGCGTCGATAAAAAGCTTCCATACGGAAAGAGTTTAGGCCAGGAAAACCTGTCATTTAAAACATTGAGGAGAAATGAAAAAAATATAGAAAAAAAAAACAGTACGGTTAAAGCTTCATGTAACAAGTGGGCAACACAAACCAGAACAACGTTTCAGCTCGATAGACCTTCAGCTGGAACAAACATACAACACATGTACAAATATGTATTGAAAATAAAAAATAATAAAAATATAATAATTTTGTACTAGAAGGAGAAATGAAAAGATGCATTTATGTGCATTTCTTTGCCTTGACCCTATTTAGAACATCGCATGCTGAAATAATTATCTGCCCATAATGGGGGAGAATGAGCAAAAGTATTTTACTTCTCGTCAGGAATATTAAACATTTTTTTTATCTTAGTCTACAAATTTATTTGGGGGGTGGTCAGTTCTAAGGTGTCTGTGTAATCCACATGTTTGATCATTCTAGAGTCTCTAGGCTTGCTTCACATGTACATTGTGCATTGCAAGGTTGTAATAATTTGTATATAGAGAAAAGTACCCATTTTGCTTCCACTTAAAGATAGAAGTACCCACTTTGATTTCACTTGAAGAGAAAAGCACACAATTTGATCCACTCAAAAATAAAAGTACCCATTTTGCTTTCACTTAAAGATAAAAGTACCCATTTTGATTTCACTTGAAGAGAAAGCACCCACTTTGATCCGCTAAAAGATAAAAGTACCCATTTTGCTTCCAATTAAGATAAAAGTACTGTATTTGATCCACTCAAAGTGAAAAGTACCCATTCTGCTTCCACTTAAAGATAAAAATACCCATTTTGATTTCACTTGAAGAGAAAGCACCCACACTGATCCGCTAAAAGATAGAAGTACCTATTTTGCTTCCACTTAAAGATAAAAGTATCCATTTTGCTTCCACTTAAAAATAAAAGTACCCACTTTGATCCACTCAAAGAGAAAAGTACTGATTTTACTTTCACTTAAAGATAAAAGTTCTCTTTTTGATCCACTCAAAGAGAAAATTACCCATTTTCCTTCCACTTAAAGATAAAAGTACCCACTTTGATTCACTCAAAGATAAAAGTACCCATTTTACTTCCACTTAAAGATAACAGCACCCACTTTGATTAATTGAAACAGAAAAGCACTCAATTTGATAAGAGAAGATAACTTTCTGAAACGCTAGTGTTCTGCTAATGTTTCTCTTTTCATTCTTCCAGTCAAAATTCTCCCTGTTGAAAGCTGTCAAAGATGTGTCCAGTCGATGCAATAGTTCCTGGATAAACAGCATCAATTCCAATTGTCTCAAAGATGTACTAGAGCAGTGGACCAATCAGTTTCAACTGCACAAGATCTCTGAACCAAACGCCAGCGCTGAGTATATAATTGCCTATGTTTTAGGACATAAGACAGTACGTATTAATAAGTAAAATGATGATTGTTTCTTCCTAATTTGGAAATTATCTCTCTTTTTGCTTTTGGCCTCTTTCAAAATGTTTTCATTACTCTTCTTAGCTGTCCATGGTATTCTCAATATTCTTATATAAAACCCCATAATTCTGTAAAGATAGTGGACAGATAACTCAAGTGTAATGCTATTTTTTCCACAGCTTTACTTTGTAGACAGAGAACAGACAACTCTGTCCGCACATGAAGTCAGTGAGATAGATCGATTGTGTCAGCTGAGACTATCAAGGTGGGTTCTTTGTCCTTTATGTGTTCAAGTCTTGCAGGGAGTATAAGCTGAAATAAATGTGCCATTTTGTCAGTATAAATCATCATTTTCTTTCAGGAAATGTTTATATTGCATGTTTATGAAATTCTGATTTCATCCTCATAGTGTTCTTAATTTGTGTATATAAATACATTCAGTTTTTCTCTTATGATGATACCAGTTTCTCACATTGTTATTGGATCTTGCATGCTGCACATCAGTTTATCTCTTGTAGCCACATCAATTTTCTCTCTTGTTGCCACATCAATTTTCTCTCTTGTTGCCACATCAATTTATCTCAAGTATCCATATCAGTTTCTCTTTAGTAGCCATTTATCTCTTGTAGCCACATCAATTGTCTCTCATGTAGCCACATCAATTGTCTCTCTTGTAGCCACATCAATTGTCTCTAATGTAGCCACATCAATTGTCTCTCTTGTAGCCACATCAATTGTCTCTCTTGTAGCCACATCAATTGTCTCTCATGTAGCCACATCAATTGTCTCTCTTGTAACCACATCAGTTTCTCTTTTGTAACCACATCAATATCTATCTAGTTGTACATCCTCTCATTATGACTCAATTTCGTTATCATTTATTCTCACATAACCACATATTCTATCATAAAGTTGACTGTTTTCATAACTTCTCTCATCACATTACTTATTTCATCTTCTCTTATCATTATACATGTCTCATCATCACTCATTACAAAACATGTCTATCTTCTCTCATTGCTTTATCTTCTCTCATCACATTACAACTTTTGTCTTCATTCATTCTTATGTAACCACTTCAGGTTCTCTCATAATGTTTGCCTCATCTTCTCTCATCCGAAATCAATTCCTTCTTCATTCACTCTTATAATGTACTAGATCTTGGGTTTGAGAGGGTTAATCAATATACTTAGAGAGTTGGAGTTAGAAGAGTTAACAGGGGAATGATTGGGAGATGTTGTTATGCATCCCCAAGGAACACTGGTCAGTTTTGAAGGACATCCTGAGATCATGTGATTAGGTTATAGTCACATGACAAAAATCGACGAGCCAAACTAGTGGGCTGTATAAGTCAGTTTCCGCCACTACCTCAAACAGGCAAGACGTAGGGTTTGATAAAGGTTTGCCGTGGCAGAATAGACGATGGCTGACACTGGGACAGTAAAGAGTAAAAAATAGCAAGTGGCATATCCTTTACAGAACTTTGCTATTACCCCCACATTTTTTGGCTGTGTAATTATCTAGGTTTTATACATCAGTGGTTTGCCATTGTGTTCTGAAGGTAGTCGTGGTCCTGAGTATAGTAATCCCACGAGTCGTGATTTCTTTAAAAACCGCACTCGGCAGGACTCGTTCCCTGGACCTCAAGGTTGTGAAACAGAGTACACTACCTTTAAGCCATGGGCTCCTACTTGTGAAGGGTAGCTAGCTAGAATTGAAGTAGAAAGCTCAAACAAGTTAGACGCTTGAAGTTACATAAACATAGAATGATTTAGAAGTTTAGGTCCATCCTGGACAGTTTTAAAGGACTTAATTCTGCTAGAGATAGACAGATACAAGTGAGTAGCAGTTGTTGACTTGTATATTTCATTGTGGAGTGTGTGAGTAAGATGTGATTTGTGATTGCAGGTCTTTGTAGTTGCTGGTCTATGATGTTACATGTCATTAAACCCGTTGGAGTACTGGCTAGTGGAGCCAGTCTCTAGAAATATGACATGGAATTGTCATTTGACATTGCTGTCCACAAATTTATTTTGCTGTCCATGAATGTATATTGCTGTCTACGACTGTCTGTTCATACCTGCACTGTAAAAAAAAAAGTAAAATACCCCGTCACGCCAAGTGGCGTATTGGGAATATGGTGTTAGTGACCATAATTTACAGACCTTCGACACATGATGTTTTGGGTAATGTGGTCGGTATTACGCCCGTGCCGCTTCACTTTCCCAGAAAAAAATCTGGTACCCATTAAAGGCTGGGTGAACCTGGAAGCCGTCGGATGGGATCGAACCCTACCCCTTGTCCTTTATAGTCCAGTTCACTAACTGGAGAGATCCGGCCTTACATCACAACAGACGACTATCTGATATGAGACTCCCTAGAATAATAATGCTCTACTTTAGAATCAGAATAGAATCCTATCAAGCTGATGTGATTGTATGACATTCCTTCTGATGACAATCTGTGCTGTATAACAGGATCCAATAAAAAAGAAATGATAGCTGATCATGTCCTGTTTATGTTTTACTTCGCAGAATGCCTATTCAGTATGTTATTGAAGAATGGGATTTTCATGATCTGACCTTGAAAATGAGGCCACCAGTTCTTATCCCCAGACCTGAGACAGAGGTACATGACACTTTGTGATGTAACAATTTTATGGTATTATAATTCGTGGTGTCATATTTTTATGATGTTATACTTCATATATGGAGTTAAATTTTATTATACAGGGTGTCCACAAAAATACTCCTTGATTTCAAGTGGTTATAAAATAAAAACTTATTAAAATATTTTTATAAATATCATCATGTGCCATATCAGTTGGCTTAGGCGATCATGTCCTTCCATAATTTTTTATCCACAGTGCATTATACCAAACTATCCATCATCTTCTCTCTTTGTTGTCTATGATCTCTCTTTCCCTGTATTTTGCGAGTTGTAACCAAGTATTCCAACTTTCTTCTTCTCATGATGTGCTAAAAAAATGATGATTGTTTCTTTCTGATGTTTTTTAGTTCTCTTTTTTATGTTGGCCTCTTTGAGAATTTCCTCGTTGGTCTCTTTAGCTGTCCAGGGAACTCTCAATACCCTTCTGAGAAATCCAATCTCAGTGGCTTCTAATAATCTTTTCAATTGTTTGTTTACTGTCTGTAATTCACTTCCATAGATCAGAATTGGCTCTATACAGCACATATGAATTTTATTTCTCACTTCTGTTGACATAGACTTGTTTCTTAAGACATTTTTCATTTTCTGAAATGCTATTTTAACCTGAGCTATTCTGCTTTTTATTTCTGTGGTGCATCTTCCATCCGATGTTATTATTGTGCCCAAGTATTTGAGGCTCTTCATTTGTTTCAGATTTGTCCCGTTTATTTTTATGTTGCATGGTGGGTTGATGTTTGTTGCTTCGATATGACCATTACTTCTGTTTTCTTACTATTCAAACTGAGACCTTTCTTGTTGCTTTCCTTCACAGTTATGTCTATCATTTTCTTGTAGTTCATTCTCCGACTATATATAAATATGGTGACCACAAATACATTTACAGATTCAAGTTACTATCTATACCTTATAATATTACACAATGTAAGTTACCGATTATTTTATCAGAAATATATCAACAAAATATTTTTAATTCTATTGCACGAAGGTGCAGAAAATATGTAATGGATCCTTCTTTAATCATCCTGTCGAATCCAAATTTTCATAACTTTCCATAGGCACTTAATTAAGGAACCATATTTTAAAACATTGGATAATGAATTAATGGATGGGCTATAGGTATATTAAATGAAAAATATCTTATGCAACAAATCTATGTCAATAAAAATGAGAAAGAAAGTTCATCGGTGCTATATAGAACCAATTCTGATTATGGAAGCGAATCATGGACAATAGACAAACAAATGAAAAGACGATTAGAGGCCACAGAGATGGGATTTCTCAGAAGAATGTTGAAAGTTCCCTGGACAGATAAAAGACCAATGAGGAAGTTCTCAAAGAGGCCAACACAAAAAGGGAGCTCTTAAAAAACATCAGAAAGAAACAATCAACATTTTTCGGGCACATCATGAGAAGAGGAAAGTTGGAATACTTGGTTACAACTGGCAAAATAAAAGGAAAGAGAGATCGCAGACGACAAAGAGAGAAAATACTGGATAGCTTGGTGTCATGGAATGGAAAACAGTCAACAACAGAACTGATACGATGCACTGTAGATAGAAGATTGTGGAGGTACATGATCGCCTACGCCAACCTGCATGGTACATGATGATGATGATAGGTATATTAGATATAAATACAGGCTTTCATTAATGGATGCTTACGCAGAATAAAAGGATGGAAAGGATGGCAAGGATGGAAATGGCAGGACAAAATCACTAACATAGAATTATGGAAATGTACCATTCAAATACCAGTGGATAAAGAGATACAGCGAAGACGATGGCGCTGGATAGGACACACACTTTCATTCATCAAAGATTCACAATCTCATTTTTACACTGAGTAATCTGGAATACTTCTTTTCACAAAGGTTACACTAATACAGTGTGCAAGTATTCTCTTTTCAATGGAAGTCATTTGGGATCATTGCCAGTGCAGTGGAATTGAACGTGCATGGATGTTGACCTTGTCAAGAGAATTTACCGATGGGAGATGCTGTGACAAGTGGTGGAGAGGAATTATGGAAAGTTCACAACTGCAATGAAACTGGTTCCAGGAATAGAATAGAGTAGAGTAGAATCATCATCATCAAGTACCAGGCCTAGTGGCGTAGGTGATCATGTCTCTCCACAACTTTTATAGAATAGAATAGAATAGAATAGAATAGAATAGAATAGAATAGAATAGAATAGAATAGATACATTGACAATCCCACAAAATCTCCATGCAGTTCTCTCAACACCAGAGAGTAGTGAAATCAAAGACAGAGCTCACGCCACAGCAATGCAGCTAGTGTATGTTGTGATTTGTTAAAACAAAGTGTTGTGTGCAACTGTACAGCATTCAAACACAACTTTAATGTTGATCTGCCCACTAAGTCCTCTCTGAAGTGGTACAACAATTTAATTGAGAAACGATGCATTGATGATCAGGGAAAGGGACAGTCAGGTCGATTGTTGGTCTCAAAGCTAGATGTTGGTCGCGTCATAAATGCTTTTTTGCTCAGCCCTTAGTGGTCAGGTTCATCCCAGAACTAACTGCTAAGGGAGGTGACTACTTTTTTCAGCAAGATGGGGCACAACTGCTTGGCATCTCACAGTCCACAAATTTCTCAATTTACACCAACCAAACAGATGGATTGACTGTGCTGGACAAAATGACCAGGTGTTCTGCAAGTGGTCCCCAAGATCACTGGACCTAACTGTTTGTGACTTTTTCCATTTGCTGGTATGAAGGATAGATTATATGTACCTCCACTATTCGTAACCTTGGATAATCTACAGGAATGCTTCACTGAAGCTGCAAACTTGAATACCCTGGATATGGGGGGCCTCGGTAGCCTAGTTGGGAAAACCACCCGACTAGACTACCGACGTTCGGACAACCCGTGTTCGATTCCCGCTGGGAGCAGTGTGAATTGTACTCGTGGTTGGAAATTAAAAAAAAAAAAATTACCCCCACGGTCGACCCAGCCGTTGGCAGAAATGGGTACCAGGGTATTATCCTGGGAAGGTGAGGAATGTCGCTTCGCATCTGAGTTTCGATGCTTGAGACGACACTATACAGAAATATCCGAACATTTCTGAATAGGCGGCCGAGCACATATGGGTGGAAACTCGCGTGCTAAGACGCTGGTTCATGTCTCGTACTTTACATTTAACCTGGATACGCTGCAGAGAGAGTCCAAGCTAGAAGTTTGCAGAGTAACGGCTGGGGCACACATTGAGTGTAAAGTACATGACTTGAATCTGTATCTTAGCACGTGAGTTTTCACCCATATGTGCTTGGTCGACTATCCAGAAGTGTTTGGAGACTTCTGGATAGTGTCGCCTCAAGCATTGAAACCCACGATGTGAAGCGATATTGTAGGTATAGCGAAGGGTATTTTTTTTTTCTAACCACGAATACAACTCACACTGCTTCCAGCGGGAATCGAAGACTGGTTGTCTGAAGGTTGGTTGCCTAGTTGGGTGGTTTTTCCCAACTAGGCTACTGAGGTCCCCCACATATTGAGTATGTAAGTGATACCAACAGATATCACGTGATAGCTTTATGAGTTGATGCAACTGTAGCCACCAATGTATAAGAATATTTCAATAAGTTTTGATTTTATAACAAATTGAAATCAACGGATATCTTTGTGGACACCCTGTATTATATATCAATGGAGTCATATGTTACAGGATGGTGATTGTCTTGTGACACTTTGATATGTTAATTTATATTTTGTATTGTGGCATTATTGATTGATAGATTAAAAAGGCTTCTTTGTTATGGAAATATTCTTGTACAAAACTACAATCTTGGAAAATATGTCAGAAATTATTTGTATGACTTCCTAGTTAGGTATGTGAAAGAAGTAAATGTTAAATGATTTCAAAAGTATTTCAATTTTACCAATTTGTGCTTGGCTTCTGTCAAAGAAAGCAAAAGATCTTTCCTTTTCTCCAAAGATTTTTTTGTAGAAGTGATATGATATAGCAAGACATGGAAATGTGACATGATGTCACAAGACATGAAAATGTGACATGATGTAATAAGACATGAAAATGTGACAGAATTTAACAAGACATTAAAAAATGACAGGATGTTAGCAAGATATTAAAAAATGTGACATGATGTAGCCAGACATAAAAATGTGACAGAATTTTAGCAGGACATAAAAAAATGACAGGATGTTAGCAAGACATGAAAATGTGACATGATGTAATAAGACATGTAAACATAACAGGATGTTAGCAAGACATGAAAATGTGACATGATGTAACAAGACATAAAAATGTGACATGATGTAATAAGACATGAAAATGTGACAGAATTTAACAAGACATTAAAAAATAACAGGATGTTAGCAAGATATTAAAAAATATGACATGATGTAGCCAGACATAAAAATGCTGTCAGAATTTTAGCAGGACATAAAAAATGACAGGATGTTAGCAAGACATGAAAATGCGACATGATGTAATAAGACATGTAAACATGACAGGATGTTAGCAAGACATGAAAATGTGACATGATGTAACAAGACATGAAAATGTGACATGATAAAGCAAGACATGAAAATGTGACATGATATAATAAGACATGTAAACATGTCAGGATGTTAGCAAGACATGAAAATGTGAAATGATGTTATAAGACATGAAAATGTGAGATGATGTTATAAGACATGAAAATGTGACTTCATGTAATAAGACATGTAAACATGACAGGATGTTAGCAAGACATGAAAATGTGACATGATGTAATAAGACATGTAAACATGACAGTATGTTAGCAAGACATGAAAATGTGACATGATGTAAACAAGACATGAAAATGTGACATGATAAAGCAAGACATGAAAATGTGACATGATGTAGCAAGACATGAAAATGTGACATGATGTAGCAAGACATGAAAATGTGACATGATGTAATAAGACATGAAAATGTGACATGATGTAGCAAGACATGAAAATGTGACATGATGTAGCAAGACTTGAAAATGTGACATGATAAAGCAAGACATGAAAATGTGACATGATATAATAAGATATGTAAACATGACAGGATGTTAGCAAGACATGAAAATGTGAAATGATGTTATAAGACATGAAAATGTGAGATGATGTTATAAGACATGAAAATGTGACTTCATGTAATAAGACATGTAAACATGACAGGATGTTAGCAAGACATGAAAATGTGACATGATGTAATAAGACATGTAAACATGACAGGATGTTAGCAAGACATGAAAATGTGACATGATGTAAACAAGACATGAAAATGTGACATGATAAAGCAAGACATGAAAATGTGACATGATGTAGCAAGACATGAAAATGTGACATGATGTAGCAAGACATGAAAATGTGACATGATGTAATAAGACATGAAAATGTGACATGATGTAGCAAGACATGAAAATGTGACATGATGTAGCAAGACTTGAAAATGTGACATGATGTAATAAGACATGAACTTGTGGCATGATGTAGCAAGACATAAAAAAATGTGGCATGATGTCTATCTACTACTGTCCTTTCGAGCTGAAGATGGCACATAGGGCAGAATTACAATCTTAAAATCAGAAACCTTGTGTGCCAAAATGGCACATATTGCAGAGATCACTGCTTCTAAAATCTATGGCTGTGTTTCCATAACAATACTTTTTACAATGACAGCTTGTCAAGCCATCGATCAACCTCCTTAGTCGCCTCTTACGACATGCCTGGAAGGTCACAGTGTCACTATTCTTTACTTCCCACATAATGTGGCCCCGGTAACACACGGGAGGGCATGATGTAACAAGACATAAAAAAATTTGACTTGATGTAGCAAGGCATAAAAAAATGTGACTTGATGTAGCAAGATATATAATTGTGACAGAATTAGAGCAAGACTTTAAAATGTGCCTTTTTTTGCAGCAAGACATCAAAATGTGACAGAATTTTAGAAAGACATGTAAATGTGACATGATGTTAACAAGATATGAAAATGTGACATGAAGTAGCAAGAATTGTAAATGAGACATGATCTTAGCAGACATGAACATAACTGACTGAGAACAGATTCCCAAAGATAGATCCAGGTAATATAATAAACACTAAATTGTTGTTAGACAGACTCTAATAAGACACTGGGGCAGACATAAACTCTTATTATCTATATCTAGACTGACAGAGCACCACTGACCACATTTTTGTATTCATTCTCATCACATGACCGATGTATTTCCAACCAACACCGTAATCTTAATCTTATAATTATAAAACTCATCACATGACCGATGTATTTCCAACCAACACCGTAATCTTAATCTTATAATTATAAAACTCATCACATGACCGATGTATTTCCAACCAACACCGTAATCTTAATCTTATAATTATAAAACTCATCACATGACCAATGTATTTCCAACCAACACCGTAATCTTAATCTTATAATTATAAAACTCATCACATGACCGATGTATTTCCAACACCTTAATCTTAATCTTATAATTAACTCATCACATATTCTTGTCTAGTTTCATCTCTTATCTTATTGTTTGAAGTACATTCTCTCCAGCTTATGATCTAGATTCTTCTGAGACATTTCTAAGTGCTGTAGAATACAAAAAAAAAACCTCTCTTCTACGTTTCAGCTCCCTGTGGATCATAGGTCTTCAGCAAACACTTTCCAAGTCATTCTGTTTCTTGCCATTTTTTTAAGATCATTCCATGTCTTTCCCATCATCTTCATCTCTGCTTCCATCTGTCTTCTCCAAGAATATTTAGGTTTTCCGCATTGTCTTTTTCCTTGGGATTCCTGAAAAGGGCATATTGTGTAATACTCTCATTTGGTTTCATCAGTGTGTGTCCATCGTCTTCGCCGTATCTCTTTATCGACTAGTATTTGACTGGTACATTTCCATAATTCTATGTTACTGATTTTGTCCTGTCATTTCCATCCTTTATTCTGTGTAAGCATCCATTAATGAGGGTCTGTATCTCCATGGTTGTTATTTTTGTTGTTCTCCTTGCTTCATGGTCATATAATAGGACTGACTTAACATTGGAGTTGAACATTTTTATTTTTGCATTTAACCTAATTGCTTTGAATTTCCATATGTTTCCCAGTGTTGAAAGCTCCTCTTGCTTTTGATATCCTTATTTTGGTATCATTCTGTTCCCCCCTCTTTGTCTTTATTACTGCCCATATATATGTAAGATTGTATGTCTAGTAGGTGTATTCCTCCTATTGTTATTTGAATAAAAACAAAAAAAACCTGTATTCCTGTATAATTTGTGGTTGCATTCTATGACTCAACTGTGTACCTGGAAATAGACCAAACACATTCACTTTAAGAAGATGAACTTTTGTCCTTCATGCCACATCTCAGCCTTGTTGGAGAAGTCTGAGTACAGAAGCTTATGAGGAGAAGAGTGTAGTGATGTCAGTTTAGGACCAGTTTTTGTCTGCTGAGATTGAACAGTATGCTTGATGGAGAACTGTACAGTATAAGTAAAAAGCCCTGTCACGCCAAGTGGCATATAAGTAACATGGTGTTAGTGACCATAATTTTTATAGATCTTCGGCACATGATCTTTGGGATAATGTGGTCAGTATTACACCCGTGCCGCTTTACTTTCCCAGAAAAAAAATCCAGTACCTATTAAAGGCTGGGTGAACCTGGAAGCAGTCGATCAGGATCAAACCCAATTTCTAGTCCTTTGTAGTCCAGTTCACTAATGACTGAGCTATCACGGTTCCAATTGTACAGTGTGCTTCAACACATTTGGTACCGTGAGCCTCACACATTTGGTACCGTGAGCCCCATAAATTGGCTCTAGTTACTGATGTTGAACCCTGGAGCCAGTTTTTTCAGCTTTTAATTTATTAACATTTCAGCAGTTGCTGCCACTAAAAACATATAAATCTGTTATTGAACCACTTTTTCATCTTTCAAAGCAAATTGTCCAAACAAAAACTGCGTATGTTTATCAATTTTCATTTATTTTCTCACTGCTATTTCAAATTTATTTTAATTTGCAAAAAACAACCATACCGTAGTGTGTCAAACCCGTTTGTTAATGAATGAGTTAAATTTTAACATTTGTATAGGTTAACGAACATGGATAAGTGTAGATTTACAACAATTTTAATTCTGTTAACAATTTATGCTACTTGTAACATTAAAGGCATTATAAAAAAATATCTTGACATTTCAGGAGCTTGCAAATTTGTGCAGCAAAACTCTAACTCGGAGAGATGTAAAAGCAGCAAACTTTCTTGAGGTTGGTTCAGGTTCTGGAGCAGTGTCCGTATTTTTACTTAAGACATTTCAAGAGGTCAGTGAATGTTTGTTGTTGTCTTATTTTAACAGGTGTGCTTTGTTGTTAATATGGCAACAGAAGAAACTAACCAAAGAGAAAATGTCACAATCTTTCCCGTCAACGCTGAAAGGCAAATGGGGAATAAAAGAAAAAAGTCGAAAAAATTGAAGTGAGCAAATCTTAAAAATGTTTGTTCTCATAAGTTCTCAGTGTACTCAAATATCACTAATTATCATCATCAGGTTACATGTCCTTTGCAGTTGGTTGCATTCACCACAGCACATCTGAAAGAATTTCTGTCTAGTCAGATCTCCCACAGAATGTTGCCTTCACGACAGCCCATCTGAAAGAATCTCTGTCTAGTCAGATCTCCCACAGAACATTGCCTTCACCACAGCCCGTCTGAAAGAATCTCTGTCTAGTCAGATCTTCCACAGAACGTTGCCTTCACCACAGCCCGTCTGAAAGAATCTCTGTCTAGTCAGATCTTCCACAGAACGTTGCCTTCACCACAGCCCGTCTGAAAGAATCTCTGTCTAGTCAGATCTCCCACAGAACGTTGCCTTCACGACAGCCCATCTGAAAGAATCTCTGTCTCAAGCCAGATCTCCCACTTCTTCTGTTGTCATGTCCAAGGTCTCCTTGATGTCTTGAAACCACTTTCTTCTTGGTCTGCCTCTGAAGCATCACCCAGGAACCAAGCCTTCCATTATTGTTCTTCCCAGCTCGCTGTGTCTTTTGATTTGACCATAGTATTTTAATTTCCTCCTTGTAGAATTGTGTTTATAAGGAAGTTCTTTTTTTATGTTTCAGTCTTTTAATGTGTCTTCATGGCTACTTGACCTTTAATTAAGCCAAGGATTACATTGTTTTGGTGTGTTGTGAAAAAAAATTGTAACTTATTCCTTAAAAAATGAGTGTTAAGAATAAGTGGAACTTAGAACTCTCATTTTAAGAATAAGTAGAACTTAGAACTCTTATTTTAAGAATAAGTGGAACTTAGAACTCTCATTTTAAGAATAAGTGGAACTTAGAACTCTCATTACAATTTTAAATACATTACTCTTTTTCATCTATAAATGCTGTACAATTCTAAGAGCAGAACTAAAATTTAACTTTTAAATTAAAACAAGCTGCTTACCTTGTTGTGTTTTCCTTCTTCGATGTTGTCGTTTGGGTTGCATCTAAATACTTACCGTCGTCATAGTAATCATCAATGCCCTCCGAGATGTGGGAAGAGCACAGAACTTTGACAAACACAGATTATTGAGTTATTGAGTTATTGAGTTATTTGCGGGTCATCATCATTGCACTCCGAACATGTCCATAGGTGCTCAGATCCCCTCCTCAGCAATTCCCTCAGTGTCCAGCGACTGACGACTCCAGTTCTATGTTGGTTGATAAGTCTTCTTACACGGCCACCAAGTTTCTCATTTCTGGCTGTGCCCATCTTAACTCCCATTTCCATCATCCGAAGAAGCGACGTTGATCTGTGTTTGTCGAAGTCCTGTGCTCTTCCCACATCTCGGAGTGCATTGATGACGTCTGCCCGATCCATCGGTTGCCCGTCCTCAACGACAGCGCAGCTAGCCAACCTGTCCGCTCTCTCATTTCCCCGTACTCCCGCATGTCCAGGGACATAGACAAAGGTGACCTTACGTATTTTGGATTTCTGCAACGACTCTACCCATTGCATGCGTACAAAGCCCGCCTCCACTTTTTTTATCATGCTCATCGAATCACTCAGTATACATGCGTGGGTGTAGTCTTGTGACTCTAACCATTTGAATGCCTTGGTCACTGCCATCACCTCCATTGTCATGCTACTCGTGGTCATGGCGTATGCACCACTGTCTTCCTTGGCTATTCTGCCTGCCGAACGTGCTGTAAATGCCCATGCACTTTTTTCGTGTCATCTTACAGATCCGTCTGTATAGATGACTGCATCTTTCTCATCGGTGTTATCGCAGATGAGACCGTTGACCTCAGCATTAACCACGACTGGGTTCTGTTCCCTACTTTTCCTGTCGAGTGTGACAATACATGAGAAAGTCCCCTTGAATGACGTAGGCACCGGTATCCACTCCTCACCAACGCTGATATTGGTAAGCCCACAGACCTGTTTGATGACATCTTCTGCTCGGCCCACCCATGATTTGCCTCTTTTTAGCCTGGTACCTTTCTCTGTGTTGAGCACGTGGTGCAATGGATGCTCTGTATCTGTACTAATCTTCAGGTATGCTCGTGCTCTCCAGATCTTGATTCTGTCATCATGATTGGAAAGTCAAGAAGATACCTCATTGCCACACAGGGAGTGTCCCTCGTACATCCCAGGATAATGCGCATGGCTTCATTTTGTATTTTCTCCAGCCTATCAATTTGAGTCGTACTGACAGTAAGAATGGCCAGGGCATACTCGATTGGTGCGAGGACTAATCCCTGGAACAGAAGAGTAAGTAGCCTCTGCTCGATGTTGGCAGCTGCCATGACCTTCAAGGCGGCTAATCCTTTGCGGGATTTTGTTATCACATGGTCAACGTGGTCCCGAAAACACAGGCTGCGATCAAACTTAACCCCGAGGTATGTCATCAACTTGTCCCTGGTCACCTCATCAGCTCCCATTCGTACTACCGGTGTGGTCGTATTAACGATATGATTGTTAAGGGAGAACCATGAAACTGATGCTTTATTAGGATTAACCAAGGCACCTGAAACCCCACACCAGGAAGAAATGCGATCGAGTTCGTCTTGCATTGTGGAGGCGATTCCCCGTCTGTCTCTTCCCTGTCGATATACCAGAATATCATCAGCAAAAGTCATAGTTCTTCCCCTCCCATCCAGCTGTTGGGCCGTGATCGTTATTGTGTACACATTAAATAGAACTGGTGACAATGGTGAGCCTTGTGGCAGCCCAGGACAAATGGATGTTGGCTCGGAAGACCAACTTCCACATCTGAGTATCACCTTCCTCTGAAACAGTGCCGCGGCGATCCATCTTATGAGGAAGGGGTTCACCGCCAGTTTGAGAAGCATATGCATGAGATATTCAAATGGTACCCTGTTGTATGCATCCTCCAGATCTATAGCAGCAGCACATGTCTCCTCTCGTCTGTGGAAGCCTTCGAAGACGTCATAGGCAAATACTGCCGCATTGAGCCATGTCTCTTTGTTATATCTATAACCTCAGAGTGTGGATGGGAATACGCGTTTCTGTTCAAGGCGACACGTGAGGACACGGGCAACTATTTTCTCCAGCAGCTTGCCCGCAGTGTTCTGCATTGTGATGATTCTGTAGGCACTGATCTGAGAATGGTCCTTGTTTGGCTTCGGTAGCGGTAGTAAGTAGCTGTGTAGCCACTCCTCCTTAATCTGGCCACTCCGAATACTGGCATTAAACTCATTGGCCAGTGTTGTCAAGTCGTCATCAGCTAAATCGCCTATGTCATCATACCGAACACCATCTGGACCAGGAGCAGTGTTGTGTGACCTTTTAAGTGTCGCGCGAATGGTATCGGTTGTGATTGTGAGATCTTCTTCCAGCCCTACATCCTCACACAAATTTGACAAAGATCCCCGTATCCTCATTCTTACAGCCTCATTTTTTTGGTCCGTCTGCTCAATGTAGCGGGCAAGCAGGGCCTTCCCTTTGCTCTCATCAGATTTGTGCCATATCTGGTCTGTGCTCTGAAAGTCTGGTATACCTCTGTGTCGTGGTGTGCCATTCATGCACTGATGAAGGCGCCAGAATGTGGCTAGCGATTTTTCTGAGCACACTTTTTTACAGAAGTCATCCCATTTGGCATCCTTAGCCTGCTTAGCGCATAGTTTAAAGTGCATCATTTTTTGGTCGACCTCTACTTTCAGACGCTTCAAGAGCTCAGGTTGTGTTCTACCATACCTTCTGGCTTTCTGCCATGTCTTGACCGTTTGTCTCTTGCGTCGCCAAGCTTCCTCGACATCTACGTTCCACCAGGGTGGCTGCGTCCATCTCTCCTGCCTCCTACGAGGGTCGCTCTGTTTCCTATGTCTGATTTTGCTAATGACGTCCTGGTCTGTTTTCTCGTAGTTGAATGTGTGGAGCTTTCTTCTCTGGCATTTATTTCCACTTTTCTCAATTAGGAGGACACATGGATAGTGATCACTTCCGTGGAACCCCAGTGCACTCCACCTGCAAACCGGTGCGAAGGTGGAAGACACCAGTGCCAGGTCTATGACACTATCAGAGTCCCCTGTTCGAGTGACCATTCTTGTTGCCCTTCCATCATTCAAGCACACTAAATCGGCCGATACCAGTGCGTTCTCTAGGTCTTCTCCCTGCTTGTTGGTTATGATGTTGCCCCACTGGTCTCCTCTAGCATTAAAGTCTCCGCAGAAAATGACATTCTCTTCATCGAACTCGAAGAGATTCTGCCATTGTTGTGTGTTCACCTGCCCATTACAGGCATACACATTAACAATCACGAAATGAACTGGGGTCTGCACCCTAACCGCATGTACCTGCAATTCTGCATTGTTCCACGCAGACATATCAACCTCAGCTGCCACCATATTGTTGCGCACAAGGATGGCCTGCCCAAGGTGTCGTCTATTGTAAAAGCAATGAAAGCCAGGAGTACTTACTGTCCTGTCACCAAGAAGAGTTTCTTGCAAAACCATTATATCGGCGCCGCACAGTAGCTTATCAAGAATGGGCCGTCGTTGATTAATGGACCCACAATTCCAATAAGTAACGCGCACATACTTTAGGCCTAGCCTCTCACACTTTGATAGTTTAGTGCCACCCCTCTTGCCCCATCATGTTTTCCTTCTTCGATGATGTAGTTTGGGCTGCATCTGAAAACTTACACTTCTTACCGTCGTCTTTAAA
Source organism: Megaustenia siamemsis (assembly GCA_032433765.1). Lineage (NCBI taxonomy): Eukaryota > Metazoa > Mollusca > Gastropoda > Stylommatophora > Ariophantidae > Megaustenia > Megaustenia siamemsis. The sequence continues at coordinate 7,994,490 of JAVIAB010000091.1, read as the reverse complement.
GATGAACGTCGCTGAACATTGTTGCTTTGGATGGCCTAGACTCACGTTGTTGCTTTGGATGGCCTAGACTCACGTGCACTTGCTCAGTCGCACGGCCTAGAACCCGTTCCACGTTATAAACTGGCCAGCTCCAGTAACTTGCTCAGATCCACACAGATCCACGTCACTTCTTCGGATGATGGAGATGGGAGTTAAGATGGGCACAGCCAGAAATGAGAAACTTAGTGGCCGTGTAAGAAGACTTATCAACCAACATAGAACTGGAGTCGTCAGTCGCTGGACACTGCGGGAATTGCTGAGGAGGGGATCTGAGCACCTATGGACACGTTCGGAGTGCAATGATGATGATGACCCGCAAATAACTCAATAACTCAAGCTGCTTGCATCAGACAGCTTGTGGTAGATTTGACTTCTCTTTAACTTCATCCACATTTTATTGCATTTCAATTTACATTTTGGAAGAACATTCATTCTGTCACTTCCATAGATCAGAATTGGCTCTATATAGCACAGATGAACTCTCTTTCTCACTTCTGTGGACATAGATTTGTTGGTTCTATATAGCACAGATGAACTCTCTTTCTCACTTCTATGGACATAGATTTGTTGGTTCTATATAGCACCGATGAACTCTTTTTCTCACTTCTATGGACATAGATTTGTTGGTTCTATATAGCACCGATGAACTCTTTTTCTCACTTCTATGGACATAGATTTGTTGGTTCTATATAGCACCGATAAACTCTCTTTCTCACTTCTATGGACATAGATTTGTTGGTTCTATATAGCACAGATGAACTCTCTTTCTCACTTCTATGGACATAGATTTGTTGGTTCTATATAGCAGCGATGAACTCTCTTTCTCACTTCTATGGACATAGATTTGTTGGTTCTATATAGCAGCGATGAACTCTCTTTCTCACTTCTATGGACATAGATTTGTTGGTTCTATATAGCACCGATGAACTCTCTTTCTCACTTCTATGGACATAGATTTGTTGGTTCTATATAGCAGCGATGAACTCTCTTTCTCACTTCTATGGACATAGATTTGTTGGTTCTATATAGCAGCGATGAACTCTCTTTCTCACTTCAATGGACATAGGATTTGTTGGTTCTATATAGCAGCGATGAACTCTCTTTCTCACTTCTATATAGCAGCGATGAACTCTCTTTCTCACTTCTATGGACATAGATGTTGGTTCTATATAGCAGCGATGAACTCTCTTTCTCACTTCTATGGACATAGATTTGTTGCACCGATGAACTCTCTTTCTCACTTCTATGGACATAGATTTGTTGGTTCTATATAGCACCGATGAACTCTCTTTCTCACTTCTATGGACATAGATTTGTTGCCTAAGACGTTTTTAATTAATATATATATATTATTGATGATATCTAAAAACAAAATATTTCAGATTCAAGGTGTTGCGGTGGACATTTCACCACAGGCTTGCAAGTTGACAGCAGAAAATGCTGAATTTATTGGTGTCAGCGACCGCTTGTGTGTGATTGAGGGAGATTTTAACCATGAAAATGGTGAGTTATAGTTGATTATCTGGGACAGATGAAGTAAAAAAAAAAACATGAACTGAAAGCAGTCATTGACTCTGCTGATTGCTGACATCAGCATCAGAACCAAAACTGATGGGGATCCTGAGAAAACTCACCATGGTAGCCCAGGGAACAGGCAAACTGGATGGCCAAGCAAGTACAGATCAGTGTTGGATCCAGGAAAACAACAAAGTTGGATAAATTGAGCTGGAAAGATCCAGGCTATCCTTTTGATGGAATCAGTTTCATTGCGGTCGGGGCATCCCCATATCCGCTCCACTACCGATCCCAGCATTTCTGCAAAAGTGTGTGCATGATTGTTCCTGTAAGGTGTTTATTGTAGATACATCTGCCTTTCCAATGCTTCTGTACTCTGGATTGATTGGAAGCACTCTGGATTGATTGGAAGCACTCTGGATTGATTGGAAGCACTCTGGATTGATTGGAAGCACTCTGGATTGAATGGAAGCACTCTGGATTGATTGGAAGCACTCTGGATTGAGTGGAAGCACTCTGGATTGATTGGAAGCACTCTGGATTGATTGGAAGCACTCTGGATTGATTGGAAACACTCTGGATTGATTGGAAACACTCTGGACTGACAAGTCCCTTTTCCACATTCAGAGTCATTAGTCTCTCAATGTTTACATCCTTGTCCCACTCATTCTCATCCTCTTCTCTTAAGGATGAAGAACAAACTTGATGATGTCCTGTTTGTCCAGAGTCTGGCCACACTCAGTGCCAGAGCTGCCAGCGAGCTTATCAGCTATGCCCTGTACAGTACCCCCAGGTTAACGAGCTCACTTTAGAGCCATCTAAGAGCTGCATCCACTCCTGCCACCAAGACTGTCTGTCAATCTTCTGTAGTATACTTTGTGAGTCGATCTCCAAGACTGTCTGTCAATCTTCTGTAGTATACTTTGTGAGTCGATCACCAAGACTGCCTGTCAATCTTCTGTAGTATACTTTGTGAGTCGATCACCAAGACTGTCTGTCAATCTTCTGTAGTATACTTTGTGAGTCGATCACCAAGACTGTCTGTCAATCTTCTGTAGTATACTTTGTGAGTCGATCACCAAGACTGTCTGTCAATCTTCTGTAGTATACTTTGTGAGTCGATCACCAAGACTGTCTGTCAATCTTCTGTAGTATACTTTGTGAGTCGATCACCAAGACTGTCTGTCAATCTTCTGTAGTATACTTTGTGAGTCGATCACCAAGACTGTCTGTCAATCTTCTGTAGTATACTTTGTGAGTCGATCACCAAGACTGTCTGTCAATCTTCTGTAGTATACTTTGTGAGTCGATCACCAAGACTGTCTGTCAATCTTCTGTAGTATACTTTATGAGTCGATCACCAAGACTGTCTGTCAATCTTCTGTAGTATACTTTGTGAGTCGATCACCAAGACTGTCTGTCAATCTTCTGTAGTATACTTTATGAGTCGATCACCTAGACTGTCTGTCAATCTTCTGTAGTATACTTTGTGAGTCGATCACCAAGACTGTCTGTCAATCTTCTGTAGTATACTTTGTGAGTCGATCTCCAAGACTGTCTGTCAATCTTCTGTAGTATACTTTGTGAGTCGATCACCTAGACTGTCTGTCAATCTTCTGTAGTATACTTTGTGAGTCGATCACCAAGACTGTCTGTCAATCTTCTGTAGTATACTTTGTGAGTCGATCTCCAAGACTGTCTGTCAATCTTCTGTAGTATACTTTGTGAGTCGATCACCAAGACTGTCTGTCAATCTTCTGTAGTATACTTTGTGAGTCGATCACCAAGACTGTGTGATCCATGTTCTGTGCAACTATCTATCTATCTATCTGTCTGTCTGTCTGTCTGTCTGTCTGTCTGTCCGTCCGTCCGTCCGTCCGTCCGTCCGTCTGTCTGTTGTCCTTTCGAGCCGAAGTCGGCACATAGGGCAGAACCACAATCTCAAAAACAGAAACCTTGAGTGCCAAAATGGCACATATTGCAGAGATCACTGCTCTAAAATCTATGGCGCTGTTTCCATAACAATACTTTTTACAATGACAGCTTGCCAAGCCATCGATCAACCTCCTTAGTCGCCTGGAAGGTCACAGTGTCACTATTCTTTACCTCCCTCATAATGAGGCCCCGGTAACACACAGGGATCTGGGCAACTAGCAATACTAAAAAAAAGAAGAAAAAAAGTGGTATGGTGACAGCTTTACGTGGTAATAGACAAAACAAAAGTTGATGTTTCGGCCAAGTATGCCTTCAGCTGGAACAACAAACAACAAACACAAAAAATATATATAAGGATATGTAAACAAATCTAACTACATGGCGATAATATGCTAGATACTCAAGAGAAAACGTGCACTCTACAACACAATCTTCACCCCAATGTTGTGCTACCAATGCCAGACCTGGATGCTAGACTCAAGAACAATAAGAAAAATAACCGCTACTGAAATTAAATGTGTTAGATGCATGACAGGAAACAGCCTGAGAGATACGATCATAAACAAAAAGCAAAAAAAAACTGGGAATAATTCCCACCACAGAATACATAAAGAAACAACAAATAAAATGGTTTGACCACATGATAAGACAGGGGAGTCGCGATAGCTCTGTGGTTAGTGAACTGGACTACAAAGGACAAGGGGTCGGGTTCACCCAGCCTTAAATGGGTACGGGATTTTTTTCTGGTAAAGTAAAGCGGCACGGGCGTAATACCGACCACATTACCCCAAAAATCATAGTTATAGATAATTGTGCTTCACCGTTTGTTGTCGTTGTCCTTGTATTCTGAAGAAGGCCACAGGCCGAAATGTCATTATTGTGTTGTGTTCCTTCCTTGTAAGTCTGTCACCATACCTTGGAGTGTTTAGTACACCCCACCACTGGCTCCCCTTTTATTCCTACCATTTTTCTTATGGTTTCATTTGCTATTCTATCTCTTCTTGTGTTGTTTGTTACTTTTCTCAAGCATCACATCTCGCACAAATAATCACAAATCAATCCGTTTGAAATACACAAGCACACTTGAATTTCTTTTTACTACGGGAAATGAAATTAATTTATAATGTAAATTTGACTCTCATCGCAAAAAGATGCGTCATGTTGTCAGCACAGTCACGCACCGGAAATCTGTTCTTTTATTTTGCTCATAATTTGTCCTCATCCCCTCCCTCATTTGTATTCTTCATATATTCAACCATTGAACCCTGCTCTTAATCTCAACAGTTGTATGGCAGTTATCACAGTATGGATCCTATGATATTATTGTCAGTAACCCACCTTACATGACGACTGAGGATATGAAGAATCTACAGCCAGAAATTATGTGGTAATTTAAATTTTTTAACAAAATAATTTTTAAAATAGTGAGTTCACGGCTCCTCAATAATTATAATAGAGAGTTCTGGGCCATTGTTAATTTTTGATGTTGAGAAAATTATCATAAATAAAGAATGTCTGTTTCCTTTTTCATCTACTACTATTATGACTTTATCCCAATTCTGGGTATCTATCTATATATTCACCTTTTGAGCCATGGCTGACCCATAGGGCATAGACCCAGGTACTCTTTCTCTTTTTCTAAATTTTCTTTCTAGCAGTTTTCAATCCTTGCAAAGATCTTTTATCAAATCTTGCTATTTGTCTCTGTTCTGTGTAAGCATATTGATCTCATTGAATTCTGGGTATGCTAGCGGTTTAATGTGGACTTAACACACTAAAGCAAAATACAAATTTACCCAGTGACTTATTTGACTTATGCCTTGCAGCTCCAGAAATTACAGGTATGGACAATACTTCAGGTGACCGAAATATGAATAGATAGACAGATAAAGTCGATTCGTATCATCAAGTTGGCTTTCTTCCAGAGCATGTGGATAAAAACCTATCATTCTCCACGTAAGGTGGACAGGAGTTTGAATCACAGCAAGGTCAAACATGACACTGCGGAAGCCAACTGACAGTATTACACAACAGGTCCTTTTCTGGAATCCCCAAAGAAAAAGACAAATAGGAAGACCAAAATATTCTTGGAGAAGACAGATGGAAGCAGAGATGAAGATGATGGGGAAGACACAGAATGAACTTAAAAGTATGGCAAGAAACAGAATGGCTTGGAAAGTGTTTGTTGAAGACCTATGCTCCACAGGGAGCTGAAAGTGTTTGTTGAAGACCTATGCTCCACAGGGAGCTGAAAGTGTTTGTTGTAGACCTATGCTCCACAGGGAGCTGAAAGTGTTTGTTGAAGACCTATGCTTCGCAGGGAGCTGAAAGTGTTTGTTGAAGACCTATGCTTCGCAGGAAGCTGAAAGTGTTTGTTGTAGACCTATGCTCCACAGGGAGCTGAAAGTGTTTGTTATAGACCTATGCTCCACAGGGAGCTGAAAGTGTTTGTTGAAGACCTATGCTTCGCAGGAAGCTGAAAGTGTTTGTTGTAGACCTATGCTCCACAGGGAGCTGAAAGTGTTTGTTTAAGACCTATGCTTCACAGGGAGCTGAAAGTGTTTGTTGAAGACCTATGCTTTATAGGGAGCTGAAAGTGTTTGTTGAAGACCTATGCTTCATAGGGAGCTGAAAGTGTTTGTTGAAGACCTATGCTTCATAGGGAGCTGAAAGTGTTTGTTGAAGACCTATGCTTCGCAGGAAGCTAAAAGTGTTTGTTGAAGACCTATGCTCCACAGGAAGCTGAAAGTGTTTGTTGAAGACCTATGCTTCGCAGGAAGCTGAAAGGTAGAAGAAGAAGAAGGTCAAACATTTTTTTTCAGGATTGAAATAAAAACTTGAACCCAAACACCTCGTGATGACTACACTGGGCACATGGCATTAATTCTCCTTAGATCCCCCCCCCCCACCTCTCTACACATACGTCCTATAAATGGGATAAAAGACATTACAGGCACAGTGCAGTTATGAGTATAACATGAAAGGTTTATTTCAAAATAAAGTTATTGATGTGTGAATGTATGATATTAAGTAACTTTAAAAGATGATTTTTCTGTACAAACTTGTGCACAAGTTGTGAAACTATTTCAGAAATAAGATAACAATTAATTTGATTATGTCTCTTATCAGGTACGAAGACTGTCGAGCATTAAATGGCGGGCCAGATGGCATGAATCTCATTAGGCAACTCATTTTCAAATCATCTCAGTTGTTGGCTGATGGTGGGTAAGTCAACTCTTCAATTGAAGAGGAAGAATATTAGAATTAGTCTAGGCTCCATTTTGAAGATTTTAAAGAAAAGGGAAGAAAGCTGGGGGGAATTAGTACTTTTAAAATGAATTATGACCTTTTCTTAATTTACACAAGTGAGATCTTTTTAAAGGCAACTTTTTTATGATTGTGTTAGTCTGCCCCATTCAGAATCAAGGTCAAATATGAAAGGGGATAAATTGTGTCTGTGGCATTACAATCGCTTTTTGATCAGTTCCTCTTATGAAATGAGACCAGACATTTTTAAATTTGATTATTTCATTGGGCAAAGATAACTGCATTTGTTCCACTAGTGCACCCTTGTGATGACCAGTCGAGTGTGGCATGCTTTCTAAGAGGGCACATAACTGCTGACTGTGAAGTTCTCAGATTATCCACCTTTCTAAAAATGGCTACATTTCTTTACTAACATTGCTTGTTTGTGAACACAAGCATCTATCTATTGTCCTTTCGAGCCCAAGACGGCACATAGGGCAGAACCACAATCTCAAAAACAGAAACCTTGCATGCCAAAGTGGCACATATTGCAGAGATCACTGCTCTAAAATATATGGCGCTGTTTCCATAACAATACTTTTTACAATGATAGCTTGTCAAGCCATCGATCAACCTCCTTAGTCGCCTCTTATGACATGCCTGGAAGGTCACAGCGTCACTATTCTTTACTTCCCTCATAATAAGGCCCCGGTAACACACAGGAAGAACACAAGCATAGTGAGCACAATTTAGGTCGTTTCGCAGTCGTCACGGTAACACTACCGTGTATCCAGTAAGCTGGAGCTGATTGAAACCTTACTTCATCTCCCATGAAGGAATCTTCAGTAAACAGTTTGCATCAAAATAAGACTGACCAACAAGCTGAAGATTACCAAGACGATTACACTGTGGTGAAGGCTGTTCATACAGAGAACTAGTAATATAGTATTGTTGATAACAAAAATCAAACAGTCTGAGAGACAATATCAGAAATGAAGAACTGAGAAAAAAGCTAGGAATAGCCCCCGCCATAGAATATATAAGGAAACAACAGATAAAATGGTTTGGCCACGTGACAAGGCAGAAAGAACAAAACACAACACAACAAGCTTTCAACAAACGTTGTGAGAACACCAGACCCAAGGGTCGACCACGAAAAAGATGGGTTGATGGAATATTAGAAGCACTAGGAAACATGAGCCGCGATAGCTCAGTGGTTAGTGAACTGGACTACCACGGACAAGGGGTAGGGTTCGATCCCAACCGACGGCTTCCGGGTTCACCCAGCCTTAAATGGGTACCTGATTTTTTTCTGGGAAAGTAAAGCAGCACGGGCGTAATACTGACCACATTACCCCAAAAATCATGTGCTGAAGGTCTGTAAAATATAGGGTCACTAACACCATATTTCCCTATACGCCACTTGGCGTGACGGGGGTACTTTACTTTTTTTACTAGGAAACATAACAGCAGCAGAGGCGAACACAAGAGCAAAAGACCGCAAATTATATCTCCCCTCGACGCTGAAAGGTAAATGAGGAAGGAAAGAAGAAGAAGATAACAAAAATGTAGAAATGTGGTTTTACAGAAGAATGTTGAGAATACCATGAACAGCTAAGAAGAGTAACCGAAAACGTTATGAAAGAGGTCAAAGCAAAGAGAGAGCTAATTTCCAATATTAGGAAGAAACCATAATAATTTGTTGGCCATGTAATGAGAAGAGAACAGCTGGAATATATTGTGACAACTGGGAAAATTGAGGGACAAAGAGATAGAGGGAAGCAAAGAGAAAAGATACCAGACAGCTTAAGAGAGTGGCTTATTGAGTTACTTGCGGGTCATCATCATTGCACTCCAAACATGTCCATAGGTGCTCAGATCCCCTCCTCAGCAATTCCCTCAGTGTCCAGCGACTGACGACTCCAGTTCTATGTTGGTTGATAAGTCTTCTTACACGGCCACTAAGTGTCTCATTTCTGGCTGTGCCCAACTTAACTCCCATTTCCATCATCCGAAGAAGTGACGTGGATCTGTGTTTGTCAAAGTCATGTGTCGAAGTCATGTACATGATGATGATAACACAAAAAGACCTAGAAACATACTGTAAGGGAATGTTTGCCATAACTTGTATGTAAGTTGATAAACATGTACACACATTCACAAGTTTAAAAGCAGTAATTTATTAGGAACTTCAAGGAATTACCATATTCCACAAGAAATTTAGTGTGATGATTAGCACTGCTTTTCAGAAACAATTTTCTCAATCCTTACTTTAAGGTCTGTCATGGAAAGTCTTAGACATCCTTTCAGTGAAACACATTCAATACGATTTCTAGCTTTAGATTAAAAAAAAAAAATTGTTTTCTCCGTTCGCCAGCTTTTACCTCTGACAAAGTCCATAGAGACTAGGAACTGAATTTTGCGTGTTAATCCATTTTTCCCTGGCAGTCATGTGCACAGGGGTCCTCACCGCACAGACAGATAACTCAGACTTCGGAGGTACTCATATTTTTTCCATTGATGAGTAATTGATGTTTCAAGCCGGGCCTTGCTGCTGAGACATCATAAATAAAAATCCCAACTGGTATAGCCGGGATTTGAACCCACAACCGCTCTGTCTCAAGGCTGGCGTCTTGCCTCAAGACCAACCAGTCCCCCAGCTTTAGATTTAATAGCCTTTAAAGCTGACTAATCACTTTTATACCCGCACATAAATACTACTAAATAACGATATTATTTTCTTTGAAAATTTGTGGGATCTGGAAGACAGTCTTTTGTTAAGATTCATCAGAAGTCCTCTGAGCTTTTAGCTTTGCCTCGTTAGTTTCTGCTAAATGTCATGAAACACGCTAGATCTTGTATCTCCAAGGTATTTAGCATACCACATTTTATGCAGTCTAGTATAGTGTCTGCTTACATTGAAACACGTAAAACATGTGACACACATAACACATTGTAGAATATAACAAAAAAAGATGTAGTTTTCTTTTGCCGCTTAAAACTCTTTCCGGGCTATTATACATCTCGGATCTATGAAATTGATCAGTTCTAACCACTCACCGACACGTCGGTTATTTCGGGTGTAGCTGAATATTTGATTCGTTTTCACTGATTTTCGTTTTTATTTCAACCAATACTTGATTTCCGTAAGTAGGAGAGTTCTTTCTCTTGATCTTTCTGTTTATACCGGCATGGTCGAAGTTTCGAACATTGGAAAATTTTTAATTTATTTAATTGTTTATTTCTCAAATTTTTGTCACATAATGGCCACGCCCACTGTTAATACTTCTTGCAGTCGACCAAAGCGATATAGTGCAGAACAAGCTAGATCTAAGTTCGAAACCTTGTTATTGAGTGATTCAGAAATAGAGTATTCGTAGTATTTAGACTTGGACAATAATTTTGTTGTGATAATGGGTCGGAATATTGGTAAAAGTTATGATAAAAAGGTAAGACGATCTGGTTTAGGTTTAGCTAGTGGATGCCTTCTATTTCAGCAATATCAGTGTCTCAGAGGAATTGAGTGGTAGTTATTCTGATAATGAAACTGGTACTTTAGGGACATATCACACAAAATAAGTCCAGTTGTGTAAATAAAAATAATAAACTTGACTTGTAAATAATATTGTTCTGATGTCACATAAATCTAATATTTTTCATTCTGGAATCATTTACAAAAATGTACATAATTTTGTTATTTGTGGACATAAATTAATCAAATAAACTGTATTTTGGAGGGATTTGGATTATGTTGTGTAATAATTCAAGACAAGTGGATAGCAACACATTTAAACATGGAAAAAGGTAAGTGAATTACAATATTTTAAATTAAAAATGATCTACTTTAAATATTTTATATTTTAAAAAATATTTTATTCCTTTAAATAATCACATAAGTAAAGTAAAGTACCCCCCGTCACGCCAAGTGGCGTATAGGTACAGACCTTCAGCACATGAATTTTAGGGTAATGTGGTCGGTATTACGCCCGTGCTGCTTTACTTTCCCAGAAAAAAATCCGGTACCCATTTAAGGCTAAATTATGACATATCAGAAATATATTGCTATTTTCATTTTCTGTATCCATTTCCCTTTCCGGTGATGTATAACATATGCCACATTTATCTAAATTATTGTGTGAAGTAGTCGAATGAAAAAGGTATATGGTAAAATTTCTGGAAACAGGAAAATTAACCTGGTCCAAATCTGAAAATTCCTGTTTCCCGTTCTGGTCCTGAAAGAGTTAAACTGAAAATGTCATTTTTCTTTTCTAATACTGTAATTCTTTTGCTTTCCTTCAAGCCATATGTGGTTAGAAGTAGGTCAACAACATTCTGTTGGCATCCAGAAGATTCTAGAAGGAATGGATGTTAACAGTAAATTAACGCTTGTTGAAACTGTCAAAGATGCTTTTGGGAAGTGAGTGGAATTTTGTGGTCTGTGTGTATCAAAGAATTTTGATGAAACAGTCGATTTTTAATTGTTGGTACAAACTTCTTTTCATTTGTCTCAAATTTTGTAAAATACATTTTTAAGTGATAGTTAAAGTTAAATCTCTAGTGTTTCCACTAAAAACTATTTAAATTTCCTAAATTGTAACATGATTTTACATATAAAATCATACACTTCTGAATATATTCCCATTCTTTCTATCAATCTCAAATGATTTTTTCTCAAAATGAATTTTGATATTAATTTTTAAAAAAATCTTTTTTTTTTAATTAATACTTTGTGAAGAAAAATTACCTTTGCACAGCTTTTTTTTAATTAAAATTTTGTTAAGAAAAAAATTACCTTTGCACCTGATCTGTTTCATTTTGTTTAAGCTACTATCTTCTTACTGTTATAACTGATTGGTTCTCTATTAAAATTGCATCACTAAAGTAAAGTAATGTCTTTCTCAACAGAGACAGATTTTGCCACCTGCAGCACTTCTTGTAACAGTTGATCTCACATCAGACGGCCAAATTCATGATGACAAACGGCAACACCAAAATGAAAAACAACCCAAATATTTGCTTTAAAGCTGGAAACGTTTTCATCATCATTTAGCTTGTCCCATTCCTTTTAGAGCTTGGCTTAAAGTTTTCTCTGTCCTTAGCTAGATGTCAAGCATCTGCATCAGTCAATCCCAGCTCATCAGTGATTTTTTGCATCCATCTTCTTCATTTCTTTGTAAATTTTGTGTAAACAATAAGTTAAGCTTAAAAAAAATATATTTCAACAAACTTCATTTGAAATTTCTTTTAATACAAATCACATAAATGTACAATTATGTTAGATAATAATTAAAAACAATTTATACATATAAGTACATTATTATACAGATTGGGGGAAAAGAAAGTGCACGGCAAATGGATTTACAGAAAACATTTATAGAACGAACTGTAGAAGGCATTTAACACATTTTCTACCATTCCGTTTTTCAGAATTCTTTTAAAATATGAAATAACAGCAAGAAAATAAATGAAAATTAATCTAAAATGCACAGTTTGTATGGATAATTTGCCCAGGAAGTAGAAGAGGTTTAAATAAGAGAATTACAAGGTTTTAGTTGGAAATAATTGCAGAAATGTTAATAAATTTATCATCATCAAGTACCGTGTCTGCTGGCATAGGTGATCATGTCTCTTCACAACTTTCGATCTCAACAGTTATTTATCATTTCTGTTGTTGACTTTTTGTCAAGCCATTCTCTTAAGCTGTCTGGTATCTTTTCTCTTTGCTTCCCTCTATCTCTTCATCCCTCAATTTTCCCAAATGTTACAATATATTCCAACTGTTCCCTTCTCATTGCATGGTCAAAAAAATGATTCTTTTTTCTTAATATTGGAAATTAGCGCTCTTTTTGCTTTGGCCTTTTTCAGAACGTTTTCATTACTCTTCTTAGCTATCCATGGTATTCTCAACATTCTTCTGTAAAACCACATTTCTACAGACTCCAGTGATTTTCTTGTCTGTAGTCCCATTGTCCATGATTGACATCCATATGTTAAGACTGGCTGTACATAACATTTAAGAACTCTTTTTCTTGTTTCTATTGTCAAAAATGGATTACACAGTATCTTCCTCATTTTTTGGAAAGCTGCTTTTTCCTGAGCTATTCTACATCTCACCTCTGTTGTACATCTACCATCTGAGGTTAACAATGTTCCTATATAATATAAATTATTATTATATTACTATTATTATAGTCAATAAATTAAAAGCCACCCCGGCAGCTGCCGGGATTCTCATGTTGGCTTATAGAGCCACATTTTACAGTTCATGATACAGAATGTGTTAAAGAAGACAGGTTGGACGACATTCAGACATGGACATTGGCTTATATTGTGTGTTGAAAAACCAGATAACACATATTGTGCTAATATATAGATTTAATTTATATTAACCCTAGATTTTGTCACCTATCTGCAAATCACTTTTATACAACACCTTCGTAAAATTTACAAACCCTAAAACCTTACATTCGGAATTCCAAAAATAGTATTTTCTTTGAACTTTTGCTATACAGCCGTGTGTTTACACTAGGAGATGCGGTTATAATTTCATAGCTTACATTTGATTTTTGGCCTGAAATTCGAATGCAAGGTGCCTACCAGAGGTGTTATGTCGGCCGTCATTCAAATCATATGTTCAGCTTCCTCTTAGCATCGTTCACTGCCTATCCCATGTTACGAAGGTTTATTTGATGTCTCACCGACAACTGAAGAAACTTCCCCCACTCGAAAATTGGCAAAATTTATTTTTAAAACATTTTTAAAAATAGTCATGTTCTTATGACAGCTTCATAATTTTTATGAAAATCATATGTTTAAAAAAAAAAATCCAACCTCAAAGGAAACAAATCAAAGCACTAAAGATGGTTTTATCTTATGATTGCCAGGTAATGTGCTGTTGAGCAAGTTTTCTTATAACTAATTTCGTCAGTTTTGGAATGATTGTGGCAGCAGAATGAACACTGAAGATTTATGTAATGGGATCTCACCTATAATGTCATGGAAAACATGTAGATATGTGGATGCTAACAGCTGTTATTATGAAGATTTATGTGATGGGGTCTCACATATAATGTCATGGAAAACATGTAGATATGTGGATGCTAACAGCTGTTATTATGAAGATTTATGTGATGGGGTCTCACATATAATGTCATGGAAAACATGTAGATATGTGGATGCTAACAGCTGTTATTATGAAGATTTATGTGATGGGGTCTCACATATAATGTCATGGAAAACATGTAGATATGTGAATGCTAACAGCTGTTATTATAATAAATATGGCCAGGTAAATTATTCCACATGTGGAAAAGATGAAAATACTTTGGGCCAGGTATAAAACTGTAATACTCCCCCCCCCCCCCCCCCTTCCCCCTCCTCAATCACATGTGGATAAGACAATACAGGACATCTAGCTCAACCTTAGTACCGAATATGTGAATAAGACAATACAAAATACCTGGCCCAAACAGAAAACTATAGTACTCCACATGTGAATAAGACAATGAAATGAAATTGAGATATTTAGTTTTTGTTTTTCTTTCTTGCATTCATCGTTGGTCTATAAGTGCTGTCTCTCACCATGATGTGGAGAATATGAATGTTGATGGTTATTGAAGCTTGTTGGTTGATTTCACGACTTAATCCCTAGTCCATTGATTTAACTTAATCTCTAGTCCATTAATTTGATGACATAATCTCTAGTCCATTCATCATCATTGAGTGCCGTCTCCACATTGAAGGTTGGCTACCATGCAGCGCCATTCCACTCTGTCTCATGCTTTGATGGTGCAGATTGTCATAGGCTGAGCTGTCCATGTTAGTCTTGATCTGCCTCTGCCTCTTTACCTTGTATTTTCCCTTCCAATATTACTTTTAGTAGGCAGTTGTGTCTTTTAACATGCCCAAAAATTTCATTTGTCTTGTTCTAAATGTGTTTAGTAGTTCTCTTTTCATTTTTAGTTGTTTTAAAACTTCATTGTTTGTTTTTTTCTCTTTCCATCCAATTCTGCCTATTCTTCTATAAATCCACATTTCAAAGGCTTCAATTTTCTGTTCTGTCTTCTTGTCTAATGTCCATGTTTCTGCACCATGCAGGAATATTGAGAAGATGTAACATTTTGCTATTCTTAGTTTTAGTCCTGGTGTTATTTGTTTTTATGTTAGTATATTTTTCATGACATTAAAATTACTTTTTGCCATTCCTATTCTTTTGTTTATTTCAGTTGTACATTTTCCATCATTGGTTATAATATGTCCAAGGTAGTTGTAGTTCTGAACTGTCTCCAGATCTATTCCTTCAATTTTGATATCCACTTGTGGGTTTTGAGTATTTTCTTTGTTTATGATCATTGTTTTAGTCTTTTTGATATTCATATCTAGTCTATATTTTTGCTTGTCATGTTTATTTCATTAAGTAATTGTTGTAGATCTTCAGGTTTTTCTGCTAGTAGTACAGTATCATCAGCATATCTTAGGTTATTGATTATCTTTCCATTAATTTGTAGGCCTGGCATCTCTATGATGTTTTTAAAGATTTGCTCGGTGTATAGATTAAACAAACTTGGTGATAGGATACATCCTTGTCTTACTCCTCTTTTTATATCAATGGGTGTAGAGTTCTCTTTGTTATATTTTATTATTGTTGTTTGCTCCCAATATAAATTACATATTAGTCATATGTCTGTGTCATCTAGATTTATATCTTTCAGGCAGTCTATAAGTTGATTAGGGTGTACTCTATCAAAAGCTTTGGTGTAGTCTATGAAGCAGGCATATATTGGTTTGTTTACTTCTATGTACTTTTCAATCAATGAATATGTCTAAAATTTCTATGTTTAATCGTTCTGCTTCTACCATAAGATTTTATAATTTTCCTACTTGGTATAAGATCCTAACATTCCATGTAGTTATTTTTAGCTCGTTCCTATGACAATAGTTAGAATTTCTCTCCATGGCTTTCTTTGGAATGTTACGAGATGAGGCTCCAATCTCTTTCACAGTGGTCTGCCATATTCGTCTTTCGTGTCCTGAATATGCCTCATGTGTACCACACACTTTGCTGTTTTCGCTTTCTGGGCCATTGATCATTTCTGATTCTTTCGCCCTATCCACTGTCACAGACTTTTTACATTCGGTTTGGACATAACCGCTGGCACCATTGTTGTCGAACTATGTGTTTGCCTGCCGAACTGCAAACACACGACATAAAGAACAATAAATCATATTCCACTTAAATATCGGTAAAGTCCACAGTCCATCCACTCATCATAAATAAAACATGCACCAAAATGGGGAGTAGCAGCACATTATTTCACAACCAGACTGTCGCATAAATCATTTAAATGTATCAGCAGGAGCAGAATTATAAAAATGACCAACACGTAGCCGCCATGACACCGGAAGTCATTTTCCATTGTCCTAGTCCATGGACTTAATCTCTAGTCCATTGATTTAATGACATAATCTCTGGTTCATTAATCACTTAACTTAATGACCTAATCTCTGGTACATTGACTTGACTTAATGACTTAATCCCTGGTTCCTTGACTTGACTTAATGACTTAATCCCTGGTTCATTGACTTGACTTAATCTCTAGTCCATTAATCTAACTTAATCTCTAGCCCATTAATTTGATGACTTAATCTCTGGTTCATTGACTTGACTTAATCTCTAGTCCATTGATCTAACTTAATTTCTAGTCCATTAATTTGATGACTTAATCTCTGGTTCATTGACTTGACTTAATCTCTGGTTCATTGACTTGACTTAATCCCTTTCAGCTGTGAACTTGATTGCTCTTTACAGCCCAACCTCTTGTACAAAGTTACACTTGTAATTAAATTGTTCCGATGATGAGAAGAGTCTGATGTAGGTTCAGAGATATCTTGGTGTTTGTTATCCACACAGAACAGTAGTTGAATGCGTTTGTTGTGCCGGGATTGTCATGCTAGAGTGCATACAGTGAGTTTGTTTCATTATTTTTCTGTCAGAAATACCAGATACTTCTGTTGATGCCCCCATAGAGCAGTAGTTCAGTGTTTGTTGGTTGTTCCAGGATCATAACATCATATCAGAGTGTAGCAAGTGCGTACAGTCAGCATTTTTCATTATAATTCTGTCAGGAACACTAACTCTGTATGCGGTAATGACACCAAGGATCCTGTGCTCGAGAACATATTTTAAAGTTTACTGTTCCTTTGACATCAATTGGGATTCTTCTTCTTCTTTCCTTCCTCATTGGCCTTTCAGCATCGAGGGAAAATATAATTTGTGGTCTTTTGCTCTTCTTTTCGCCTCTGCTGCTGTTATGTTTCCTAGTGTTTCTTATATTCAATCATTCCATCTTTTTCATGGTCGGCTTTTGGGTCTGGTGTTCACGTAACGTTTAATGAAGGCTCGTGTTGTGTTTTGATCTTTCTGCCTTGTCACATAGCCAAACAATTTTATCTGTTGTTTCTTTATATATTCTATGGCGGGGGTTATTTCTAGCCTTTTTCTCAGTTCTTCATGTCTGATCTTATCTTTCAGGCTATTTCCTCTCATTCATTTAACATTGGAATTTAATGATTAAAAAACATTACAGAAGGATAAGGCAAGACATTTGATCCATCATGAAATTGAGATGGAATAGACTGGAACATGGCTAGTAGGCTTTGTGCCTATACTTTAAAGGTTTCACCTACACCTTGGCATGTATCATTCAGATATTGTTGTCTTTTGTGTTGTTGATATTTGTTTTGGATCGTCATCAACAGAGAGCTTGCTGAATGTAGCCCTTAATCAGCTTCTTAACCATTTATTACTTACCTTACAACCACATTTCCCATTCTTCTACCTTTTAGCTCCCTGGGAAGCATAGGTCTTCAACAAACACCTTCCAAGCCGTTCTATTTCTTGCCATTCTTTTAAGTTCATTACATGTCTTCCCCATCATCTCCATCTCTGCTTTCATCTGTCTTCTCCAAGAAAATTTTGGTCTTCCTCTTTGTCTTTATTCTTGGGGAATCCAGAAAAGGGCCTGTTGTGTAACACTCTCAGTTGGCCTCCTCAGTGTGTGTCCTATCCAGCGCCATCGTCTTCCTTGTACCTCTTTATCCACTGGTATTTGCCTGATACTTTTCTATAATTCTATGTTAGTGATTTTGTCCTACCATTTCCATCCTTTTATTCTGCGAAAGCATCCATTAATGAAAGTCTGTATCTTCATGATTGTCATTTTTGTTGTTCTCCATGTTTCACAGTCATATAATAGGACTGACTTCACATTGAAGTTAAAAATGTTTATTTTTGTATTAAACCTAATTTCTTTGGATTTCCATAAACCACATTTCTACAGTCTCAAAATTGGTTCCTCTTTTTACTGCTCAGCCTTCCTTTAATGGACAGAAGGGGCCAGGTTTCAATCCCTAGATGTGGTGCATTTTTTTTAACCAAGGCTGTGGGGTTCACCCAGCTGCTAAAATGGATACCAGAGATTTTTCTAGGAAGTAAAGGTGGCCTGACGTGAAACCAACCATATCACCCAAATGATGCTGTGGTCATGGAAAAATATGGTCACTAACAGCATATTCTTCATACACCTAGGCAAGGATGGAACTTTTACTTTACTTCAACTGATGATCACTGTTTTAAAAAAAATGACTTCTCAGCACTCAAGGGAAACCCATAGGTGATTATAAATTTGTTTCTCTATCTATCTATCTATTGTCCTGTCGAGCGGAAGACGGCACATAGGGCAGAACCACAATCTAAAAAACAGAAAACTTGCGTGCCAAAGTGGCACATATTGCAGAAATCACTGCTTCTGTTTCTATAACAATGCTTTTTACAATGACAGCTTGTCAAACCATCGATCAACCTCCTTAGTTGCCTCTTACGACATGCCTGGAAGGTCACAGTGTCACTATTCTTTACAAATTAAATTTGTTTGCTCCCTACTAAACAGTAACAATTGCCAATTGTGTTCTTATTCCCAGTGAGCAGGATTGAGAATTCTTTGACATGGCTGTTGGTTTAAATTTAAATAAATGTTACAGGATTTCTTTCTTTTCAACGGCAGACAGTCCTTCCTTTTTTAGCCTTTGAAGAATCGGATGGTAGGTCTCCACTGCCAGAGGTGCACATACACCTTTTGTCTGAATCTCACCTGCAAAAAATTTACACAAATATTCTAGAAACAGTCAAGATTCAAAAGTGATACGTTTGATAAAGTCTTTTTGCCTCATTTTCTTACCTGAGTTTCTTAAAATATGGGAAGCATTTTAAAAAAGAATATTATAAAATATATGTGTAAACTGAAGTGTCCAACATATGGAGAAGTATAAGTTGTATAAATATGAGAAATGTAAGGGATATAAATATGAGAAATGTAAGTGATATAAATATGAGAAATGTAAGTGATATAAATATTAAAAATGTAAGTGATATAATTATGAGAAATGTAAGCGATATAGAAGATATGAGAAGTTTAAATGATTTTCTTTTTGCATTTGCCAGCTTTCACCTCTGTCTTAGAGACTAGGAATTGAATTTTGTTTGTTAATCTGTTTTTCCCTGGCAGCTTTTTACACATGGGTCCCTCGCCGCACAGGCGAATAACTCAGTCTTCAGAGGCACTCATATTTTTTCCATTGATGAGTAATTAACATTTCAAACTGGGCCTCGCTGCTGAGACCTGGGGTGGTTGCCACAGAGAGAAATCACAAATAAAAATCCCAACTGGTGCAGTCGAGATTTGAACTCACAACCTCTTTGTTTCAAGATCAGCGTCTTGCCTTAAGACCAACAAGTCCCCCACTTCAAATGATGTAATCATGAGAAACTTTGTTCCAATGTTATTCACCAATGACAGACTGTGACACTGTATTCTAGAACTATCAATGAGATGAGTACCACAAAATATTAAAAGTGTGGGGGCTTCTGAAGCCTAGTTGGAAAAATCACCTAACTGGGCTATCGACATTCGAACTACCCATGTTTGATTCCCACTGGAAGCAGTGTAAATTGTACTCATGGTTGGGAAAAAAAAATACCCCCACGGTGAAAGTCTCTGAAGACTTCTGGATAGGCGAGCGAGCACATATGAGTGAAAACTCACGTGCTAAGACACCGATTCAAGTCTCGTACTTTACCTTTACCTTCAGTAAATGTGTTAACTTTTGAGGCAAAATTAGAAGTGCAGAATTAAGAAGACAGATAATCCAAGTAGTAGAATATATAAATTACTTCCTCTCACATTACGGGATGCATCAACAGAGGAGGTAGAAGAAGACTTATACTTTACCATTTAAAACCATGCGAGCAGCGATTCCCGTGGGCAGACCAACAGTTTTGGCCATGGCAGAGAATCCTCCAGGATCTCCATAACTGACAAAGTTGATACTCCTCTGCTCTTTCCGACCATCTGCCCACTTAATGTGGATGTCATGGTGCATCAGGATCATATCGTGTTCGTTAGGACCTGGAAAGATTTGTATGTCTCATGAATTCTTCAATGCATTTAATCACTGCTAGCTTCCCTTCTGAGACCTTTATAGTCACTGAACATTTGTTATCAATATCAATGAATTTTTGCAATCCATTTTTGACAATAGAAACAAGAAAAAGAGTTCTTAAATGTTACATAGAGCCAGTCTTAACATACGGATGCGAGTCATGGACAATAGGACAACAGACAAGAAAATCACTGGAGTCTGTAGAAATGTGGTTTTACAGAAGAATGTTGAGAATATCATGGACAGCTAAGAAGAGTTATGAAGAGGTTCTGAGAGAGGTCAAAGCAAAAAGAGAGCTAATTTCCAATGTTAGGAAGAGACAATCATCATTTTTTGGCCATGTAATGAGAAGAGAACAACTTGAATATATTGTAACAACTGGAAAAATTGAGGGACGAAGAGATAGAGGGAAGCAAAGAGAAAAAATAACAGACAGCTTAAGAGAATGGCTTGGCAGAAGGTCAACAACAGAAATGATAAATAGCTGCCGAGATCGAAAGTTGTGGAGAGACATGATCACCTACGCCACTAAGGCCCGGTACTTGATGTTGATCAATGAATTTGCAGAAGAATGGGAAGAACTGAGTGAACGAAAAAGAAAACAATGCAAATAATTCTTCTTCTACCTTTCAGTTCTCTGTGGAGCATAGGTCTTCAACAAACTCTTTCCAAGTCGTTCTGCTCCTTGCCATTCTTTTAAGACCCTTCTTTGTTTTCCCCATCATCTTCATCTCTGCTTACACCTGTCTTCTCCAAGAATATCTTGGTCTTCCTCTTTGTCTCTTTCCCTGGAGATTCGAAAAAAAGGGCTTGTCATGTAATACTCTCAGTTGGCTTATGCAGTGTGTGTCCTATCCAGCGCCATCATCTTTATTGTATCTTTTTTTGTTCACTGGTATTTTACTGGTGCTTTTCCATAACTCTACATGAGTGATTTTGTCCTGCCACTGCCATCCTTTTATTCTGTGCAAACATCTATTAATGAAGGTCTGTATTCTCATGATTGTCATTTTTTAAACAAAGAAATTATGCAGCTATAAAAGTAAAGAAAGAACTGTATTTCAAACAAGACACATTACACATACACAGTTGTTTATCAGTAATACTTTAGTTTATTTGCTCATTATGTCTTTCCAAGAACATAAAATGCATATGTCTTTTCAATTATACATTCTAAGTGATTAGAAGAAGTTGTATCTTAAAATTTAAGTGCTTTTGTAATTAAATACTGAACATTGCATCTTGTGAAACTCTTGGATTTTTCTGTCTTTGATCTTTTTATTACAACTGTCGCTACTAAAATATTATTCATATGTAAATATTTAAAAATGTGACTTTTTCGGTGTTTTGTTACAAATTGAAACCACTCCCATAAAATATCAATTTTATGGATGAGGGGAATGTACCAGGCTTCGATCATCTTCATCCATAAATTCTGTTATTAAGAGCATTCAAAAAGTAATGTACCACATCTGTTTTTTTTTTTTTTTTGCATTCGCCAGCTTTTACATCTGATGAAGTCCCTAGAGTCAAGGAACTGAATTGTGCATGTTAATCCGTTTTTCCCTGGCAGCCATGTGCACAGAGGTCCCTCGCCGCATAGGCAGATAACTCCGTCCTTGGAGGTACTCATACTTTTTCCATCCATGAGTAATCAACGTTTCAAGCCAGGCCTCACTGCTGAGAGACCAGGGATAGTTATCGCAGAGAGATATCATAAATAAAAATCCCAACCGGTGCAGCCGGGATTTAAACCCACAACCTCTCTGTCTCGAGGCCAGCGTCTTGCCACAAGACCAACCAGTCTCCCTTTTTTTTCTCAGTTAATAATAAACATAGAAGCATGAAATTTGCACACTTTAAATATGACATATCGATTGTGTGCACCAAATTGTACTGCAATTAGCCAAATTATACGACTGCACTATACTGTTAAAAAGGAGCATATTAGCAACTTGCGTTATAAGCAGCGAATTGTGATAGAATTTCTTATTTTAGAGAATAAAAAATTGTTGTGAACATTCACAAGTGCCTTTGTGATGTGTATAAAAGTTTTGCAGTCGACAGGAGCACAGTAAGTCACTGGGTTCAGAGAATAAAAGAATTGGAAAGCGGAGATACAGAGCTTCTTGATCTGCGGACGGCTTGCTACAGCCAAGAAGTAAAGGTACCAAGATGCATAGAGATGCAAAGCTGCTGTAAAGCTGATGATAATAGTAATTCTTAAAAAAAATTTAATTAAAATTTTAAAAAAAGTGGTATGGTAACAGCTTTATGTGATAATGAACAAAACAATTTTTTTTTTTATTATTTTTTTTTTTAGAATTGCTACAGCCACCAATGCAGAAATGTTTAAATGCATTAAGGGCATTATTCTTGCTGATGGGCACATCTCTGCTCAACAATTGGCCATAAAGTTGTCAGTCAATATTGGTAGTGCAAATGCAGGGTTAACGAGCTCTTCATGCTTGGATTGTTTTGTTTGTTTACTTGTTTGTTTGCATACGCCAACTTTATATCCCTAGTGAAGTCCAGAGGAACTGAATTTTGTATGAATATCATTTTTTTTCTTATTTTTCACGCCAACAGCCATTTGCTCAGGTGCCCCACACTATACAGGTAGATCCAACTTTAGAGGTACTCAATTTTTATCACAGAGAGTTTTCACATTTTTGGCACATTTTTCCTATAAATTTTGTCTGGAGCAGTCATATTATTAACCTGCACTTTTAGATTCTCAACTGTCAAGGGTTCTTTAACGTGTGCTGATGAAACCTCTAGCTTTTCACCATTACCCATAAGGGCTAGACATCAAATATCATTACCCAGATATTTATCAACATCATTGTGTGCCGTCTCTGCATCAAAGGTTGACTACCATGGAGCACCATTTTGCTCTGTCTCTTGCTTTGATGGTGCAAGTTGTCATAGGCTGACTTGTCCATCTTTTAATATTACTCGTCCATGTTGGTCTTAGGAGCCGCGATAGCTCAGTGGTTAGTGAACTGGACTACTACGGACAAGGGGTAGGGTTCGATCCCAACCGACGGCTCCGGGTTCACCCAGCCTTAAATGGGTACCGGATTTTTTCTGGGAAAGTAAAAGCAGCACGGGCGTAATACCGACCACATTACCCCAAAAATCATGTGCTGAAGGTCTGTAAAATATAGGGTCACTAACACCATATTTCCCTATACGCCACTTGGCGTGACGGGGGGTACTTTACTTTACTTTTATGTTGGTCTTGGTCTGTCTCTGCCTCTTTAACTTTGTATTTTCCCTTCCAAGATTACTTTTAGTAGGCTGTTGTGTCTTTTAACATGCCCCAAAAATCACATTCATCTTGATTGAATTGTGTTTAGTAGTTCTCTTTTCATTTTTAGTTGTTTTAAGACTCCATCGTTTGTTTTCTTTTCTTTCCATCCAATTCTACCTATTCTTCTATAAATCCACATTTCAAAGGCTTCAATTTTCTGTTCTGTTTTCTTGTCTAATGTCCATGTTTCTGCACCTTACAGGAATGTTGAGACAATGTAACATTTTGCTATTCTTAATTTTAACCCTGGTGTTGTGGTCATGGTAGGTTCCAGTATCACTGCAAACAAATTAAAATCCATAATTGCTCAACTGCCATTGCCAGTGGAATCAATCTGAATTACTATCTCATCTCACAAACAAAGAAAGGTAGCTGCAGTCCCCATCATAGCAGTCTCAGCACACACCAAAAGACATAAGGCAAAACTGCACAGAAAGTGAACACAGCCATCTGTTACCTGTCATACAATATCTTTATTCATTGTAAGCAATCGGAATATCGAAACACGATCAAAACGGATGAAATGCACAGCTCACGATGTGCACAGAGCACTTAACTCAATAGATCCGGCAGCAAGTCGGACTTGGAATAAGAGGAAACTGTAACAAAGAACATTTTTCAGACACAGCCTTTAACAGTTCCTGCCGCCTATCCGCCATATTGACTAGAAGTTCACATCCTCCTGAAAATGTTGATCATCATATTTTTTTAAATGTATAACGCTTCATGATGTTAGGACATCGTTTCTGTCTCCAAATCTGAACATATGAATATATTTTACCCAGAGATTTGGGGTGGGTAAAGCTATGAAGAAACCATGGATATGAAGAAAATAATTCCTCCCACCTGCAGCGAGATTCAAACTCTGGACATTCTTATCCAGAGGCTGACATTTTACTTCTAGACTACGCAGCCCTTCTTGTATGGATTGTTTCTCTAGCCTTTCTTCCAGACTTTAAATCTATCTAGTGTCATGGTGGCTGAGTGGTTAGTGTGGCAGAAACCCTGGGTTCAATTCCCAGTTATTTTGACTGACAAAGCTTTTTTGGACTGACAAAACTTGACAAGGCTTTTCTGGACTGACAAGACTTGACAAGACCTTTTTTGGACTGACAAGACTTTTCTGGACTGACAAGACTTGACAAGACCTTTTTGGACTGACAAAACTTGACAAGACCTTTTTGGACTGACAAGGCTTTTTGGGGCTGACAAGGGTTTTTTTGGAATGACAAAGCTTTTTGGGGCTGACACGACTTGACAAGACCTTTTTTTGGACTGACAAGACTTTTTGGGGCTGACCAAGGTTTTTTTGGACTGACAAGGCTTTTTGGGGCTGACGGGTTTTTTGGACTGACAAGGCTTTTTGGGGCTGACAAGGCTTTTTTAGACTGACAAGGGATTTTTGGACTGACAAGGGTTTTTGGGGCTAACAAGGCTTTTTTAGACTGACAAGGGATTTTTGGACTGACAAGGGTGTTTGGGGCTAACAAGGCTTTTTTAGACTGACAAGGGATTTTTGGACTGACAAGGGTTTTTAGGACTGACAAGGCTTTTTTAGACTGACAAGGGATTTTTGGACTGACAAGGGTTTTTAGACTGACAAGGGATTTTTGGACTGACAAGGGTTTTTGGGGCTAACAAGGCTTTTTTAGACTGACAAGGGATTTTTGGACTGACAAGGGTTTTTAGACTGACAAGGGATTTTTGGACTAACAAGGGTTTTTTGGACTGACAAGGGTTTTTGGACTGACAAGGGTTTTTGGGGCTGACAAGGCTTCAGAGTTCACCCAACCTCTAAAAATAGGTACCAGAAAGTTTACAAAAAAATAATGGAGGCTGCTGTGATACCAACCAAATCACCCAAAAAATATAGCCACAAGTGTACTTAACACTATATTTTAGCAAGGCATGGATGGAATCTTTACTTAATTTTATCCACTTTTATATGTAACCATGTCTTTTATATGTAACCATGTCTTTTATATGCAACCATGTCTTATCTCAAGGAACTCGTTTGTCTTCAAAATGTCTACTTTGCCATTTTCTGATAAAAGAGAAAATTTGGTAAATAATGTCAGAGAACTCAAGTACTTACCATAGGCAAGTCTTTTAGAGAGATAGTGAGTCAGGGTGTCAATGGGAGTCCCACGTTTGTCAATGAGGTCTTCACTTATTAGACCTAACCTGGTTATGTAGATTATTCAGTGTCAACTCAACATGATTAATATACAACAATTAGTTATGTAGATTATTCAGTGTCAACTCAACATGATTAATATACAACAATTAGTTATGTAGATTACTCAATGTCAAACCCAACATGATTAACATACAACAATCAGTTATTATGTAGATTATTCAGTGTCAAACCCAACATGATTAACATACAACAATCAGTTATGTAGATTATTCAGTGTCAAACCCAACATGATTAACATACAACAATTAGTTTTTTTATCAAAAACCAATATGGTCCACATACAAAAAAATCAGTAACTGTCAGAACCTTGATGTACTTAACAACATATATGCCTTGTTAGATCCATCAGATGTACATACAACATTATCAACTTGTTTTCAGTAACAAGACAACAGTACATGCAATTTTTAGTCTTGATCAGAACAACAAGTGTAGTACTTTATGTACATCATATCCCAAGATTACAGTACTACAATGTAGTGGCCTCCATCAGTTATAGTACTACAATACTGCATGCATTATTATGCAACTTTATATGAAGAACTTCCAGTTCCATGATGGTGGAATAGAATTTGTGGTTCATTGAGTGCCACAGGTTTCGCGTTGAGGGTGTTGATTACTTTCAGCTCTCTAATGTAGATCACTGTGCCAAAGTGAACTGGAAGTTCTACTTTAAGGATTCTGTACCAGTGGTATGGAGTTCATATTCATGGCTGCGGTCTTTTAAGTGAATCTGGCGGTGTAAATACAATATCCTTTGTCGTCGTTGTGCATATTATTTTGTCATTTTTCTGGCTTTTGAGGGGGACAGGTAGCAAACTGTTCATGACGGACTAGCCTAAGTTTGAACTGTCAACTTTGGGTTCAATTTTTAGAATGTCTCTACATTTTATTTACCAAAACTGAAAAGCCCAATCTCACAAAACATATTTTTTATGATGAACCAGCAGTACTTCGAAAACAAAAGATGCAGTCTCAATGACACTTCCTGAATAAATCCTGTCAAGGTATATGGTGGGAAAGGGCAGCAGCGTAAGGCAAAGTGAAGATTTTAAAATGTTTAAATTTTATGATTGTAATTTTTACGAATGATTGTAATATAGGATTAAGAATAGTAAAAGCTATATCCATAAAAATGCAAATTTTTTCATGAATAACAATGCTGTATGTGTCACAATGCATGAATACAGGTGTCTTACATGTTACTGAACCCAGCATTTCTTCAACAATTCTTACATCAATGAAGATATGCAATGAAATTTGAACAAGAATATGTTCCTTGTTTGAGAAATTAAAAAAAATATATGTAGTGTGTGTGTGTGATGCTTAATTGTTGCACACTGAGTGGCACAGCTTGCCTAACCAGTCTCTCTTCTGATCTATGTCATTTGGGGAAGGGTGCCTACTCAATACAGTTGTTGTTTTTAACTGTCAGATTTCAATACTCACACAGACCAGCTAGGAAACCACCATGGCTCAGTGGTTAGGAACTGAACTACAAAGGACAAGAGGTCAGGTTTGATCTTGATCGATGGCTTCTGGTATCACCCAGCCTTAAATGGGTACCAGATTTCTTCTGGGAAAGTAAAGCAGCACGGGCATAATACCGACCACATTACCCCAAAAATCATGGTCACTAACACCATATTCCTTATACATCACTTGGCGTGACAGGGCTCTTTACTTAATTTTACTCTGGAGGAGCGAGTCGTTAGTGGTAAAAAACATTTACGGAAATGCTGGGTTTGGTTGCGAATGCGACACCCTGTATATAATTTATGTGTGTACATGCGCATGCACACACACACATTAGGCATTTTATGTATTAGAAAAACAGACCAACTATGTCGCACACAAAAAGCATGTTTGATTTCTAAAAACAATAACCTTCACCTTACGATACAATCCAGTTTGATTGGGTCCCACCAAGTCTGTTAAGAATGAGATCTTTGAGGGTGTCCTCCAACAGATCGCCTGATTTGTCAAATTTGCCACAAATGAATTCCTTCTGTAGATTACAATCAAAATGTAAATTCCTCAAATAAATGTCTTTATTTCGGTGTTCGGGCTTATAATGATGGATGAAGTTTTTGGGGGCAGAATAAATGGCACATTTTAACAAACTGGTAGGAACATACACATATAATAAAGATAATAATAAAGAACAATGAAGACATAATGAAAGACATAATGGAGACATAATGAAAGACATAATGAAAGACATAAATATTAAAAAGAAATGATTTATGAACACCACTCTACGGAGGAAATGAAAATACTATCATCATGATCAAGTACCATGCTTACTGGCAAAGGTGATCATGTCTCTCCACAACTCTCGATCTTGACAGTTATTTATTGGGGGCCTTGGTAGCAGAGTTGGGAAAACACCCGACTGGGCTACCGACGTTCGGACAACCCGTGTTCGATTCCTGCTGGGAGCAGTGTGAATTGTACTCGTGGTTGGAAAAATAAAATACCCCCATGGTCGACCCAGCCGTTGGCAGAAATGGGTACCAGGGTATTAGTGAATCAATTCAGAGGAAGAGGTATGTTTACAGCACTCGGAAAAAATGACAAATAATCAACAACAGAAAAAAATATGGACCAAGGCAGGATCGAACCCGTACTCAGTGGCACAGCGCCTTGCCACGAAAAGCCAAACGCTAGGGAACACTGCCACTCAGCTAACTAGAAACTAGCGGGTCATCATCATTGCACTCCAAACATGTCCATAGGTGCTCAGATCCCCTCCTCAGCAATTCCCTCAGTGTCCAGCGACTGACGACTCCAGTTCTATGTTGGTTGATAAGTCTTCTTACACGGCCACTAAGTTTCTCATTTCTGGCTGTGCCCATCTTAACTCCCATTTCCATCATCCGAAGAAGTGACATGGATCTGTGTTTGTCGAAGTCCCGTGCTCTTCCCACATCTTGGAGGGCATTGATGATGTCCGCCCGATCCATTGATTGCCCGTCCTCAACGACAGCGCTAGATAGAACTAATAATCATAATCCTTAGTCGGCAAAGGAAGGTGCAACAGGCACACAACCAGATGCACTGGTTACATACCATCATAAGAAACAGATAATCAAATCAATCAGAGGACCACAAGCCCCAAATCAGGATGCCTTTCATAATATTAATAGATATAAAGGTAAAGGTAAAGTACGAGACTTGAACCGGCGTCTTAGCACTTGAGTTTACACCTATATGTGCTCAGCCGCCTATCCAGAAACGTTAGGATATTTCTATATAGTGTAGCCTCAAGCATCGAAACTCAGATGCGAGGCGACATTCCTCACCTTCGCAAGGTAATACCCTGGTACCCATTTCTGCCAACGGCTGGGTCGACCGTGGTGGTATTTTTTTTCCAGCCACAAGTACAATTCACGCTGCTCCCAGCGGGAATCGAACACTGGTTGTCCGAACGTCTGTAGTCCAGTCGGGTGGTTTTCCCAACTAGGCTACAGAGGCCCCAAATAATAGATATGAACAAGTTATCATTATATGCCTCAGAACAGGACACAATCGACTCCACAGTCACATGTATATAAAATTCAAAATCGGCACCTCATCTACATGTACATGTGGACAGGCGCCCCAGAACACATACTTCAAGACTGCACTGAATATAGTAGACTGAGGATAATCCATTGGCCCATAGATATAACACTACAGACAAAACTATATGGGCCACTGCAAGAATTACAAAAGACAGTAAAATTTATACAGGAAAATGAAATTGCAGATATAGACAATACTTCAGGCGAACGAAAGATAGATAGATCATCATCCTTATGTGCCATACCGGTTGGCATAGGCGATCATGTCCTTCCACAATCTTCTATCCACAGTGCATCATATCAATTCTGTTGACTGTTTTCCATGCCATGACACCAAGCTATCTAGTATCTTCTCTCTTTGTCATCCACGATCTCTCTTTCCCTGTATTTTACCAGCTGTAACCAAGTATTCCAGCTTTCCTCTTCTAATGATGGGCCAAAAAATGTTTCTTTCTGACATTCTGACATCTTTCTGGCCTTTTTAATAATGCCTTGAGTGTTCTTTTTAGCTGTCCAGGGAACTTTCAACTTTCTTCTGAGAAATCCCATCTCTGTGGCCTCTAATCGTCTTTTCATTTGTTTGTCTACTGTCCATGATTCACTTCCATAGGTAAGAATTGGCTTTATATAGCATATATTGATAAAAGTCTGGCCCACAAAAGTGATATGTTAATGAAAGTTTGGCTCAAGAAGTGATAAGTTAATGAAAGTTTGATCCACAGAAGTGATAAGTTAATGAAAGTTTGATCCACAGAAGTGATAAGTTAATGAAAGTTTGATCCACAGAAGTGATAAGTTAATGAAAGTTTGGCTCAAGAAGTGATAAGTTAATGAAAGTTTGGTCCACAGAAGTGATAAGTTAATGAAAGTTAGGTCCACAGAAGTGATAAGTTAATGAAAGTTTGGCTCAAGAAGTGATAAGTTAATGAAAGTTTGGTCCACAGAAGTGATAAGTTAATGAAAGTTTGGCCCATAGAAGTGATAAGTTAATGAAAGTTTGGCCCAAGAAGTGATAAGTTAATGAAAGTTTGGCCCAAGAAGTGATAAGTTAATGAAAGTTTGGTCCACAGAAGTGATAAGTTAATGAAAGTTTGGCCCATAGAAGTGATAAGTTAATGAAAGTTTGGCCCACAGAAGCAAACCTGTAGAACAAACTAAAGGGAGACCAGAGATAACCTCTAAGCAGATGGTCATGACCTTTGTTGATTTTGTTGTAGAGCAAGTGATAATTGTTGAAGAATATGTGATATAAACAAGATGAAATAAAAACAAACCAACAAATTCTAGACTCTGTTTACCCAAGTTATTTGTGGTCCATTTGGGTGAAGCTGGGAATGGTGATTTCCATCAAAAAGTCCCATGGTAACAAGACCTTGAACTACCCTTGAAAAACCCTGATGAATGAGATTAATGGGCACAATTTATCAATTTTTCAGAGAAAGAAATGCGGCATGGGTGTAAAATGGCCTTCGGTGTCATGACAAATGGTTGGTAGCAAGCAATCATGATACGTGCTACCATCTGCAGCCAGATCCTCCCAGTTTCTTTCACTGATAGAGAATTCACCCAAGGAAAGAGAATTCACCCAAGGAAGACCTGCAAACATCCTTATATCTCAGCATTGATCTGCCCTTTGTCTTTTTCTGTCCCTAAGTTCTCCATACAATATTTGTTTGAGAATATGATTGTTTGCTATTCTTCTTACAGGGCCCAGCCACCTTAGTCTCTGACTCCTAAGTGTAGCCATGATGGAATGGAGTTTGGCTCTTTGTAAGAGTGTAAGACTGGCCACATTACCTCAAAATCTTGCGTCTAAAAGTCTGGGAAAAATATGGGCACTACCACCATGTTCTCTATACATCGCATGGCATGACACAGCTCTTTTCTTTTTATAGTAAATCGTTGTGGTTTACTCAGTACAGTAAATTTCAAAGAAAATAAACCAGATTTTGACATGAAATTAATACAGACATGCTTTTACAAAGTGTAAAAATATGAAAATTCATGGTGAGCCAAAAGTAGGTGGACAGTAAATGATAAGATTTATTTTATGGTGTTTATGTTATACTATATTAAATTTTATAATTAAATTTATGAATTATGTATAAAATTATTAGTATTATTGTATAAAATAAAATTTAATTTAATTGTAATATAATAATTGTTTATCAAAAGTTAATTGTATCAGTCAATATAATTGTATATGATGTAATCTCAAAATAAATCTTATCATTTACTGACCACCATGCATCATATCTATTCTGTTGTTGACTGTTTTCCATGCCACGACACCAAGCTATCTAGTATCTACTCTCTTTGTCGTCTATTTTGTCTCTTGTAACCAAGTATTCCAACTTTCCTCTTCTCATGATGTGCCCGAGAAATGTTGATTGTTTCTTTCTGATATTTTTTAGGAGCTCCCCTTTTGTGTTGGCCTCTTTGAGAATGTCCTCATTGGTCTTTTTAGCTGTCCAGGGAACTTTCAACGTTTTTCTGAGAAATCCCATCTCTCTGGCTTCAAATTGTCTTTTAATTTGTTTGTTTACTGTCCATGATTCACTTCCATAGATCAGAATTGGCTTTATATATCACCAATGAACTCTCTTTCTCACTTCTATTGACATAGATTTGTTGTGTAAGATATTTTTCATTTTCTGAATTACTATTTTGGCCTGAGCTATTCTGCTTTTTATTTCTGTGTGCATCATCCATCTGATGTTATTATTTTGCCCAAGTATTTGAAACGTTGCACTAGTTTCAAATTTGTCCTATTTATTTTTATGCTGCATGATGGTGATGATTGTTTTGTTGATATGACGACCATTACTTCTATTTTTTTTACTATTCAGATTGAGACCTTTTCTTGTTGCTCTCTTGTTGTCTATTGTTAATATATTCATTAAAAAACTGCATAAAGTATTAATTTATATATTTGAGACAAAAACTCTCTAATGTTAATTTATTTCTAAACAGTCACTTTCTAATATAAAAATTAAAAACTAAGAATAGCAAAATGTTATATCTTTTCAACATTCCTGTATGGTGCAGAAACATGGACATTAGACAAGAAATCATAACACATAATTGAAACCTTTAGAAATGTGGATTTATAGAAGAATAGGAAGAATTGGATGGAAAGAAAAGAAAATAAATGATAAAGTCTTAAAACAACTAAAAATGGAAGAGAACCACTAAACACAATTCAAACAAGACAAAAAAGATTTTTGAGACATGTTAAAAGACACAACAGCCTACTAAAAGTAATCTTGGAAGGGAAAATACAAGGTAAAAGGGGCAGAGACAAACCAAGACTAATATGAACGAGTAACATCAAAAGATGGACAAGTCAACCTATAATAATCTGCACCATCAATAGCAAGAGACAAAGCAGAATGGCACTCCATGGTAGCCAACTTGGTGATGTGGAGACAGCACTCAATGATGATGATGATGATGATGATGATGATGATGATGATGAATATAAAAATATTTTGGTTTGAAAACCACAATGTTTACTTTCTGGTGTGAAGACACAAAACTCACCTTGTACCTAAGAGTACCTCTAAGAATCGTCTGAGCTGACTCAATACCATAATCTTTGGCATAAACTGTGGAGTCCCTGTTGGGGTATCCCTCAAGGTTGAGTCCTGGCAGAAATCTTAAATTTTCTACAGCATCCAACAGACCTCCATCTCCTGCCACCTCAATGACCTGAGAAGCAGTGAAGAATTATCTTAACTTTCATATAAAACATAAATGCTTATATAAATGACACAAATTAAATTTGTAAAAAACCACAATCAAGGGAAAATAAAAACTGGCATTGTGAGCAATGAACAAGAGACCCATGATTCAATCAGCAGTTACATGCCAAGATGGCCTACAACATGCCCTGCAAATATGGGATTATACAAAGATATAAGAACTAAAATCAGAACAGAAATGGGATCTTGTGGTCACTGACCAAGCAAAAAAGTAACAAGACTTTGCTGATGACATCTATCACACAACCATCAACAGATGCAAAATAAAATGATCATAATTGATGAGAGATCACAACAGCTTGGACTGAAAATAGAGATAAGATCAAAATTATGAGAATTAATGTGAAAAGAGATAGGCGTTTTAATAATGTTGTGAGGGCGCCCATTGATGTTTACATACTGTACCCATCGTTGCTATCTTGTGCTTCTTGATAATGAAACACTGGGAACAGGACCATTGGTGTTCCGTTCCCTCAGCGCTCTCTTCCTGTACACACGAGTGACTGTAGTCACCCCAACTCAGCTGGACACCGTCTGGCCTTTCTTTGCTTCTTCCACCGTAATTAGGTTCAGAGCTTCCCGACACTTAGCTCCTAACCTGGTCGTATAGCCTGCACATGTTTATCGCCTCATAATGCATACTTCGTGTTGTGTTGATCTGGTATTGGTGGTGGTGGTATTTCTTACTTCACATTGTGTTGATCTGGTATTGGTGGTGGTGGTATTTCTTACTTCACGTTGTGTTGATCTGGTATTGGTGGTGGTGGTATTTCTTACTTCACATTGTGTTGATCTGGTATTGGTGGTGGTGGTATTTCTTACTTCACATTGTGTTGATCTGGTATTGGTGGTGGTGGTATTTCTTACTTCGCGTTGTGTTGATCTGGTATTGGTGGTGGTGGTATTTCTTACTTCACGTTGTGTTGATCTGGTATTGGTGGTGGTGGTATTTCTTACTTCACATTGTGTTGATCTGGTATTGGTGGTGGTGGTATTTCTTACTTCGCGTTGTGTTGATCTGGTATTGGTGGTGGTGGTATTTCTTACTTCACGTTGTGTTGATCTGGTATTGGTGTGGTGGTATTTCTTACTTCATGTTGTGTTTATTGGCCCAATCGGCCAACTAAAACAATCCGTTACACAGCCGTACACTATTAAAGTCACACAAGTCATGAATAAACACAATACTGGATTTATTTACAAGGTGCTGGGTATAACAATCTATTTACATGTACTGGGTGGTCTGACTACCTGCTCCAGTCTATCCAGTAGGCCTAACAATGTTTTGGCTCCCTATCACCCTACACTTACAGGTACCTTATCTAGCCTTTCTCTAACTCCCACCTGATCTATATCTATGTTGGGATCTCCACCTAATCTCTTATTTATGAAAGAGCGTTTGCTCTGTTCCCAATGAACAAGCCGGCGCCTAGCAGCGTGGCCGCCTCCTACACTGGCTCTATCTATCTCTAAACTGGAACTTCCCTCTACCAACGAAACTGACCTATGCTGGAACTTGTCTTTTCCTCTCTCCAGCCCTTTAAGTATCTCATATTCCATCCAATCACAAATCACCTACGTCATCACTCAGCCAATGAAATCAATCTCCCTATCTTAAGACAACTCACTCTAGAGTTTCTCATCATTCACTTATTGCACAAATTTTTTACAATCTTCACTCAACACTATCACTGCCCCAGGCCACTGTCTCAACTCACGGCGGTTCCCAAATCTCACATTACCTACAATGGTTCTACCTTTGTCTTTACCCTATACCCAACTACATCTATTTCCATACATCCCTTCATCTTCTGACTACAAATGCAGTTGGCAATAACCAAATAAAAATAGGAGAAATATCTCTACTAGACATACAATCTTACATATATCTGGGCAGTAATATAGACAAAGAGGGAGGAACAGATAGTGATACCAAAATAAGGATATCAAAAGCAAGAGGGGCATTTGTTGCATTGGGAAACATATGGAAATCCAAAGAAATTAGGTTAAATACAAAAATAAAAATGTTCAACTCCAATGTTAAGTCAGTCTTATTATATGATTGTGAAACATGGAGAACAACAAAAAATGACAATCATGAAGATACAGATATTCATTAATGGATAATTGCGCAGAATAAAAGGATGGAAATGGCACGACAAAATCACTAACATAGAATTATGGAAAAGTACCAGTCAAATACCAGTGGATAAGAGATACAGCGAAGACAATGGCGCTGGATAGGACACACTGTGGAAACCAACTGAAAGTATTATACAACAGGGCCATTTTTGGAACCCCCAAGGGAAAAGACAAAGAGGAAGGCCAAAACATTCTCAGAGAAGACATATGGAAGCAGAGATGAAGCTGATGGCGATGACATGGAATGTTCTTAAAAGAATGGCAAGAAACAGAACAGCTTGGAAAGTGTTTGTTGAATAACTATGCCCCACAGAGAGTTGAAATGGAGATGAAGAGGAACTAAAGCACCAAGAAAGACATGTAAGGATGAACTGTGAAACATTAAAAAGGATCTCTTGATGACTAGACTCATGAGGACAACTCATCTGTTTGTTATAATCTGTGGAAAAACGTCCTGAAAGAGGCCAAAGCAAAGAGAGAGCTATTTTCCAATATCAGGAAGAAACAATCATCATTTGTTGGCCATGTAATGAGAAGAGAACAGCTGGAATATATTGTAACACCTGGGAAAATTGAGAGACGAAGAGATAGAGGGAAGCAAAGAGAAAATATACCGGACAGCTTAAGAGAATGGCTTGAGAGAAGGTCAACAACAGAAATTATAAATAACTATCAAGATCATACTTTGTGGAGAGACATGATCACCTACACCAGCAGGCATGCTACTAGATGATAATCTGTGGACCATTGGTCACTGAATGCAGAAAAATAAGTACAAACAATTTTTTAAATGTTGAGCTCATCCTTAAAGGGCACAAGTCATCAACAAACTATTTAAAAATGTTTAAAAAATTAATTGATAGATTAATTGCTGTATTTGGATGTTCTGTTTAGTTACTTCCATGTTTCATCTGTTCCTCTTAAATCTGTTTCTGATTTTTTTAAAATTTAAATACTTCAGGAATATTTTATAATGATCTTTTCACTGGTTAATTTATGAATGGATTTTAAAAGCCAAAGTTAGCCAAAATGTGAGTGCAAGTTCATTTATTTTTAGCAAGAACTAATGTCTGCATGTTAAAATACAAGGTAATTGTAAAGTACGAGACTTGAATCAGCGTCTTAGCATGCGAGTTTTCACCCATATGTGCTCGGCCGCCTATCCAGAAGTGTTTGGAGAGTTTCTGGATAGTGGCGCTTCAAGCATCGAATTTCATGATGTGAGGGGTATTCCTCAACTTCCCAGAGTACTACTACCCTGGTACCCATTTTTGCCATCAGCTGGGCTGACCATGGGGGTATTTTTTTTTCCAACCACAAGTACAACTCACATTGCTTCCAGTGGGAATCAAACA
Source organism: Megaustenia siamemsis (assembly GCA_032433765.1). Taxonomy (NCBI): domain Eukaryota; kingdom Metazoa; phylum Mollusca; class Gastropoda; order Stylommatophora; family Ariophantidae; genus Megaustenia; species Megaustenia siamemsis. The sequence goes on along the minus strand of JAVIAB010000091.1, from coordinate 7,957,915 downwards.
TGGGTTGTCCGAATGTCGGTAGCCCAGCCCAGTGGTTTTCCCAACTAGGTTACCGAGGCCCTAAATACAAAATTTATAAATGTTACTCATTTAGTTCAGACATTAAACTACATCCAAAAAATAAATATACACTTTTAACGATTTCATTCAAGAAGAGTCCAGAACAATATTATAATTTTGGAACTCTCATTTTTAAGAAACAAACATTTAAAAAGTCTGGAATTTACTTGTCCATCCTTCAGATATCTGGCAGGTGACATGATGCTCATGAGAACTCCCTTGGGAAACCAACTGAAATTAGAGCACAAGCAAAATATAAACATTTAAAATCCTAAATAATGATAATAATAAACTAAAAATAAAATGTAATGAATTCAATAATCAATAATTAAATAAATAATCTGAGCAAGACAGAAATGAACAAATAAAAAAGACCTAACAACAAATTGAAAGTCATCTTGGAAAGAAAAGTACAGAGTAAAGAAAGACTAAGATTCATATTGAATGACAATAAGAAAAGATGGGCTTGGATGTTAGTCACAGAGTGTACCAAACAGGCAAGAGAGAGTAGAATGGCATAGTAAAGTAAGTAAAGAGCCCCGTCAAGCCAAGTGGTATGTAGGTAATATGGTGTTAATGACTATAATTTTTACAGACCTTCGGCACATGATTTCTGGGGTAAAGTGGTTGGTATTAAGCTCGTGCCACTTTACTTTCCAGAAAAAAATCTGGTACCCATTTAAGGCTGGGTGAATCTGTAAGCCGTTGATCAGGATCTAACCTAACCTCTTGTTCTTAGTAGTCCAGTTCACTAACCAATGAGCTATCGCGGAGCAAGAATGGCATAGGCATTGTAGCAAATCTTTGTTGAAATGACGGCTGAATAAAATCATTTAATTAAAGAAACTGGTTTCAAATCAGTCTGTGTTTAGATAGAGTCCATAGAGGCTTCCTCAGAGCTTAATTCAACAAGAAACAGTTTTTTGTGATAAAATCTTCATGGACTACTTCTGATTATAAATGGCCATTTAGGTCTTCCTTCATTTGCAGAGCCTGCTTTAGTTACGGTTTTCATTTGCAGAGCCTGCTTTAGTTACGGTTTTCATTTGCAGAGCCTGCTTTAGTTATGGTTTTCATTTGCAGAGCCTGCTTTAGTTATGGTTTTCATTTGCAGAGCCTGCTTTAGTTATGGTTTCATTTGCAGAACCTGCTTTAGTTATGGTTTTCATTTGCAGAGCCTGCTTTAGTTATGGTTTTAATTTGCAGAACTGCTTTAGTTATGGTTTTCATTTGCAGAACCTGCTTTAGTTATGGTTTTCATGACCAGAATATGAAAAGCTAGAACAAGGTTGAGTATAAAACATCAACAGTCCTTGGAAAAGCATAAAGACAAACTGAGAGTGTAGAGAGATGAGACAAACTACAATGTTTTGGCAGAAGCCTTCATCGGGTACAAAACAACAAATATAAATACAAAAACAGACATGAAAGGCAAGTACCTATCTTAAGATGACAATGTGAGGTGATAGACAAGTGGGATCCAAATGACTAGAAGAGAAAGTAGCAAGGACCTATGTGCCTGTTGATCACATAATAAATAGTCAATAGAGCAGGCAGGATCTTGAAGGTCAAAAAGAAGCCAAACAGCGTGAAAAATAAGAAAGGGTCCCATGAGGGTGGATGAAAAGAAGAGTCTCAAAGGATAGGAGGAAAAAGAGAATAGGGTTGGGTAAGAGGGTAGAAGAGCAGGAGATACAAGAGTGGAAGAGGAGGTCAGTGATAAAAAGAAAGAGTGAAAAGCGTTCCACCCACTTGGATGAAGAGTGCCATAACAGACCATGAGTCGGTTTTCAAAGTAAACCATTATAGGTATTGGAGAAGCAAGAGACATGCCAGTAACCTGGAAGTCCTCAGAAGTAAGATAGCCTGGAGATCTGAAGTGGGTGGAGGCCGGAATCATGTTTGATGTTATACAAATGTTCACATACCCTATCCCCTAATCGTCTGCCATATTGACCAATACAAGTCTTATGACAGCACTTGCAGATGATAGCATATATAAGATTCTGGGGTAAGCATGTGAAGCCTTCCTGGATATCAAAGGGGCCAATTGGGAAGAGGACTTGACAAGTCTGTGGTACAAAAGGGCATGTACTGCAGGATCTATCACAGTGGTCGGTGCCCCTCAGGCCCTGTCAAGGGGTTATGGTGGCGACTTCTAACGAAAATTTCCTGAAGGTTCCTGTCATGTTTAAAAGCCACCAAAGGGAGAGCAAGGGGATGAGGAAGGTCAGACAATAGAAGGTGAGTGGTAGGATCAGAGTGGAGGATAAGTAGATGCTGTTTCAGGATCTAAAGTGCAGCAGGTTGTGAGGAGAGAACAGTTCTGTTCAAAGGAGGACATATGGGTATGTAAGAGCTTGAGTGCAGGTAATGTTGGTGGGCAGATTGTAGGGCAGATTCTGGGTAAAGACAGTGGCAAAAGAATTGCAACATAAGAACAGCTTGATGAAGAAAGTCATCTCAGTCACTAAGGTGTCTAAGATGTTTGAGCTGAGAGAAAGGGATAAAATTACGTCAGGTACGAGGGTGCAAAGAGGAATAGAAATATTAGGAATGGATTTTGGTAGGTTTATAAAATATGGAGGTGTGACACTAAAGTCCTCATCATTTATCAAAACAAATATCCCCTGATGTTTGGGTTGCAAATTTATTTAAAATTAAACACTCTTATGTCTGAACTGATTTTGTAGAACATGTTTGTTCCATATATGTGAAAAAATGGAAATTGTCTACATTACCTGAATTTGTAGTGGAGAGGAGATGCTGAATGTTCAGGTGCTGGAAGTCCACCACAGTAAGAGGTATAAGATGTTACCTGTAAAATTAAATAAATGCTACTATAGGTCTGATTAACATTAGAAGTGAATAACTAAAAAGACAGTAAGATATGACCATCACAGTAGAGTTTATAAACAAATAAGAAATGTAATGTTTCAGTCATGTGATCGTTAGTTCCTCTCAGGCTGCATAGGGAAGAAGTAATAGCCACAATTGATGATATATCATCTAATATGTCAAAAGCAAACTAAATTTGATCTGTACAGCTATCAATTAACATTATATAAACAAAAACATAAAGGAAAATCTTAAATTATATAAATAAAAATAACTGTAAATCTGATGTTGTTGTTCGTAAGATCATCATGACTGCACACCAGATGAACCCATAGGTGCTCTGATATCCCCCTCAAGAAAATCCAAGATGAGTCGTGGCCAACGTGCACAAACTCCGTAGCATGGCCTGGGATCCATGGAGAGGGTAGGCTTTTCCTGACAATTTTGCCCAAGCAACGGCCATATTTACGGTCTACACTTTTTTATTTTAACTACCAAGGATCTTTAACATGTGCAAGTGCACAAGGGACCTCCTGTATATTGCTTTTATTTGAGAGGGCTAGGCTAGACATCAGATCTCACTATCAATTATCTGAGAGGGCTAGGCTAGACATCAGATCTCACTATCAATTATCTGAGAGGGCTAGGCTAGACATCAGATCTCACTATCAATTATCTGAGAGGGCTAGGCTAGACATCAGATCTCACTATCAATTATCTGAGAGGGCTAGGCTAGACATCAGATCTCACTATCAATTATCTGAGAGGGCTAGGCTAGACATCAGATCTCACTATCAATTATCTGAGAGGGCTAGGCTAGACATCAGATCTCACTATCAATTATCTGAGAGGGCTAGGCTAGACATCTGATCTCACTATCAATTATCTGAGAGGGCTAGGCTAGACATCAGATCTCACTACCAAAGAGATCAGGGGAGGGTAACATCATAAAGAAACAACAGGTTAATTTGTCCTGTTTTTGAAAAATCATCACCACTTTAGGTGGGCTCTGAACCCAGGTCCTTCCTGACCTGAGGCTGACATCATTCCTCTAGACTACCCAGTCCACCTGTAAATCTGAATAATAACTATAAACAAATATCATAAACTACAGAAAATGAATATTCTATCAGAGTGACTCACCTTCCCACCACTTTTGCGCACCTCATCAAAACACTCCATAGCAAGCATGTGATCAATCCCTGGATCAACACCAACTTCATTCATGATTGTTATATTTGCATCTTTGGCTCTGAACAAAAAAAGTTTATTTTTACTGAAAACACTTTCTAAAAGAACCTTCAATTGTCAATTTCATTAAGATACTCTTCATCCTTGTTCACTAAATAGTTTACTTGATTGAACTGCACTATGTTTTATACCTCACAGTCTAGTACACCAATCTTCACCGGCCTTTAGTTTTCCTCTTAACCTTCTGACAAGGCAGCAGTTGTTTGTAATAAGAGTTACTTCCCCAAGGAAAGCAATCTTACCTTCCCCGCTTCCCAAGGAAGCAACTCTTATTTGACTAATGAACCTATCTTAGCTGAATTTGTATCAAACTAATAATAGTGCTGCATTTAAGAACATTATTCTGCTGTTAACACTTTCCGTACGGAAGTTTTTTTTACGGACACAACGAAAGAGATTTCAGAGACAAAATTTTTTATGATTTTAAGAATCAATCTACATATTTATATTTATCTAACATATAACATATTATATATGAATGTTTAGATAATTGAACAAGGAATTAAATTTCACCAATATCAAGATGATACAAGACATGTAAAAAGAATATGGTTTGATGGCATTCACACTAATCATATTGAGTGTGGCGCACTATGTGGTGAAACGTACGCTGCTAAAGTGGGCATGGCACGCAGTGCAATGAAACGTATGCTGCCAAAATTGGCATGGCACACAGTGCAGTGAAACGTATGCTGCCAAAATTGGCATGGCACACAGTGCAATGAAACGTATGCTGCCAAAATTGGCATGGCACACAGTGCAGTGAAACGTATGCTGCCAAAATTGGCATGGCACACAGTGCAGTGAAACGTATGCTGCCAAAATTGGCATGGCACACAGTGCAGTGAAACGTATGCTGCCAAAATTGGCATGGTACACAGTGCAGTGAAACGTACGCTGCCAAAATTGGCATGGCACACAGTGCAGTGAAACGTACGCTGCCAAAATTGGCATGGCACACAGTGCAGTGAAACGTATGCTGTTAAAATTGGCATGGCACACAGTGCAGTGAAACGTGCGCTGCCAAAATTGGCATGGCACACAGTGCAGTGAAACGTGCGCTGCCAAAATTGGCATGGCACACAGTGCAGTGAAACGTACGCTGCCAAAAATGGCATGGCACACAGTGCAGTGAAACATATGGAAAGAGTTAACATTTTGACACAATATGCTTATTTTTTCATTATTTGTTTACACTAGTAAATATCAATTATCATGTTTCCAATTTGTAAACTCTTTATCTGTGAAGCTGTTAACAATTTTTTTGTGATAACCAAATTCTTTGCAGAATGTAGCATTCATTACAGACTATTTGAAAGAATCTCTGTCTCTTGCCAGATCTCCCACAGAATGTTGCATTCATTACAGACTATTTGAAAGAATCTTTGTCTCTAGCCAGATCTCCCACAGAACGTTGCATTCATTACAGACAATTTGAAAGAATCTTTGTCTCTAGCCAGATCTCCCACAGAACGTTGCATTCATTACAGACTGTTTGAAAGAATCTTTGTCTCTAGCCAGATCTCCCACAGAACGTTGCATTCATTACAGACTATTTGAAAGAATCTTTCTCTCTAGCCAGATCTCCCACAGAACGTTGCATTCATTACAGACTATTTGAAAGAATCTCTGTCTCTCGCCAGATCTCCCACAGAACGTTGCATTCATTACAGACTATTTGAAAGAATCTTTGTCTCTAGCCAGATCTCCCACAGAATGTTGCATTCATTACAGACTGTTTGAAAGAATCTCTGTCTCTCGCCAGATCTCCCACAAAACGTTGCATTCATTACAGACTATTTGAAAGAATCTCTGTCTCTCGCCAGATCTCCCACAGAACGTTGCATTCATTACAGACTGAAAGAATCTGTCTCTCGCCAGATCTCCCACAGAACGTTGCATTCATTACAGACTGTTTGAAAGAATCTCTGTCTCTCGCCAGATCTCCCACAGAACGTTGCATTCATTACAGATTATTTGAAAGAATCTCTGTCTCTCGCCAGATCTCCCACAGAACGTTGCATTCATTACAGATTATTTGAAAGAATCTCTGTAACTCGCCAGATCTCCCACAAAACGTTGCATTCATTACAGACTGTTTGAAAGAATCTCTGTCTCTCACCAGATCTCCCACAGAACGTTGCGTTCATTACAGACTATTTGAAAGAATCTCTGTCTCTCGCCAGATCTCCCACAGAACGTTGCATTCATTACAGACTGTTTGAAAGAATCTCTGTCTCTCGCCAGATCTCCCACAAAATGTTGCATTCATTACAGACTATTTGAAAGAATCTCTGTCTCTCGCCAGATCTCCCACAGAACGTTGCATTCATTACAGACTATTTGAAAGAATCTCTGTCTCTCGCCAGATCTCCCACAGAACGTTGCATTCATTACAGACTATTTGAAAGAATCTCTGTCTCTCGCCAGATCTCCCACAAAACGTTGCATTCATTACAGACTGTTTGAAAGAATCTCTGTCTCTCGCCAGATCTCCCACAGAACGTTGCATTCATTACAGACTGTTTGAAAGAATCTCTGTCTCTCGCCAGATCTCCCACAAAACGTTGCATTCATTACAGACTGTTTGAAAGAATCTCTGTCTCTCGCCAGATCTCCCACAGAACGTTGCATTCATTACAGACTGTTTGAAAGAATCTCTGTCTCTCGCCAGATCTCCCACAAAATGTTGCATTCATTACAGACTGTTTGAAAGAATCTCTGTCTCTCGCCAGATCTCCCACAAAATGTTGCATTCATTACAGACTGTTTGAAAGAATCTCTGTCTCTCGCCAGATCTCCCACAAAACGTTGCATTCATTACAGACTGTTTGAAAGAATCTCTGTCTCTCGCCAGATCTCCCACAGAACGTTGCATTCATTACAGACTATTTGAAAGAATCTCTGTCTCTCGCCAGATCTCCCACAGAACGTTGCATTCATTACAGACTGTTTGAAAGAATCTCTGTCTCTCGCCAGATCTCCCACAAAACGTTGCATTCATTACAGACTATTTGAAAGAATCTCTGTCTCTCGCCAGATCTCCCACAAAACGTTGCATTCATTACAGACTATTTGAAAGAATCTCTGTCTCTCGCCAGATCTCCCACAGAACTTTGCATTCATTACAGACTATTTGAAAGAATCTCTGTCTCTCGCCAGATCTCCCACAAAACGTTGCATTCATTACAGACTGTTTGAAAGAATCTCTGTCTCTCGCCAGATCTCCCACAGAACGTTGCATTCATTACAGACTGTTTGAAAGAATCTCTGTCTCTCGCCAGATCTCCCACAAAACGTTGCATTCATTACAGACTGTTTGAAAGAATCTCTGTCTCTCGCCAGATCTCCCACAGAACATTGCATTCATTACAGACTGTTTGAAAGAATCTCTGTCTCTCGCCAGATCTCCCACAAAACGTTGCATTCATTACAGGCTGTTTGAAAGAATCTCTGTCTCTCGCCAGATCTCCCACAAAACGTTGCATTCATTACAGACTGTTTGAAAGAATCTCTGTCTCTCGCCAGATCTCCCACAAAACGTTGCATTCATTACAGACTGTTTGAAAGAATCTCTGTCTCTCGCCAGATCTCCCACAAAACGTTGCATTCATTACAGACTGTTTGAAAGAATCTCTGTCTCTCGCCAGATCTCCACAAAACGTTGCATTCATTACAGACTGTTTGAAAGAATCTCTGTCTCTCGCCAGATCTCCCACAGAACGTTGCATTCATTACAGACTGTTTGAAAGAATCTGTCTCTCGCCAGATCTCCCACAGAATGTTGCATTCATTACAGACTGTTTGAAAGAATCTCTGTCTCTATCCAGATCTCCCACAAAACGTTGCATTCATTACAGACTGTTTGAAAGAATCTCTGTCTCTCGCCAGAACTCCCACAGAACGTTGCATTCATTACAGACTGTTTGAAAGAATCTGTCTCTCGCCAGATCTCCCACAGAATGTTGCATTCATTACAGACTGTTTGAAAGAATCTCTGTCTCTCGCCAGATCTCCCACAGAACGTTGCATTCATTACAGACTGTTTGAAAGAATCTCTGTCTCTCGCCAGATCTCCCACAAAACGTTGCATTCATTACAGACTGTTTGAAAGAATCTCTGTCTCTCGCCAGATCTCCCACAGAACGTTGCATTCATTACAGACTGTTTGAAAGAATCTCTGTCTCTCGCCAGATCTCCCACAGAACGTTGCATTCATTACAGACTGTTTGAAAGAATCTCTGTCTCTCGCCAGATCTCCCACAAAACGTTGCATTCATTACAGACTGTTTGAAAGAATCTCTGTCTCTCGCCAGATCTCCCACAAAACGTTGCATTCATTACAGACTGTTTGAAAGAATCTCTGTCTCTCGCCAGATCTCCCACAAAATGTTGCATTCATTACAGACTGTTTGAAAGAATCTCTGTCTCTCGCCAGATCTCCCACAAAACGTTGCATTCATTACAGACTGTTTGAAAGAATCTCTGTCTCTCGCCAGATCTCCCACAAAACGTTGCATTCATTACAGACTGAAAGAATCTGTCTCTCGCCAGATCTCCCACAGAACGTTGCATTCATTACAGATTATTTGAAAGAATCTCTGTCTCTCGCCAGATCTCCCACAAAACGTTGCATTCATTACAGACTGTTTGAAAGAATCTCTGTCTCTCGCCAGATCTCCCACAGAACGTTGCATTCATTACAGACTGTTTGAAAGAATCTGTCTCTCGCCAGATCTCCCACAGAATGTTGCATTCATTACAGACTGTTTGAAAGAATCTCTGTCTCTAGCCAGATCTCCCACAGAACATTGCATTCATTACAGACTATTTGAAAGAATCTGTCTCTCGCCAGATCTCCCACAGAACGTTGCATTCATTACAGACTGTTTAAAAGAATCTCTGTCTCTAGCCAGATCTCCTACAGAATGTTGCATTCATTACAGACTGTTTGAAAGAATCTCTGTCTCTAGCCAGATCTCCCACAGAACATTGCATTCATTACAGACTGTTTGAAAGAATCTCTGTCTCTAGCCAGATCTCCTACAGAACGTTGCATTCATTACAGACTGTTTGAAAGAATCTGTCTCTAGCCAGATCTCCCACAGAACGTTGCATTCATTACAGACTGTTTGAAAGAATCTGTCTCTAGCCAGATCTCCCACAGAACGTTGCATTCATTAGAGACTGTTTAAAAGAATCTCTGTCTCTAGCCAGATCTCCTACAGAATGTTGCATTCATTACAGACTGTTTGAAAGAATCTCTGTCTCTAGCCAGATCTCCTACAGAACGTTGCATTCATTACAGACTGTTTAAAAGAATCTCTGTCTCTAGCCAGATCTCCCACAGAACGTTGCATTCATTACAGACTGTTTAAAAGAATCTCTGTCTCTAGCCAGATCTCCCACAGAACGTTGCATTCATTACAGACTATTTGAAAGAATCTCTGTCTCTAGCCAGATCTCTAATTTTTTTCTCTTGTCATGTTCAAGGTCTCCTTGATGTATTGAAACCACATTCTTCTTGTTCTGCCCTTGATGCATCGCCCAGGAAACATGCCTTCCATTATTGTTCTTTCTAGCCCATTGTGTCTTTTGACATGGCCATAGTATTTCCTCTGTAGAATTTTTCATTCTTTTGATATGTTTTTATTGCTGTTTTTCATTATCCAAGGTATCTTAAGGATTTTTCTGCAGCATTTTGTTTTGAATGAATCAATTTTGTTCCTTTATGTTTCCGAGATTATCCATGATTCACAACCACATGTTGCTATCAGGAAGATACAATCATTTTAATTGTAATGCCTTGTTGTTATTGTGCCACATGTTCTTCATGGCATTAATTTTTTTGTGTTGCTATTGCTAATCACGATGGTCATATGTTGGACATGTGATGAGAAGAGATAATAACCAATAGCAAAGCAAGCCCTCATATGGGAAACAACAGGTAAGAGGAAAAGAGAAAGACCCAGAGAGACACTGTGAAGAATATTGATGAGAGTGGCAAGAGCAGCAGGAATTGGCTCCCTCAATGAGATAGAGCTGCTTGCACAGAACAGAGACAAATGGCGAGATTTGATAAAATATCTTTAAAAGAATTGAAAACTGCTAGAACAAAAATTCAGATAAGAGAAGGAGTATCTTGGTCTACGCTCTATGGGCGGCTACAGCTTGAAAGGTCAATAGATAGATAGATTGCTAATCTTCTTTTGATTCTCTTTCTGGCAGTTTTAAAAAAAAATATTATTTCTAAATGAGACAGAATTATCCTCCCTTGAAATGGGAGATCTTTACTATCACCAGGCCCAGTTTTTTGGCACTTCCCATAAAAAATAATAAAAACCTGATGCATTCAATTTCTTTCTGTTTGCTTGTATCTCCACAAAACATCATCATCCTCCCTTAAAAGGATGTTAAACTGATGTTGATATGTTGCATTAAAGTTTACAACAAACTGTGATATAAACATCGCTTGGCCCAATACATTTGACTCAAATTGTTTGGGTATTTGGTGTTTGATTCCCCTTTTCAACATTATTAGCATGGCCAGACTAATTAGGGTCAAGACAACGAAATGCACAGAAATGCATAAAATTGCAAAGCTGCAGTGAAGCTAATTGTAAGCAGAAATGAAAAAAAATATATAAATAATATCCACGTGCGCACTAACGTTCCTTTTCCTTTTTGTCACATCAGAATATACAGGGAAAATATTTTATGTTTAATTTTCCTTTTATTTCTTCTTCTAGTTCCAAATTATTATATTTTTTATTTTAAATACATATTTGTATGTGTGTTGTATGTTTGTACCTGCTGAAGGCCTATTGAGCTGAAACGTTGTTGTGGTTTATGTTGTTCACTTGTTACGTGAAGCTTTAACCGAACCATTTTTTCCCCTAATTTTTTATCCATTTCTCTGGACTAGTTAGTCTGTTTCTTGACCCACTAAGTAGGATCTTGAACAGTTTTGGGTAATTAATTCTGACACAAACAGTCAGTTATGAGTCAGTGTTCATTTTCAGCACGAGTGTTGTTGGGTGTCTGGTCCTTACATTAAATATTACAAATGACATTAGCATACCTTCCATTCTGTAAGGGTTTCCCATAATTTGTCAGGAATTATCTGTACATTTTTGTAAGTCTTACAACACAATGTGTAAGGGAAAACAGGGCATTCATGCAACATTTAACATATTTTAAAATAAATATACAAATCTTATGAAAATTAATTTTGTGCAGAATTAAGAAAACAGCTATATTTATATGTATACTGTACTAGCCAATCAAATTGTACTAAACCTATATTTGAAACAGACTATAAATACTGAGGTCAACCAACTATGGACACACATAACCAATAAAAACTATGTTTATCCCTACAATTTTGTAATGAAATTGTGGTCTAATATAATCTATAAGACATAGTATGAGATTGAATAAATCATGCCCTATCAAGTAGAAGCGAAAGAAATTGACATGTACGTGATGGCATATATGCAATAGTATAATGAATAGCATGATGACTTGGTAATCAAGTGAGTTATTAAGGTATTGAGTTATTTGCGGGTCATTATCATTGCACTCTGAACATGTCCATATGTGTTCAAATCCTCTCCTCAGCAAGTCCCGCAGTGCCCAGCGATTGACGCCTCCAGTTATGTATTGGTTGATAAGTCTTTTTATACGCCCACTAAGTTTCTCATTTCTGGCTGTGCCCATCTTAACTCCCATCTCTTTCATCTGAAGGATTGATGTGGACTCATGGTTGCCGAAGTCCTGTGCCCTTCCCACATCTCAGAGGGCATTGATGATGTCCACTCAATCCATTGGTTAACCATCTTCAATGGCAGTGCAACTAGCCAAACTGTCCGCTCTATCATTTCCTCGTACTCCTGTATGTCCAAGGACGTAGAGTTCAGTTCAAGCCTCATGTTCTCTAGTCAACTGAAAGAAGAAATTAGGGAAGCTAATAACAGTAAGGAAAAACACTGGCCACGTCACCTGCGAATTCAAATATATCATTGCTTTACTTATTATTTACTCAATGTTTGACTATAATTTCACTGACTTACGCTTCGTGCATCTGTCTCAGAGCTGGGCTAATGTAGCTAGCTGTGACCATGTTCTTCTGGTATTTAATGCACAGTTTGGCCACGTCAGGGTGGAGGGTGTATGGGAGCAAGCTGATCAAAATAAGAAAAATTAACATCTGACATTATTTTAGCACAGTGAATCACATCTTATACAGCGTATTCATTCCCAACTAGAACTTTGTACCTTCCTTGAGCCCCATAAGAGGATGTGGAGAGAGGGAGAGAACCACTTTTGGGCAATAGTTGGTGAACTGATCTACTGTGGACATCAGATAGTGGATCCCAAGAAATGTCCTCAGGGTTCACTCAGTCTTAAATGGAGACTATACATTATTCTTGGAAAGAAAGATAGCACTGACGTAATGTAAGCCACACTGATGTAATGTTAGCTATACCAATGTAATGCTAGCCTCACTGACAAGCCACACTGACGTAATGCTAACGGCACCTATATAATGCTAGCCACGCTGATGTAATGCTAGCCACACCTATGTGATGCTGACATTACTCAAAAATGTTCTGTTGGTAAAAAAACATGGACACTACCAGGATATTCTTTATACACCAAAGCCCCTGACAAGGCTCTTTTAATTATAAATAAAAAGACATTTCTTTCCGCAAACATGGAAAATTACATCGCCTTCTACAAATATTGATATCATCACTATTGCACAATTTGTTTGGTTATCACAAACTGCAGTGTCATAATTTCAAAACATCTGATAATTATTGTTTCATAAATTGTTTATATTACTAACCAGATGGCATGACAGGGCAAGGGTGGATATTCTGTAAATGTCTGTCTGTCTGTCTGCGATCAGGACTCAGTCAGAGTAGGATCCCAGACTCTCACATGAAGTCACAGCTGTCAGGCCAAGTGTGTTGATCGCCCCCACAGACAGAACATCACAGTTAGAGTCTGCCATATCCACTCCGACTGAACACCCGTTAAAACGTTGCACTGTGTTCTGCGCCAGTTGCCCAGTGCATTCGATTTCAGCCAGCATTTTATTCAGGTTTGCTTTCCTTAGCCTTTGATTGTCCTCAATCTTCCTGCAAGGCAGCAGATGATCTTTTCTGTAGGGGGATTCTGCCCTTAGATGGTTGGCCTTCCCAGGTTTACGAGCACCATCTGCCCGAGTCACTAGAGGTGACTAATACAGCCATGCGACTTGTAATGTGAGGAAACTGCAACAAGGAACGCTTTTCATGCATAGCTTTCAATTGTTCCTGCCGCCTATCCCCATATACCGGTAAGTCATGTCCTCTTGAAAATGATGATCGTCGTAGCACTAGATGATGTTAGGCCATCATTGATGACTCCAATTCCGATCATATAGACACACAGTCTGTTGTCAAATTATCCCCGTCGCACATCAAACAGCAGACCGTAAGATTTGCGCATGGCCAGTTTAGGGAACCATTACGATGACGTAGCACACAAAAAAGTCGCCCAACACTTAATCTCGTTCCATTTAGATTTCTGTGTGATTACTCTAGTGTAAGCAGCCTACGACGAACAAAACACAAAGCAAATTCCCCAAAGAGACAAAACTGCGGCTGACGAAGTAGTTTACATTAATGTGTACATGGAAATAACTTGCGTCAAAGAATACCATCAACGGTCATGAACATTCTTTAAATAAAACAAAGTTAAAGTACATTGAATTTCTGCCTGCTTCAAAACAAATGAAAACAAGAAAGTAAATGGACTTTCGAAAAAAAAACAGTATAAAATCTCACAGATGACAGTCTCCAGTGTAGAATAAAAAAGTTATCATTGTTTCAAGTAAGAATGACATAAAGAACACACAGTCTATTGCTATAGAGGAATACTACCTCTGACGGAAAAATCAAGTGAATATTTTCAGGTAAGGAACTGGCCATTGGGGTGCTGGATGGTCTTAAGGTTAGATACTGGTCTCTGGGCAAGAAGGTCTCAGTTTAACCCAAGATTATGATACTGTCATAGGGAGCCGCAATAGCTCAGTGGTTAGTGAACTGGACTACAAAGGACAAGAGGTAGGGTTCAATCCCAACCAACAGCTACCGGGTTCACCCAGCCTTAAATGGGTACCGGATTTTTTCTGGGAAAGTAAAGCGGCACGGGCGTAATACCAACCACATTACCCCAAAAATCATGTGCCGGAGGTCTGTAAAATTGATGGTCACTAACACCATATTCCCTATACGCCACTTGGCATGATGGGGCTCTTTACTTTTACTAACTACGATACTGTCATAAAAATTACAGCATAAAACCACTAATTCTTCAAAATTTTATAGTTTGCCATATTCAAACATACCACCCCACCCCCCTCCCCCGTCTGGGTACCTTCCTAATTACTACTTTCAGTGACCCCTGAGTGTTGGATTTTTTTCCATTGATGTAGGATTTTTTCTTTCATTTCGTGAAATACAAAACCTTTTAATGCTAAAGAAAATTGCCAAAATTTAGACAAATTGGTCATTTTTCATTTCCTGTTGTTGTTGTGACCAGAGAAATCTCCGCGGTCATCGGCTGACATCAAATAACCATTTATGACTCAGGAAACACAACAAATATTGCTATCAGGTAGCCCAACATACTGTCAGACTTACTGTGACTGTATGTATAGACAAAGTAACACATCCTGCCCGAACAATCAATCTCAGATCATAAATCAACCTGAGCCAGGAAATCTGAGTCCCCGTGTCTCTATTCTGGTAAACACACAGCTGTGTGTCAAAAGTTCAAAGAAAATACTATTTTTAGTGCTCCTAGTGTTACAATTAAGTGGTAGTAACTACAGATTGTAATGACACACCTTACAAATATGTATTGTAACCCAATGTTACAATACCTTGTTTTTTCTGGTGTCATGGCGGCTATGTGTTGGTTGTTTTTATGATTTGGCTCTTGCTGATATATTTAAATGATTTATGCGACAGTTCAGTCATGAAATAATGTGTTGCTATTTCTAATTTTGTTGTGTTTGCTTCTGACGAGTGGATGGACTGTGAACGTTACCAATATTTCAGTGGAATATGATTTATTCTTCTTTGTGTCGCATCTTCACGGTTCGATAGGCAAACATATATATTTCGAAAACAATGGCACCCGGCGGGAATGTCCATCCCAAATTAAAAAGTCTGTTATGGTGGATGGGGCAGAAGAATCAGAAATGATCAACGGCCCAGAAAGCGAAAACAGCAAAGTGTGTGGTACACATGAGGCATATTTAGGGCGCGAAAGATGAATATGGCCGACCATCATGAGAGAGATTGGAGCCTCATCACGTAATATTCCAAAGAAAGCCATGGAGAGAAATTAAAACTGTTGTCATAAGAACGAGCTAAACCTACTAAAAGTAATATTGGAAGGAAAAATACAGAGTAATAGAGGCAGAGGCAGACCAAGACTAACATGGATGAGTAACATGAAAAGATGGACAAGACAGTCTATGACTACCTACACCATCAAAGCAAGAGATAGAGCGGAATGGGCGCCCCATGGCAGCCAACCTTTGATCATCGACAGCACTCAATGATGAACCATGGGTTGGGGGTGAGAATTTTTTTTTTTAATCTGTGGTTTCTTCTTGGTTTTACCATCCCCTGGTCTCTGGTGAGATTTGATGTCTAGCTCTTTTAGATAACAATAAAAAAAACTGGTGGTTCCATATGAACTCTGCACGAGTTTAAGAATCCTTGCAGTTGGGAATTGAACTCAATTGACAGAAAAGACAGCTTTCTCATTTTCCTAGAACATGAATATAAGAAAGTAAAAGAGTAAAGAGCCCCTGTCACGCCAAGTGACGTATAGGAAATATGGTGTTAGTGACCATCAATTTTACAGACCTTCAGCACATGATTTTTGGGGTAATGTGGCCGGTATTACGCCCGTGCCGCTATACTTTCCCAGGAAAAAATCAGGTACCCTTTTAAGGCTGGGTGAACCCGGAAGCCGTCGGTTGGGATCGAACCCTATCCTTTGTCCTTTGTAGCCCAGTTCACTAACCACTGAGCTATCGCGGCTCCCAGAACATGAATATGGCTTGCAACATTACTTTTAATTTTATTTATTTGGGGAGAGTACTGAGGCAACAGATAACAAGTGACAGAGGAACAAAGGCGTAGTAATGATTACTCTGCAACATTCAGCAGATTGACAAAAGTAAATAAGATAAAGAAACTTTCTTAGAAAGGAAACATTCACTCACTCAATAATCTTATGACTAACCTGATGACCAAGTCATAGTCTTTTATAATTTTCTCCAGTTCTTCAAAACTTTGGTTCAGATCCATCCTGACGGGATCAACATTTGGACACAAGCGGCAAGTGCTGTCCAGCTCATCTTGAAATTGAGATGCTGATCAATAATAGTGGATTGGATTAGTTAGTGGTTATGTGTCAGAGATGCTTACAAAATAATGGATTAGATCAGTTAGTGGTTGTGTGTCAGAGAGGCTTACAAAATAATGGATTGGATTAGTTAGTGGTTATGTGTCAGAGAGGCTTACAAAATAATGGATTGGATTAGTTAGTGGTTATGTGTCAGAGATGCTTACAAAATAATGGATTGGATTAGTTAGTGGTTATGTGTCAGAGATGCTTACAAAATAATGGATTGGATCAGTTAGTGGTTGTGTGTCAGAGAGGCTTACAAAATAATGGATTGGATTAGTTAGTGGTTATGTGTCAGAGAGGCTTACAAAATAATGGATTGGATCAGTTAGTGGTTATGTGTCAGAGATGCTTACAAAATAATGGATTGGATTAGTTAGTGGTTATGTGTCAGAGATGCTTACAAAATAATGGATTGGATTAGTTAGTGTTATGTGTCAGATATGCTTACAAAATAATGGATTGGATTAGTTAGTGGTTATGTGTCAGAGATGCTTACAAAATAATGGATTGGATTAGTTAATGTTATGTGTCAGAGATGCTTATAAAATAATGGATTGGATTAGTTAGTGGTTATGTGTCAGAGATGCTTACAAAATAATGGATTAGATCAGTTAGTGGTTGTGTGTCAGAGAGGCGTACAAAATAATGGATTGGATTAGTTAGTGGTTATGTGTCAGAGAGGCTTACAAAATAATGGATTGGATTAGTTAGTGGTTATGTGTCAGAGATGCCTACAAAATAATAGATTGGATTAGTTAGTGGTAATGTGTCAGAGATACACAAGGCAAAGGCACCTATTGGGAGAAGAGGCCATGGATAAGGTTGACATCTTTATTCATTTCTGTTCTTAGACATTTTCTCTATTTACACACATGCATGAACACATACAGGGAGCCACGATAGCTCAGTGGTTAGTGAACTGGACTACAAAGGACAAGAGATAGGGTTCGATCCCAACTGACGGCTTCTAGTTGACCCAGCCTTTAATGAGTACCTGATTTTTTTATGGGAAAGTAAAGTGGCACAGACATAGTACCGACCACATTACCCCAAAAATCATATGCCAAAGGTTTGTAAAATTTATGGGACACTAACACCAAATTCCCTATACGCCACTTGGCATGACGGGGGTACTTTACTTTTATTATAAACACATACACATTTAGTAAAAAGTAAAAAAAAAAAATAAAAAAAAAAAAAAATTAAGGTTCCTTCCCCTGCCTCGCTTGGTGTATGGGGAGTATGGTGTTAGTGAATATTTTCTCACGACCTCTGCACATTTTTGGATGATGTGGTCAATTTCACGCCTTTACTTCACAGAAAAATCTCTGGTAACAATTTTTAGACTCTGGGTGAACCCCAAAGACTTCTTGGTTTAAAAAAACAAAATCTGTCACTTCATGGAATTAAACTCAGACCCTTCTGATCAGGAAGCTAGCACACTCAGCCATCAAGGCTCCACACATATTTAGTGAAATATAACAAAAAGCCCAAACATACCAACTGTTATCCCAGTTTTGCTGTTTGTGGCCAGATACTTTACCACTGGTCCTGACACGTATCCTGCACCAAGGATTAACACCTTCTCAGCAGATTTACTCAACTTTGCTTTCTGAGCAGATCTGTTCAACAACAGCCATATTGAATTATCTCATTTAAATGAAATTACGAACATGATTTGTTGACATAATTAATAGAAAAAAGAAAATTAAATAAAAATAATAAATTTTAACCATTCTACCCCACTTGTATAACATCACTGTCATCCTATTTCCTGCCTGTAATAAAATATTTCCACAAAAAAGGTGAATTGATAGAATATTAGAAACACTATGAGACATGGCAGAGGCCAACAGAAGGACAAAAGACAGTATATGATATCTCCCCTCGAATCATAAAAGCAAATGAGTAAGGAGAAAAGAATAAAGTGTCTTCTCGTGCTGAAGTCGGATGTGTTGGGCCGAAAGGCGCAAATATAACAGTTATACTGCAAGCCACAACACAATGCAGACATGCCCACTTAACGTCCTTTTAAGGACGGATGACAAAGAGGAATTCTACAGTCTACGAATACTCTAGAATACTTTAGTCATCGGGCGAACGCAAGTAAGCAAGCAAATGTCTTCTCTATTGAGTTATTGAATTATTTCCAGGTCATTATCACTGCACTTCAACATGTCCATAGTTGCTCAGATCCCGTCCTCAGCATGTCCCGCAGTGTCCTAAGTCTCTTGTTTTTTACTGTGCCCATCTTAATTCTGCCTGTTGGGCGGACATCTTCTTTATTTTCTGCTGTAAAGCTCTTATTTATCGGTCACTAAATTCTCCCTTTACTGCATAACCATCTTTAAAAGGAAATTAAATGGGCGTAATGTTTTGTGTGTGTGTATGCCAGCTTTATATCCCTAGCAAAGTTCTAGGAATTGAATTTTGCATGAGTATCACTTTTTTCCTTTTCACACTGGCGGTTATGGGCTCAGGTGTCCCTCACTATACAGGAAGATATTCTTAAACTTGAGGCACTCTCATTTTTTTTATCATCGAGAGTTTTTACATTTTTGGGTAGATCTTTTCGTATTAATTTTGTCCAAACAGTGTTCATTTTTCATCTATTCTTCTCAATCTCCAACTGCCAAGAGTTCTTTAATATGTGCAGAATACATTGTCCTAACCTATTGTCCTTTCGAGCCGAAGACGGCACATAGGGGAGAACCACAATCTCAAAAATAGAAACCTTGCATGCCAAAATGGCACATATTGCAGAAATCATTGCTTCTAAAATCTATGGCTGTGTTTCCATAACAATACTTTTTGCAATGACAGCTTATCAAGATATTGATCAATCTCCTTAGTCGCCTCTTACGACATGCCTGGAAGGTCACAGTGTCACTATTCTTTACTTCCCTCACAATTAAGGCCCTGGTAACACACGGGTGAGCCATGAAGAAACTATGGATTTGAAGTGACAAATTTGCACCATCAGTGGCAGGATTTGAACCAGAGGCCTTCCCATCAGAGCCCATTGCCTTATCTCTAGACCACCCAATCTCCTGCTCATATTTAACCCTAGATTACAATACATATCTATGGCTGACATTTTACTGATACCATTGTAAAAATGACTATGACTTAAATGTTGCATTTGGGTTCCAAAATTATTATTTTCTTTGAACTTTTGCTACATAACTGTGTGTTTACCAAAGTAGACACATGGGAATTGGATGCTGTAATAATTTCCTGGATTACATTAGGTTTATGGCCTGCAATTCAAACACATTGTACCATGGCTATCCTAGGTTTTACGTTGTCTATTCATACGGTCACAATAAGTCCGTCAATTCAGCTGTATATTCAGCTACCTCAGAGTGTTATTCACTGACTATCTTGTGTTACAAAGGTGTCCTTGATGTCTCGCTAATTGCCAAGGAGATTTCCTCGGTCATGAGAAAAAAAAAAAGAAAACAAAATGAATTTCTTGAAAATTGGTAAAATTTATTATTAAAAAAATTAAATAGCCCCCTTTCTATGATGCCGTCGTAATTTTTACGAAGTTCTTGAAATAAAAAATCTGGCATCAAAGAGAACAAATCCAACATTCAGGGGTCACCAGAAGTACTAATTAGGAAGGTATAGGGAAGGATGGGGGGAAATGTTTGTCCACAGCAAACTGTCAAATTTCAAAAATTTGTATTTTGGGGCGGAAATTTTTACAACGGAATCATAATGAAGGGTTAAATTTGCTACCTGCTTTATATCTTAGCATCTATTTACAAGACCACCACGTATGTGAATTATGAAGATGACATTACACCTGAACATGAAAACATATATAAATAACCTACTCACATAGAGCGTTGTCTTAAGTCTTGTATGTACTGAAAGTTTGGTGTCAGTTTGCCGTTGCTTGCAATGACAGCCTACATAATGAGATCATGTTTGTTATTATTTCAGATGTAATGTTGCTGTGAAAAAAGGTTTTTCCATATTTATACTAAATGTTTTTTAATATGTACAATTTTGATATAATAACTATCTATCTATCTATTGACCTTTCGAGCCGTAACATAGTAGACCAAGATACACCTTCTCCTATATGAATTTTTGTTCTAGCAGTTTTCTTTTAAAGATATTTATCAAATCTCGCCATCTGTCTCTGTTCTGTGCAAGCAGTTCTATCTCATTGAGGGACTGCTGCTCTTGCCTCTCTCATATGTTCTTCTCAGTGTCTCCCTTTTACCTGTTGTTTCCCATATGAGGGCTTGCTATAATAACTGCTCCCTAACAAATCAGTGATTAATATAGTAAATTAAAAACAAGAAAGACTTCCTTTTTAATTTGTTACTTATGTACATCTTCACAGAGGGTTTTATGTAGGATGATGTCATAGGATGATATAATGGGATCAAGTAATTGGATGATGTCATAGGATGATGTCAGTCTTCTGAAGTAACTGTCAGATATCTCTGACAATGCAGGGCAGCATCTCTCAAGGCTTTTTTTCTTAGAGTTCACCTGTTAAGTAGTCGTGGACACACTGTGTGGCTCATTCATGGCAAAGCCACGTTATTTCCACCATTATGCCCAACATATCCATCTTCAGCATTGGTAGATTTGCCTAACAATTTTCACCCAGTTGGTGGCCATTTCTGATCTACTATTTTTGACGCTCATGGCTAATTCTGTCAATATTGAAATAGTATATCCAGAAGCAGGATAAACAAGACAAACTCATGTTGTAGAGTCTCTCTCACCTTTTTTCTCTTCAAACTTTCTTCACATTTTTAAAATGAAAATTTTTACATTTCTTATCCATGTACTTTGATAATCTGCCAGCCTGAATTGACAGAAGGAAAACAAATTTATTTTGTTCTCATTTTAATGTACAACCTTGAAGATCTTTTTCTTTCTTTTTTTTTCTCTTTTCACTGATACCTAAAAGGTGTCGTGGTTTATATTGTTTGTCGTTCTTGAGCTGCTCGAACTGTCTGAATTAGTGATTTTCCTTTGTTGTTATATGTCTCTGTCACTGCATCTATCCATCCTCTTGGTCTGTTTCTATGCATTTTCGAGAAGAACGCTTGATGGTGATTGGTGTGGATTCATTCTAATCAGGTGGCCAAACCATTTAAGTTGTTGTTGTTGTATATATTCTTGGCAGGGTTTTGTTCCTACCATTTTTCTTATGGTTTCATTTGGTATTCTATCTCTTCTTGTGTTGTTTGTTACTTTTCTCAAGCATCACATCTCACATGTATTGATCTTTCTTAATTGTGATTTAGAAAGGGTCCATGTTTGACTTTCATAGCACAAAGTTTGTATGAAAATGCTATTTATCATATGTTGTTTAGCTGCCATAGAAATGTTTGGATGTCTTGAAGATAACCTTGAAGATAATTGGTGATAAAGAGTTTATTAAAAAAATATGAGCTCACATCACGTATTGTGGTGAAAGAGAGAAGTCTTGTTAAGTGCCTTTATTTTTTCCAACCACACTCACTTTAACAGATGTTGTGGCTAGGAGTATGTCATGGTTAGCCTTTTATTCTAGTGAAAAATCTCTATTATCAATTTTTAGATGCTGGGTGAAATCTGAAGCCATGTCAGCCAGAAATAAAATTTTCTAAGCTTTTTCACTAATGGAAGTACAGCACAACCTTCATTCCAACGTTATGCACCAATGCCAGACCTGGACTCTAGACTCAAGAACAATAAGAAAATAAAAGCACTACCAAGATGAAATGTGTTAGACAAACGACAGGAAACAGCCTGAGAGATAAGATCAGAAATGAAGAACTGAGAAAAAATCTGGGAGTAATTTCCACCATAGAATAAATCTTCAATAAATGTTGTGAGAACACCAGACCTAAGGGCCGACCATGAAAAAGATGCATTAGGTGGCCTATTAGAAACACTAGGAAACATAACAGCAGCAGAGGCCAAAAAAAAAATAGCAAAAGACAGCAAACTATATCTCCCCTCAATGCTGAAAGGCAAATAAGAAAGGAAAAAAGAAGAGAATTTAATTTTACTCTGGAAGGCCTTGCAGGTATCTTTGTTTCTCAGCTTTGGTCTACCGACAGGCTGCTTTTGATGAAACTGACTATATCATCTGTAAATATGCACTCTCTGGGGGTGGGAGCTGGGGTGGCCTTATGGTAAGATGTCAGCCACCATATTAGAAAGTTTCGGTTCCAGATTCTATCATCGATGTTTGCGATTGAATCTGTGGTTTCTTCATAACTTTTGTGATTTCCAGGTAGTAAAATCTGATGTCTAGCCATCTTGAATAATGGAATAAAGCATGGGGTCCTATATGCATTTTTACATATTAAGGAATTCTTGGCAGTTGAAAACTGAAAAGAGTAGGCCACAAAATGGCTGCTTCCATTTGAAAAGAAAAAAATGTATCAGACAAACAAAACAAAAAAAAAAAAAAAAAAAAAAACTCAACAGTAAGAAAAAAGAAAGTACCTTTGAAGTAGGAGAACACCTGCCTTTATGGCAAGGACATGGCTCACCAATGCAGAAAAACAGGAAAAAATGATTTTCACACAAAATTCAAACCCTCTGAACTTCACTAGAATTATAAAGCCAGTGTACACAAACACAACAAAGCATATATTTGACAGTGTTTGTGAACATACTTTTAACATTTCACCGGGACAGTAGATGGCTGAAATGTTTTTTTTTCTTTTAAAACTGTCACTATCCAAATAGTGTGAGCACAAATTAAAATCACAATATGGCATTACAAATCACATTATTTTCATATCAAGGTTGAAGTTAAAAACTCTGGCACAAACACCCCTTAGTGGCTGCAATGGAAATGTGGCCTTCAGTGTGTAGCCCCATAGACAACTAGTGACACACCCCAGAAATGGGACAAAAGCCACAACAACAGTTATCATTTTATCATTTTCAGCAACTCACCAACGCTGCAACCAGCTTTCACTTTATTATATAATTGGGGGCCTCGGTAGCCGAGATGGAAAAACCACTCGACTGGACTACCGACGTTCGGACAACCCGTGTTCATTTCCCGCTGGGAGCAGTGTGAATTCTACTCGTGGTTGGAAAAAAAAAATATACCCCCACGGTCGACCCAGCCGTTGGCAGAAACTGGTACCAGGGTATTACCTTGGGAAGGTGAGGAATGTTGCCTCGCATCTGAGTTTCGATGCTTGAGGCGACACTATACAGAAATATCCGAACATTTCTGGATAGGCGACCAAGCACATATGGGTGTAAACTCGCGTGCTAAGACGCCGGTTCAAGTCTCGTACTTGACCTTGACCTTTATTATATAATTGCCTAAAACCTAATCACACCATGGATCCCAAGCTGTGCTATGGAGTTCATGCATGTGGACCAGGGTTCTCCTCAGATTATTTTTTGAAGATTCTCTAGTGGGATATCACAGTACCTATAGATCCATCAGTGTGCAATAATGATGATCTTAACAAACAACCTACCTGTTTGAGATTAACTCATTTTACATTTCATTATTACCTACACAATGTTCACATTCATCTTACATTTTTCACAACATGACTACAGGCAAACTCCGCAAAGGGTGTAACAGCATTTGACTTGAGCTGTGGAAGAAACATGAAATAACACACATTAAAGGATGCTAGACAAAAAAACTAAAAGTGGGGAGCCTAAGTAGCCTAGTCGGGAAAACTACTCGACTGGTCTACAAACGTTTAGACAACCCATGTTTGGTTCCCACTGAAAGCAGTGTGAATTGTACTCATGGATGGAAAAAAAAATACCCAAGCTGTCGACCCAGCTGCTGGAAGAAATGGGTACAAGGGTATAGTACTCTGGAAAGGTGAAGAATGCCACCTCACATTGTAAGTTTTGATGCTTGAAGCGACACTATCCATAAGTCTCCGAACACTTCTGGATAGGCAGCTGTGCACATATGGGTGAAAACTTGTGTGCTAAGATGGCGATTCAAGTCACGTACTTTACTTTACTTTATTAAACAAGGAAGTTCCCAGGTTCAATTCCATCAGTGGAAATATTTTTCAAAAATAAAGAAATACCATCCCCTGGTCTCTGTTACTGAGATCTGAAGTCTAGCACTCTGGGATAAAAGCAGCAACAAAACAAAAAAAGGTCCAGTGTGCACATTAAACAACACATGCCCATTAAAAATCAAAATGAATAGACCAAAAAACTGGTTGCTGACAAAGTAAAATTGTTAGCAAAAAAATATACTCACATCAATGGGACCTAGCCTGTGTTATGGAGTTCATACCAAAGGGTCAGGGTTCTCTGACATTTTCTATATTTTGACGGGAGAATTGGAGCATCTATGGATTCATCCATTATTTAGTGGTGAGGATCTTAACATAACATTCATCAAATCAAGATGAATCTTGGATTGATTCCTAGTAAAATCAAGATGAATCTTGGATTGATTCTTAGTAAAATCAAGATGAATCTTGGATTGATTCCTAGTAAAATCAAGATGAATCTTTCACGAAAGAGTCTTTCGTGCCGTGCTTCTTCGTACTTCATATAGGCCATTCGTCTTTCTTAAACACATTCCAATAACATCTATTTTTGACAGTCAAACAAACTTTTGAGGTGTTCCATCACATGGAAAAACATATTTATTTACCTACTATTGTTACATTTCCATAGTCAACAAGTTTTATTATCACATAATTGAAGTACAGTCAGTAATATTATAATCAAACTATCGGACAGTATGGATAACCACCGGACTCACATAATCCTTGGCTTAGTAAATCACAGAATACATTTCTAGATGTCTAGACACTAGTCCTGTTGTGGACTGACTACATCTGCTATTTATTAATTTCTCATTTACTAATAATCATAGCCTTACTAATTGCTCTCTGCTAATTATTGTTCATTATCTCTAATCTGTGCTTATCTCTACCTTGCTCTGCTAAACTCTAAGGTTTGTGTCTCTGCTCATTGTTGCTCACTGCTCCATTTTTTTTTTTTTGCGTTCGCCAGATTTTACCTCTGACGAAGTCACTAGAAGACTATGAACTAAATTTTGCATGTTAATCCATTTTTCCCTGGCAGCCGTGTGCACAGGGGTCCCTCGCCGCACAGGCAGATAACTCCGTCTTCGGAGGTACTCATATTTTTCCGTCTATGACTGCTCTTTTTAATGGGGTCTAAGTGATGAGTCATTTTTATGGCCACTCCTTTTTTCCCGCCTATGTGTCTGGTAATATCTATTCCTTTACACCCACATCTTTATGTTGAAGGTGTATGTCCTCCCACATAGTCTAGTAAATTTTAAATATTACTTTTTAGTACTTTAGCACCAAATAGTACTTTTCAAATATTATGCCTACACAGTCTGGAGACCTTGACCTACAACTTCAATTTTTAATTACACCCACCATGAATAAACCTGGGTATCCTTTATTAAGTGCAATATTGCTTTCCACATTTACACATATATCCTATTGTTATTTAAACATTTTTGCCATCTCAATGTCTATTCATATTATTTCTAATTTATTTACAGAGAGGTAGAAGCAAAGATGAAGAGGATGGGGAAACTTGGAACAATCTTAAAAGAAGGACATGAAACAAGATGATTTGGAAAGTGTTTGTTGAAGACCTATGCTCCACAGGGAGCTGAAAGGAAGAAGGAGAACTGTGTTCTGAGTTTCCTATTAACAAGTATAAGCCAGCCAGCCACCCATGCATGCATGCACACACAAGCACACGCAAGTAGGGTATGGGTTTTAACCTATTTTGGGCTATTTATTGCTCTCTGTGTTTTCTTTTGTTGTTTGTGGATTTATTTGAGTAAAAATATCTGTCTGTGTAATTTATCTTTTACCTCAGAAGCTTCAAACTGTAATGAATACTCATTTATTTATTACTGCTGTCTTCTAGCTCATAAAATTAACAGTTACAAATACAAATGAAATCATAATCAAAAATAAAAAATATACATATTCTGTAAATTTTCCTTAACTTGAAAGTTAGAAGGAAAAAAAGCATAAAGATGATTGTAGGAATCTGTATCATAAAGATGATTGTAGGAATCTGTATCATAAAGATGATTGTAGGAATCTGTATCATAAAGATGATTGTAGGAATCTGTATCATAAAGATGATTGTAGGAATCTGTATCATAAAGATGATTGTAGGAATCTGTATCATAAAGATGATTGTAGGAATCTGTATCATAAAGATGATTGTAGGAATCTGTATCATAAAGATGATTGTAGGAATCTGTATCATAAAGATGATTGTAGGAATCTGTATCATAA
This sequence comes from Megaustenia siamemsis, assembly GCA_032433765.1. Taxonomy (NCBI): domain Eukaryota; kingdom Metazoa; phylum Mollusca; class Gastropoda; order Stylommatophora; family Ariophantidae; genus Megaustenia; species Megaustenia siamemsis. Next base: position 7,931,003 of record JAVIAB010000091.1, on the reverse strand, counting down.
AGATGATTGTAGGAATCTGTATCACCAAGGTCCTCTTACCATCTCGTCAAGGTATGGAAACAGCAAACTTCCAAAATATTCTGTTGCCTCTCTTGGTATCTGAGCAGGCATATTGTCAATAGAACAAATGAGCACTCCATCGCCAGCAAAGCTGAAAATAAAAAAATGAAAACCTTGAAACCATTGACTTCTAATTTTCAATATTTAACTAGAACAACGGTTGCGCTAGATACACATATTTATGAATACAAATTTCTAACAAGAACAAAAAAGAGCAATTAATTTTAAAGGATTCTTTGCATGTATTTAGGCAAAAATAAAACAGGACAAAAACAAAACACTTGAAGATTTTGAAATTGCAGGAAACCTAACTTTTCTGAGCACAAGACAATTGGAAAAACAAATCGGTTGAATTACCGTGAAGAACAAGTAGAGCTCCAGACGAAGGAACAAATATGTAAATATAAGATTTGTTTGTGTATAGCAAAAGCAAAGAAATATGTAAATAAAAGAATTGTTTGTATATAGCAAAAGCAAAGAAATATGTAAATATAAGATTTGTTTGTATATAGCAAAATAGGTATACAAATGGTTTGTTTACATACAGAACTAGTAAAGAAACATGTCAAATGAATTATTTGTTTACAGATAGAACGAGCAAAGTAATATGTAAATGTTACCTACATGTAGCATATGTAATAAGAATTAATAAATAATTTACTTGGACTTAGCACCTATATCTGGTATAAGTAGTAGCTAACAATGGAGACTTCAGAAGAAGAAAAGAAGTTTGGCAATAGCAATACAAAAAATGTGGCACTATACCAGCAGGGAAGTGGAATTTAATTTACTGGGGGCCTGTATCTTCTCAAAAGCAATATTTTGTTGTGAATCATGGACAATAACAGAAACAACAAAGAAGAAATTTATTAATTCAAAACAAAATGTTACAGAAAAAAATCCTTATAGATACCTTAGATAATGAAAAAGACCTAAACATGAGAAAAAACCTGGCTAATAAAGACAATGGTACAGAGAATATTAAAATACTATGGCTATGTCAAAGGACACAATGAGCTGAATAAAACAGTAATGGAAGGCATGCTTCCAGCAAGGTGAGACAGGGGCAGACCATAAAGAAGGTGGGTTTCAAAACATCAACGAGACTTTGAGAACATGAAAAAATTAAGAAGTGGGAGATCTGGTTAGAGACAGAGATTCTTTCAGACAGACTGTGGTGAATGCAACATTCTGCAAAGGACATGCGACCTGCTGATGATGATGACTTAATACTTGTAAAAGGTACTACCTTTCTTTATCAACATTCTGTTCTGCATCGTAGAGTGAGAATGGTCTATCAATGTTAGTGCATTCTTGCATGAATTCAATTGAGCCCCCCGGATCTGCTGAAATGTCGCAGATTGCAAGTAGATGATGCGGGAGAGTAGGGCAGCCCGGGGATGATGACAGCCATGGTGGAGCATCTTGTCGTTGCAATAACTTTTTAGCCTCCGGAATTGTGATGAGTCGAGGTGAGCCAACAGCCCAGTAGATTCCATTGATGATACAGGAAGCATGTGGAGCTATCTGCTCACAAAATATAAATCGGACATGATTTGACAGAGGGAAACTACTTTATTTTGTGTTTATTTTAATGTACAACCTATAAGATAGCCAGATCATATAGTTTTAATTGCTAAGAGTAAAAATGAGTTACAAGAAATGTTAGACATTATAGTGAAGGAAAGCAAAAATAAAGGACTCAGCCTTAATATTAAAAAGTCAGAAGTATTGGTAGCAATAAAGTAAAAGACTTAATGCAATGCACAAAGTAAAGACAAGTGGAACAATGTTAAAACAGGTAAATTAATTTAAATACCTGGGAACAGTGTTAACATCAAATAGTAGATGTACAAGAGAGGATTAGATGGTAGATGTACAACAGAGGATTAGATGGTAGATGTACAACAGAGGTGAGATGCAGAATGGTTCAGGCAAAGGTAGCTTTCCAAAAAAATGAAGACACTGTGAAATCCATTTTTGACAATAAAAACAAGAAAAAAGAGTTCTTAAATGTTATATACAGCCAGTCTTAACATATGGAAGTATATCATGGACAAAAGGACAACAGACAAGAAAATCACTGGAGGCTGTAGAAATGTGGTTTTACAGAAGAATGTTGAGAATACCACAGACAGCTAAGAAGAGTAATGAAAACGTTCTGAAAGAGGTCAAAGCAAAAAGAGAGCTAATTTCCAATATTAGGAAGACACAATCATAATTTTTTGGCTATGTAATGAGAAGGGAACAGCTGGAATATATTGTGACAACTTGGAAAATTGAGGGATGAAGAGACAGAGGGAAGCAAAGAGAAAAGATACCAGACAGCTTAAGAGAATGGCTTGGCAGAAGGTCAACAACAGAAATGATAAATAACTGTTGAGATCGAAAGTTGTGAAGAGACATGATCACCTATGCCAGCAGCATGGTACTTGATGATAATGACTCACCTAATAAGAGTACAAATTTTGGCGGCAGAAAATGCATATTTAATTATTTATTTAGCATAACAGTATGACTGTCACTTTTTTGCATGCAAAACACTATGTTTTCATAAAGTAATGTTTGAAACATAATATTTTCAACAAGTGAAAAATCTGAGACTTGTATACAATGTTTAACCACAAATGATTTTGTTCTTTCATTGTGTACACCAGATTTATACCTCTAGTGAAGCCCACAGGGATGGTGTTTTGCGTGAACATAACTTTCTCTTATTTTTCCCAATGGTAGCCATGTGCTCAGGTGTCCCATGGCAGATATTCCCCAACTTCAGAGGTTCTTCATTCTTTATCATTGAAAGTTTTGGAGTTTTTTTGTTTTTTTTAAATAGATTTTTCCCTATCAATTTTTCTCAGACAGCGGCCATTTTGGGTCAACTCTTTGCAATTTCAAACTACCAAGGATTCTCCAGTCTTGGACCCTAGATGAAAGAACAAGAGAAATAACCTCTGCTGAGATGAAGTGTATTAGACAAATGACAGGAAACAGCCTGAGAGACAAGATCAGAAAAGAAGAATTGAGAAAAAAGCTAGGAATAACCCACACCAAAGAATATGTAAAGAAACAACAGATGAAATTGTTTGGCCATGTGACAAGGCAGAGTGATCAAAGCACAACAAGCCTTCAATAAATGTTGCGAGAACACCAGACCCACGGGTTAAATATAAGAAAAAAAGATGGATCATGGAATATTAGAAGTACTAGGAAACATAACAGCAGCAGAGGCGAACAGATGAGCAAAAGACCACAAATTATATCTCCTCTCAAAGCTGAAAGGCAAATGAGAAAGGAAAGAAGAAGGGTTCTTAAATGTGTGTAGAATGCAAATGGGACTTTCTGTTTTTTACCATTATCCAGAGAGGGCTAGACATCAGATCTCATTACTCAGAGACAGAGAGTAAAGCCATGAAGAAACAGATTAGAAGGGAAAAGTTTCCACCACTTGTCATTATATTCAAGTACTATCAAGATGCAAAAGAAGAAAAGTGCATTTTAATTTTTTTTTTTTCTGAAAAAATGTATTAAAAAAACTAGTGAGCAAAATAACTATAATATCAGTGGCAAACAGCTGTGCACTATCTAATGGCAGGCTTGATTTATTCACTTACAGTTTGGCTGAAGGAAGATTCAAATCTTTCTGGATGCTGTTCAAACTCCTCTGCATTAAATTTGCCACCATCTTTGCGTTTATAATGGTCATCTCGATGAACGACACAAGCATATAATTTCTTCCGGGCTGGAAACATTATCAATGAATTAGTTCATTAAAACATTCATGCTTATTTTTAAAAACCATCAGCTTGAAAAAGTATTAATATTATCTTATCCTATCTATCTATCGTCCTTTCGAGCCGAAGACGGCACATAAGGCAGAACCACAATCTCAAAAAACAGAAACCTTGCATGCCAAAATGACACATATTGCAGAGATCACTGCTTCCAAAACTTATGGCTCTGTTTCCATAACAATACTTTTTACAATGACAGCTTGTCAAGCCATCCATCAACCTCCTTAGTCGCCTCTTACGACATGCCTGGAAGGCCACAAGATCCTATCCTACCCATATAATAATCCAGAAAGTATTAGTAACGCAGCAATACAGTGGATAATCAAAATAGCTAAAGCAGCAATGTCTTTCAGAAGCTAGAAAAGTTGTAGAAATCAAAACTCATGAGCACAAACACAAAACTTAGACTATTCAAATCAAATGTACTATCAACCCATACGTATGCATGTGAAAGCTGGAAAACAACAAGAGATACAGAAGCAAAGTTGAACGCATTCGAAAATAAATGTCTGAGGAAAATACTTGGTATAGCGTGGAACGAATTCAAAACAAACGAGGAAATTAGAGAAATCACCAATCAACCACTAATATCTTCAGTAATAAAGAAAAGGCGATGGTCATATGTTGGACATGTGATGAGAAGATTTAATAACTGAATAGCAAAGCAAGCCCTCATGTGGGAAACAACAGGTAAGAGAAAAAGAGGAAGACCCAGAGAGACACTAAGAAGAACATTTATGAGAGAGGCAAGAGCAGCAGGAATCGGCTCCCTCAATGAGATAGAGCTGCTTGTACAGAACCGAGACAAATGGCGAGATTTGATAAAAATATCTTTAAAAGAATTTAAAACTGCTAGAACAAAAAACTCAGATAAGAGAAGGAGTATCTTGGTCTACGCCCTATGGGCCGGCTACGGCTCGAAAGGTCAATAGATAGATAGAATACAGTGGATGTAGGTCAATCACAGCTTGATGCTTGCTCTCCAGTCAATCAGCTCAAAAAAATATAAATAGATGCCTTACTCAAGTTAGTTGGTGGGAGGTAAATAATGGAGGAACAATCCTGGTTTCCTAAACTCAAAATGTTTTTCTCTGGCATGGCTTTCATCTGATGACTTTTAAAGGAATGGATAATCCTGTTCACCAACTTCCCTTAAAAGGACGTAAAGAGGGTGTAAATATGTTGTGGGTTATTTGCATCTTTCAGCCCAACACATCCAACTTCAGCACAGCATTTTTTAGTACCAGGTTGTCTTTTCTGTTAGATCCCCACTCACTTTGACACAGACTGGACAGTCTATTTCCAGGAGCACCTCTGGGAAGTGGAACAGGGTGTTAATCAGCTTTGTTGTTTGCTAATCCTGATGCCTGAAGTCAGCTGCAGGTCGCTGACCACACTCAGCTCAGATGCTGGATGGATGTATTGCTCCCACCAACTTTCAAATGATATAATCTAGAATGATGAAGTTTAATAAGTGGGTCAACCTCCAAATGATATAATCTAGAATGATGAAGTTTAATAAGTGGGTCAACCTTCAAATGATATAATCTAGTATGATGAAGTTTAATAAGGGAGAATAACCTCCAAATGATATAATCTAGAATGATGAAGTTTAATAAGTGGGTCAACCTTCAAATGATATAATCTAGTATGATGAAGTTTAATAAGGGAGAATAACCTCCAAATGATATAATCTAGAATGATGAAATTTAATAAGTGGGTCAACCTTCAAATGATATAATCTAGTATGATGAAGTTTAATAAGTGGGTCAACCTCCAAATGATATAATCTAGTATGATGAAGTTTAATAAGGGGGTCAACCTCCAAATGATATAATCTAGAATGATGAAGTTTAATAAGTGGGTCAACCTTCAAATGATATAATCTAGTATGATGAAGTTTAATAAGGGAGAATAACCTCCAAAGGATATAATCTAGAATGATGAAGTTTAATAAGTGGGTCAACCTTCAAATGATATAATCTAGTATGATGAAGTTTAATAAGGGAGAATAACCTCCAAATGATATAATCTAGAATGATGAAATTTAATAAGTGGGTCAACCTTCAAATGATATAATCTAGAATGATGAAGTTTAATAAGTGGGTCAACCTCCAAATGATATAATCTAGAATGATGAAGTTTAATAAGGGGGTCAACCTTCAAATGATATAATCTAGTATGATGAAGTTTAATAAGGGGGAATAACCTCCAAATGATATAATATAGAATGATGAAGTTTAATAAGGAGGGTCAACCTCCAAATGATATAATCTAGAATGATGAAGTTTAATAAGGGGATAACCTCCAAATGATATAATCTAGAATGATGAAGTTTAATAAGGGTGATAACCTCCAAATGATATAATCTAGATCGATAAAGTTTTATAAAGAGGGTCAACCTCCAAATGATATAATCTAGAATGATGATAAGTTTAATAAGGGGGTCAACCTCCAAATGATATAATCTAGAATGATAAAGTTCAATAAGGGGTCACCCTCCAAATGATATAATCTAGAATGATGAAATTGAATAAGGAGGACAACTTCCAAATGATATAATCTAGAATGATGAAGTTTAATAAGGAGGGTCAACCTCCAAATGATATAATCTAGAATGATGAAGTTTAATAAGGAGGGTCAACCGCCAAATAATATAATCTAGTATGATGAAGTTTAATAAGGGGGACAACTTCCATTTGATATAATCTAGTATGATGAAGTTTAATAATTCACTCCCCTACAATATCCATATAGGACAAAAGACACACTTTCTTATTCTTCTTTTTCTTCTACCTTTCAGCTAACTGTGGTGCATAGGTCTTCAACAAACACTTTCCAAGCCATTCTGTTTCTTGCCATTCTTTTACAATCATTCCATGTCTTCTCCATCATCTTCATCTCTGCTTCCATCTGTCTTCTCCAAGAATATATTGGTCTTCCTCTTTGTCTTTTTCCTTGGGAATTCCAAAAAATGGCCTGTTGTGTAATACTCTCAATTGACTTTCGCAGTGTGTGTCCTATCTAGCACCATCATCTTCGCTGTGTCTCTTTATCCACTGGTATTTGACTGGTACAGCTTTCCATAATTCTATGTTAGTGATTTTGTCCTGCCATTTCCATTCTTTTATTCTGTGTAAGCATCAATTAATGAAGGTCTGTATCTTCATGATTGTCATTTTTGTTGTTCTCCATGTTTCACAACCATATAATAATACTGACTTAACATTGGAGTTGGAAAGTACACACTTTAGTGCTTTTTAAATGTTCTCCTTTTCAAACTTGCCCTAAAGCTCCGTGAAGTGCTAAATTCCTCTATCTTGAGAGATGTATGTTATGATGGTTGATGTCAGCCTGAAGGTTTTATAAACTAATAACTATCCATATGACACAGGAAGCTTGAGTTAGGCTTCCTGCAATCATCAGAGGGTCAGCAACTCACAGCTAATCAAGCTCTCACTTCACCTCCAAGTTAGGCTTCATGGTAACAGAATTAATCAAAACAGACCAAGTAATGAGGCATTGATTGCCATAATTCCCACAGCGGTGGGCTGTGTTGATATAGAAGACCTAGTATATCAATGCCTCCAGCGTGGACAAGACCCAACTTCTCCAGCAAAACCCAGAACACCAAGAATGCCAACATAGCCCACCACATCATATGCCAGCGTCTAAGAGTTAATGATTTGTATGACACTCATGTCTTACATGGAGCCACGATAGCTCAGTTGTTAGTGAACTGGACTACAAAGGACAAGAGGTAGGGTTCGATCCCAACCGACGGCTTCGGAGTTCACCCAGCCTTTAATGGGTACCGGATATTTTCTGGGAAAGTAAAGTGGCACGGGCGTAATACTGACCTCATTACCCCAAAAATCATGTGCCGAAGGTCTGTAAAATTTATGGTCACTAACACCATATTACCTATACGCCACTTATACGCGTGGGAAAGGGGGGGGGGGGGGGGGGGGGGGACTTGACATACTTTCATGGCTTACATCAACACCATCAATATCAATCTTGGCCACCTTGAAGGCCAGGTCAACAATTGTTGGTGGTGCAAATTAGTAGCTGGTTTGATTTCACAAGAGTGGCCTTCTTCTTTTTTTTCAGGTATACATAACCTGAGAGGTCGATGGGGCACTACTGACAGACTTCATTAACCTGGAGGTCATGGGGGCACCACTGACAGACTTCATTAACATGGGGATCATTAGGGCACTACTGACAGACTTCATTAACATTGGGGTCATTGGGGCACTACTGACAGACTTCATTAACATTGGGGTCATTGGGGCACTACTGACAGACATCATTAACATTGGGGTCATTGGGGCACTACTGACAGACTTCATTAACCTGGAGGTCATGGGGGCACCACTGACAGACTTCATTAACATGGGGATCATTAGGGCACTACTGACAGACTTCATTAACATTGGGGTCATTGGGGCACTACTGACAGACATCATTAACATTGGGGTCATTGGGGCACTACTGACAGACTTCATTAACCTGGGGTTCATTGGGGCACTACTGACAGACTTCATTAACATTTGGGTCATTGGGGCACTACTGACAGACTTCATTAACATTGGGGTCATTGGGGCACTACTGACAGACTTCATTAACATTGGGGTCATTGGGGCACTACTGACAGACTTCATTAACCTGGGGTTCATTGGGGCACCACTGACAGACTTCATTAACCTGGGGTTCATTGGGGCACCACTGACAGACTTCATTAACCTGGGGTTCATTGGGGCACTACTGACAGACTTCATTAACCTGGAGGTCATTGGGGCACCACTGACAGACTTCATTAACCTGGGGTTCATTGGGGCACCACTGACAGACTTCATTAACCTGGGGTTCATTGGGGCACCACTGACAGACTTCATTAACCTGGGGGTCATTGGGGCACTGCTAACAGACTTCATCAACCTGGGGGTCATTGGGGCACTGCTAACAGACTTCATCAACCTGGGGGTCATTGGGGCACTGCTAACAGACTTCATCAACCTGGGGGTCATTGGGGCACTGCTAACAGACTTCATCAACCTGGGGGTCATTGGGGCACTGCTAACAGACTTCATCAACCTGGGGGTCATTGGGGCACTGCTAACAGACTTCATCAACCTGGGGGTCATTGCGGCACCATTCACAGACTTCATCAACCTGGGGGTCATTGGGGCACTGCTAACAGATGTCATTAACCTGGGGGTCATTGTGGCACCATTCACAGACTTCATCAACCTGGGGGTCATTGGGGCACTGCTAACAGACTTCATTAACCTGGGGGTCATTGGGGCACCACTAACATACTTCATCAACCTGGGGGTCATTGCGGCACCATTGACAGACTTCATCAACCTGGGGGTCATTGCGGCACCATTGACAGACTTTATTAACCTGGGGGTCATTGGGGCACTGCTAACAGATGTCATTAACCTGGGGGTCATTGTGGCACCATTCATAGACTTCATCAACCTGGGGGTCATTGGGGCACTGCTAACAGACTTCATTAACCTTCTCTTTTATCTCTAAGTTCAGTTATTCTTTGTAATTCTACTAAGCTAAGAAAGTAAAGGTCTCTCCATACTTTAATATAATCTTCCCATCTCTCTCTTTGTCTACCTCTTCTTTCTACTCCTTTCACAGTTCCTTGCAGAATCTTTGTTTGGTCAGTGATTCCAAATTAATACAAATCTTTTTTTTTTCGTAGAAAGTTATGTCAAATATGTTCTGACTATTTGTGATACAATTTTAAAGTTTATAAAAACAGATTATAACTACTCACAGCCTTGAGAAACCACTTTGGATATTTATAATAACAAACTATAACTACTCACAGCCTTGAGAAACCACTTTGGATATTTATAATAACAGACTATAACTACTCACAGCCTTGAGAAACCACTTTGGATATTTATAATAACAGACTATAACTACTTACAGCCTTGAGAAACCACTTTGGGTATTTATAACTACTCACAGCCTTGAGAAATCACATTAGGTATTTATAATAACAAACTAACTACTCACAGCCTTGAGAAACCACTTTAGGTATTTATAATAACAAACTAACTACTCACAGCCTTGAGAAACCACTTTAGGTATAACTACTCACAGCCTTGAGAAACCACTTTAGGTATTTATAATAACTACTCACAGCCTTGAGAAACCACTTTAGGTATTTATAATAACTACTCACAGCCTTGAGAAACCACTTTAGGTATTTATAATAACAAACTATAACTACTCACAGCCTTGAGAAACCACTTTAGGTATTTATAATAACAAACTATAACTACTCACAGCCTTGAGAAACCACTTTAGGTATAACTACTCACAGCCTTGAGAAACCACTTTAGGTATTTATAATAACAAACTATAACTACTCACAGCCTTGAGAAACCACTTTAGGTATTTATAATAACAAACTATAACTACTCACAACCTTGAGAAATCACTTTAGGTATTTATAATAACCAACTATAACTACTCACAGCCTTGAGAAACCACTTTAGGTATTTATAATAACCAACTATAACTACTCACAACCTTGAGAAACCACTTTAGGTATTTATAATAACTGACTATAACTACTTGCAGCCTTGAGAAGCCACTTTAGATATTTATAACTACTCACAGCCTTGAGAAACCACTTTAGGTATTTATAATAATAAACTATAACTACTCACAGCCTTGAGAAACCACTTAAGGTATTTATAATAACCAACTATAAGTACTCACAGCCTTGAGAAACCACTTTGGGTAAATGTTCAGGCTCCACATATTCATGTGGCAATTCTTGGAAAACCTCTTGAGCTCCCTAATTTCGAAAGAATCAAAAAGAATAATGTTATCAAGATTCATACATGGACAAATCTTCTTTCTCATTTTGAAGAATTCATAAATGACCAACTCTTTCACTTGTACATGTTACCCACAGCAACACTGAATCTGATCGGTGTGGTCTAAAGGTAAGATATTGGGGCTTGTTCATGACATTTGAAAGTTCTTCTTCTTCAATGATCAGTGGGTTGTTCATGACATTTGAAAGTTCTTCTTCTTCAATGATCAGCGGGTTGTTCACGACATTTAAAAGTTCTTCTTCTTCAATGATCAGCGGGTTGTTCATGACATTTGAAAGTTCTTCTTCTTCAATGATCAGCGGGTTGTTCATGACATTTGAAAGTTCTTCTTCTTCAATGATCAGCAGGTTGTTCATGACATTTAAAAATTCTTCAATGATCAGCAGGTTGTTCATGACATTTAAAAGTTCTTTTTCTTCAATGATCAGCAGGTTGTTCATGACATTTGAAAGTTCTTCTTCTTCAATGATCAGCGGGCTGTTCATGACATTTGAAAGTTCTTCTTCAATGATCAGCAGGTTGTTCATGACATTTGAAAGTTCTTCTTCTTCAATGATCAGCGGGTTGTTCATGACATTTAAAAGTTCTTCTTCAATGATCAGTGGGTTGTTCATGACATTTGAAAGTTCTTTTTCTTCAATGATCAGCGGGTTGTTCATGACATTTGAAAGTTCTTTTTCTTCAATGATCAGCGGGTTGTTCATGACATTTGAAAGTTCTTCAATGATCAGCTACTGCTATGCATTTAGACATTTAGACCAGCTTGGGTCACGTACAAGACAGTGCACTTGAGGTCATCACTGGTTCCCACAACTTGTCATGCGGTGTTGTTTCTGTGGGTCATATTTGTGCTCTTAGAGTGTTGAGAGTACTGCAGTCATGTAGGATATGCTCTGGAGTTTGTTTGGATGCTCTGCAGTCAAATATTTGCAAAGTCACTGAGTCATATCTTGTGTAAGTCAGCTTTAAGGCCACAGTGACCTGTTTTGAGTCAATATCTTGGTCTGTTCACGTCTGCTGAATTTGTTTAAGCTGTCATGTTCTGGCTCATATTTTTCATGTAACTCTCTCCATTCTGTTTTCCTAGCTTGTTTCAGGATTGTTTTTATTTCTTTGAGGCTCTGGGGTTGGTTGGATTGTTGAAGGCTTCCACCTGCTTTTGTGAGTTCATCAGCTTTCTTGTTTCCAGGGATGCCACAATGTGTTGGTATCCACTGCAAGATGAGTTCTGCCTTTCTGACAGTGAACATATGTTGTACTTTATTTACACTTGAAAGTTAATTCTTCTTCTTCCCATTACCCTGTGGATCATTAGAGCACCACTTACAGACTTCATCAACCTTCTCCATGTATATCTATCTTCAATGATTCTTTGGGACTCGCGTGTGGTAGGTGGCGGTAGCTTTAATCCTTTCTCCGTAAAGGTTACCTTACCTTTACCTTTCTCTCCTGAGCCCAGGTAGCAACTACTTCCCCAGAATAAAGCTCTGGTACCCATTTTTAGATGTGTAATTAAAAACTCCAAAGCTGTATTGATCTGAGAACAAAATTTATACATTTTGTGAATTAACTTATACCCATCTGGTCAGCAAGCAAGCACCCTAACCACTCAATCAGCCACCACAAAAACATATGTTCAATAACTGATACTTAAATGCAAAATTCAACAAGTTAGATAATAAAAGTACTTTGAACAAGCTCATTACCTGAGACACATTGCCAGAGCCAGTAAATATGAAGGTCAAGGGTCCTAATGATTTTGGCATACGCCCCAGAGCTATCTCATAGCCCGCATCTCGCACGGCCTGCCTGGCAGCTTCAGTATTTCTGTAGTTGTGGCTTGGTCCAATGTACTTAGGAAAATTAAATAAATTCATCAGAAATAGATAAATTACAAATTTGGCAAATTACTTACAAAAGAGAGGTACAGGAGATAGAGTGAAATGTTGTCAACTTGGTGGATATGGGTTTGAATCTTGGTCGGGTGAAAATGTCTTTTTCCCTCAGGAATAAAGTAAAACACAGACCTGTACACCATGTAGTGACTGCATGTAGCATCCACTAAAGATTTCCCCAAAACCATCATCAATTGTCAGGTCTTGTGGTGTTGGTGATGATTCCTTCTAGACATATCTATCTTTGTAGTACTTCATTTCAAATGATTTTTATGATTACACTTCAATTGCACTATGTTATTATACATTGTCTTCACATGGCCTATCATTATAACCATTATCTTTCTTCTCTTCAACAAACCTAATATGCTTTTTCTAAAATCAGGCTGATGTACAATCTTGTTATATCTGTTTTTGTGTATGCTTAAAAACATGGACCCTTGAGTTATTTGCGGGTCATCATCATTGCACTCCCAACATGTCCATAGGTGTTCAGATCCCCACCTCCACAAGTCCCGCAGTGTCCAGCGACTGACGACTCCAGTTCTGTGTTGGTTGATAAGTCTTCTTATATGCCCACTAAGTTTTTCATTTCTGGCTGTGCCCATCTTAACTCCCATCTCTTTCATCCGAAGGAGTAACATGGACTCATGGTTGTCGAAGTCAAACATAGAGCCTTACTGCTGCATAGCTACAGAAGAAAATACAAGCTATGAGAAATGCTATTTGTAAGGTTTTGAGCATTTCTTATTTAGATATATCATGAATTGAGAAAGTTCACAGAAGGATGCAGTAAGCAATGGGAGTGCATGATGGTCTTTTGACTGTTGTGAAGCAGCGAAAAATTAAATGGTTTCGCCGTGTATCTCATCGTCTGGCCTAACAAAGACAATTCTGCCAGGAACTGTTAAATGAGAAGGTAGAAAAGATAGACAGAGAAATAGATTGGAAGAAAACAAATATCAATGAATGAACAGGCTTCAACTTTGTAGAAGTGCAAAGAATTACCAAAAATAGAGATCAATGGAGAAGATCCATAAAGCATGTCAGTGCCTCCTCTGAACGTACTCTGAGAATGATGAAGAACAACATGAAATTAAGAGCAAGGTTTAGTTGACAATCTTGAGTGCGAACAATTTTACTTGCTTTACTTTCCTCCTCTTCTGTTACCTTTCAGCACAAGGAAAATGAAGTAAAAAAAGACAAAAACAAATAAAAATAAAGAGCCCCATCACGCCAAGTGGCGTATAGAGAATATGGTGTTAGTGATTATAATTTTTACAGATCTTCAACACATTATTTTTGGGGTAATGTGGTCAGTCTTATGCCCATGCTGCTTTACTTTCCCAGAAAAAATCTGGTACCCATTTAAGGCTGGGTGAACCTGGAAGTCATTGAACCTGACCTCTTGTCTTTAGTAGTCCAGTCCACTAACCACTGAGCTATCGCAGCTCCCAAAATGAAGTAAAGGTATAGGTAAAGTACGAGACTTGAATCGGTGTCTTAGAATGCCAGTTTTCACCTAGTTTTATGTGCACGGCCACCTATCCAGAAGTGTTCGGAAACTTCTGGATAGTGTTGCTTCAAGCATTGAAACTCACAATGCGTGGCGGCATTCCTCACCTTCCTGGAGTGTTGCCCTGGTACCCATTTCTGTCAGCGGCTGGGTAAACTGCGGGAGTATTTTATTTTTCCAACCACAAGTAAAATTCACACTGCTTCCAGCAGGAATCGAACACGGGTTGTCCAAACATCGATAGCCCAGTTGGGTAGTTTTATATATATATATGTCAGCCACACTTATCACAGCCATCCATGTTGACCTTCCTTAGCATGAACTGAATATCAGGCACCACACCAGTAAGCCAAACCAAAACCAAACAAAAAAGTTTAAACAAAGAATGGTCACAACTCACCATGAATGGGGTATGATGTCCAAGAGCAAGCAGACGGAGACCCATACCATGAAGTATGTTGATCATTCCAGCCACACCTGCATACTTGCCAAAGGCCACAACACGAGCACTATTTTCATTTACCATCTTCTCATAATCAATCAAACGAATATTCTGTAAGTGAAAAAGTGGAGATTCTATCATGGAGTGAAACATTAGATTTCTACCAAAATAAATATTTTGTAAGTGAAAAAGTTGAGATTCTATCATGGAGTGAAACATTAGATTTCTACCAAAATAAATATTCTGTAAGTGAAAAAGTCTAGATTCTATCATGGAGTGAAACATTAGATTTCTACCAAAATAAATATTCTGTAAGTGAAAAAGTCTAGATTCTACCATGGAGTGAGACATTAGATTTCTACCAAAATAAATATTCTGTAAGTGAAAAAGTCGAGATTCTATCATGGAGTGAAACATTAGATTTCTACCAAAATAAATATTCTGTAAGTGAAAAAGTCGAGATTCTATCATGGAGTGAAACATTAGATTTCTACCAAAATAAATATTCTGTAAGTGAAAAAGTGGAGATTCTATCATGGAGTGAAACATTAGATTTCTACCAAAATAAATATTCTGTAAGTGAAAAAGTCTAGATTCTATCATGGAGTGAAATATTAGATTTCTACCAAAATAAATATTCTGTAAGTGAAAAAGTGGAGATTCTACCATGGAGTGAAACATTAGATTTCTACCAAAATAAATATTCTGTAAGTGAAAAAGTGGAGATTCTATCATGGAGTGAAACATTAGATTTCTACCAAAATAAATATTCTGTAAGTGAAAAAGTCTAGATTCTATCATGGAGTGAAACATTAGATTTCTACCAAAATAAATATTCTGTAAGTGAAAAAGTCTAGATTCTACCATGGAGTGAGACATTAGATTTCTACCAAAATAAATATTCTGTAAGTGAAAAAGTCGAGATTCTATCATGGAGTGAAACATTAGATTTCTACCAAAATAAATATTCTGTAAGTGAAAAAGTGGAGATTCTATCATGGAGTGAAACATTAGATTTCTACCAAAATAAATATTCTGTAAGTGAAAAAGTCTAGATTCTATCATGGAGTGAAATATTAGATTTCTACCAAAATAAATATTCTGTAAGTGAAAAAGTCTAGATTCTATCATGGAGTGAAACATAAGATTTCTACCAAAATAAATATTCTGTAAGTGAAAAAGTGGAGATTCTATCATGGAGTGAAACATTAGATTTCTACCAAAATAAATATTCTGTAAGTGAAAAAGTGGAGATTCTATCATGGAGTGAAACATTAGATTTCTACCAAAATAAATATTCTGTAAGTGAAAAAGTCTAGATTCTATCATGGAGTGAAACATTAGATTTCTACCAAAATAAATATTCTGTAAGTGAAAAAGTGGAGATTCTATCATGGAGTGAAACATTAGATTTCTACCAAAATAAATATTCTGTAAGTGAAAAAGTGGAGATTCTATCATGGAGTGAAACATTAGATTTCTACCAAAATAAATATTCTGTAAGTGAAAAAGTCTAGATTCTATCATGGAGTGAAACATTAGATTTCTACCAAAATAAATATTCTGTAAGTGAAAAAGTGGAGATTCTATCATGGAGTGAAACATTAGATTTCTACCAAAATAAATATTCTGTAAGTGAAAAAGTGGAGATTCTATCATGGAGTGAAACATTAGATTTCTACCAAAATAAATATTCTGTAAGTGAAAAAGTGGTATCACAAATTATTGTTATATCAAAATTGTACAAAAATAGTGAAAAATTTGCATACAAAACAAAATACAAGATATTTTAAGTCCATACAATTGTTTTTTAAAGTAAACAATTATTTTTAACCCCTAGAGTTTGACATAAAATTCTGTCCTGCACATTCCTCATATGTCCTCAGTTTCCTGAGCTCAACAGAGTTTACTGAGAGTTGAGATTCCTCCAAGAGTTTAGTCATTAGTAGAAGTCATCTATAAGCGAAGGAGCCAGTAGTGGGGTGTAATATACACTCTTACAATATACGGTGACAGCTTAACAAAAAAAGAACACAACAAAATACTAATGTCAAGGCCAACATGCTGCGTTCTTCAGAAAACGAGGACAATTATAAAAAATGATGAGGCACAGATAAATGCTGCAACATCTAGAATGATAAGGACTGGTAAGTGAAGGAGGAGTGGACAGAGGGATAAGAGATGAGATGGTGATACAAGAGAGTGATGTGTGAAGAAGGCTGCAAGTAGGCCGAAAGGTTCATATTTTGTTGTATTCCTTTTTCATAAAGCTATTACAATACCTTGTAGGAGTGTATGTTACACCCCACTGGTGGCTCCTTGCTACCAGCTTTACCTCAGCACTGCATTTATTTGCCCATTCCCCCTTCTATAAGTGAACCATAGTCTGTCTGCTAATAGTCTTTTTGGGGCTATATTTGGCTCTTTAGTCTCTACATGTTTGCAAGAAATACATTGGCAACAATTTAATATGTTTTAAGAAACAACAAAGATTATATAAATTAGTACATGAATTTCTGTACTGAGATATGCCAAATTGGGAAAAGCAAAAATTAAAACAAAAAAGTATAAATCACAAGTGAAGTCAGCATGAGTTGTTGGAATAAAAAATAAAACACAAAGATTGACACTAAATGCAAAACTAGAAAGGCTAACATCACAAGATCCTGGCACATTTTACAGAAGTCTCATTATAAACGAAGAAGTTAATTTAGTACTATTGACATTGGGGCATATTAAAGAAAAGGAAATTATGTTGGCACTGACATGTCAGGTGGTCTGGTGACCTGGCTATTTTACAGGGAACAGTAAGAGTTAAAGAATGGAGAGGTGGACAAAGGAGAACGCAGTTTGATGATAACAAAGACTTAACAGGAGAAATATATGAACAAACACAGATTGATGATATCAAAGATTGAACAAGGGAAATATATGAACAAACACAGATTGATGATATCAAAGATTGAACTAGGGAAATATATGAACAAACACAGATTGATGATATCAAAGATTGAACAAGGGACATATTTGAACAAACACAGATTGATGATATTAAAGACTTAATAAGGGAAATATGTGAACAAACACAGTTTGGTGATATTAGAAATTGAACAAGGGAAATATATGAACAAACGCAATTTGATGATATCAGAGATTGAACAAGGGAAATATATAAACAAACACAGTCTTTAGCAAACCTGGAACTAAAAAAATGCACACCTTTTCCAAAATGGCATCAAGCAAAGGCATGTTAGCTGGCTGGGCCTTAATTGTGTGAGAGAAGAAAGCATAGGTCTTGTCTCTGATCAGAGAATCAATGGGCACAGCTTTGACACCAATGATAAGAGAAGCTTCAGACATATCCTCCTGAATAATGGCTCCGTTATCAGAATATTCCTGGGAAGATAGACATTGTCTTAATAAAGGTCCACAAATGGTGAAGTGACTTTTAACTCTTTCCGTACGGAAGCTTTTTATCAACGCAACAGAAGACATTTCAGAGACAAAATGTTTTATGGTAAAGAATCAATCTACATATTTATATTTATCTAACATATAACAAAATAATTTTAATTTTATTATTTTAATTATATATTAATATTTATAATTATAAATATTATTATAATTTTATAAAATTTTAGAAAGCATAAAAGTAGATAGCAAAGATCTAAGAATAATAAAGAACATGTACTGGCAACAAACAGCGGCCATAAGAACTGGAAACCAATTGGGAATGTTTCCAGAAATAATACAGGGTGTTAGACAAGGTTGTGTGCTGTCACCAGATTTGTTTAATATTTATAGTGAGATTATTTTAAGATCCATAAGGGGCATGCCTGGAATAACAATTGGAGGTCATAATATAAATAATCTAAGGTATGCTGATGATACAGTATTAATCGCTAAGAGTGAAAATGAGTTACAAAAAATGTTGGACATTATAGTGAAAGAAAGCAAAAATAAAGGACTCAGCCTTAATAGCAAAAAGACAGAACTAATGGTAACAACAAAGAAAAAGACATCACCTCAGTGCAGAATAGAGACAAGTGGAACAATATTAAAACAGGTAAATGAATTTAAATATTTGGGAACTTTGTTAACCTCAGACGGAAGATGTACAAAAGAGGTGAGATGCAGAATGGCTCAGGCAAAAGCAGCTTTCCAGAAAATGAGGAAGATACTATGCAATCCATTTTTGACAATAGAAACAAGAAAAAGAGTTCTTAAATGTTATGTAGAGCTAGTCTTAACATACGGATGTGAATCATGGACAATAGGACAACAGACAAGAAAATCACTGGAGTCTGTAGAAATGTCGTTTTACAGAAGAATATTGAGAATATCATGGACAGCTTAGAAGAGTAATGAAGAGGTTCTGAAAGAGGTCAAAGCAAAAAGAGAGCTAATTTCCAATATTAGGAAGAAACAATCATTATATATATATATTGTATAACTGGGAAAATTGAGGGACGAAGAGATAGAGGGAAGCAAAGAGTGAAAATAACAGACAGCTTAAGAGAATGGCTTGGCAGAAGGTCAACAACAGAAATGATAAAGAACTGTCGAGATCGAAAGTTGTGGAGAGACAAGATCACCTATGCCAGTAGGCCCAGTACATGATGATGATGAACATATAACATATTATATATGAATTTTTAGATAATTGAACAAGGTATTAGATTTCACCAATATCAAGATGATACAAGACATGTAAAAATAATATGGTCTGATGACGTTCACACTAATCAAATTGAGCGTGGCGCACTATGCAGCAAAACGTACGTTGCCGAAATCAGCATGGTGCACAGTGCGGTGAAACATATGGAAAGAGTTAACTACACTAACAACAACTTCTTCTTCTGTGATCATGGCTCATTCAGACTAGGACTCTGGATTCTCTTATGAAGGCAACTGTCAGTTTCAGTGATTCAATTGCCCCATAGTTTCTCTTCCAGGTAGGTGGGTGTGGGCCACATTGTCCTCCTCAGGCCTATACACTGGGGTAATTCTGTAAAACATGTTTTGTTGTCATGTTATCCAGGATACAGTGGCATTGGCTGGTAGTTCCTATTTTGTAACAACAACTGAAAAGAAGTGGAACAATTATAGGAAATGCAGCTATTTATTTATTTTTTGTTTTCTTGTCACTGACAAATTAAGTGAGACTATCATGTTCTATTAATTCTTTTAGGGCAGCAACACATTCTTATCACTTAACATTGATTTTTGTCCAATGATGTAATTGCTGACCAATGGTGTAATCACTGACAAATTATGTAGCCACTGACCAATGATGTAATTTCTGACCAATGGTGTAATCACTGACCAATGATGTAATCACTAACCAATGGAGAAATAATTGACCAATGATGTAATCACTGACCAATGGAAAAATCATTGAACAATGATGTAATCACTGACCAATGGAGAAATCATTGACCAATGATGTAATCACTGACCAATGATATAATCACTGACCAATGATGTAATCACTTACCAATGATGTAATCACTTACCAATGATGTAATCACTAACCAATGATGTAATCACTGATCAATAATGTAATCACTGACCAATGATGTAATCACTGACCAATGATGTAATCACTGACCAATGATGTAATCACTTACCAATGATGTAATCACTAACCAATGCTGTAATCAAAGACCAATGATCTAACCATTGACCAATGATGTAATAACTGACCAATGATGTAATCAGTGACCAATGGAGAAATCATTGATCAATGATGTAATCACTGACCAATGATGTAATCAGTGACCAATGGAAAAATCATTTACCAATGATGTAATCACTGAACAATGATGTAATCACTGACCAATGATGCAATAACTGACCAATGATATAATCACTGAACAATAATGTAATCAGTGACCAATGGGAAAATCATTTACCAATGATGTAATCACTGACCAATGATGTAATCACTGACCAATGATGTAATCACTGACAAATGAAGTAATCACTGACAAATGAAGTAATCACTGAACAATGTTGCCATGCATTGTTAGCAACCTATTTGCTGTCCTCCTTGACCATTACATTACTCACTTGACCATTACATTACTCACTTGACCATACTAGCTGGTCTGTTTCAACATCTACTGCTGATAGTTGTAGTACTATCTTGATCCATTCTGGTTTACTGATCCTCCTGACACAACAGTCAGCTATAAGTCACTAGCCATTTTCAGTCCAGGTAATGTTGTGTATCTCAGAGTTTTTTGTGATATGAATATTTGTCCTCATGTATCCTTGATCTCGCTTGTCATTTTCTTTCCTGTGCCTTCTAAATGGACTATGTTCAACATTCATATATATTTTTATGTTGTCCAGGTAGTCTGCTAATTTTCTATGTTGTCCAGGTGGTCTGCTAATTTTCTATGTTGTCCAGGTGTTCTGCTAATTTTCTATGTTGTCCAGGTGTTCTACTAATGTTCTATGTTGTCCATGTGGTGTGCTAATTTTCTATGTTGACCAGGTGTTCTGCTAATTTTCTATGTTGACCAGGTGTTCTGCTAATTTTCTATGTTGTCCAGGTGTTCTACTAATGTTCTATGTTGTCCAGGTGTTCTGATAATTTTCTATGTTGTCCAGGTGTTCTACTAATTTTCTATGTTGTCCAGGTGGTCTACTAATGTTCTATGTTGTCCAGGTGTTCTGATAATTTTCTATGTTGTCCAGGTGTTCTACTAATTTTCTATGTTGTCCAGGTGGTCTACTAATGTTCTATGTTGTCCATGTGGTCTGCTAATTTTCTATGTTGTCCAGGTGTTCTACTAATGTTCTATGTTGTCCATGTGGTCTGCTAATTTTCTATGTTGACCAGGTGATTTATATTCAAAGTTGCTGCCTTGGGTTTGCAGATTTGCCTATTGTATCTTATAAAAGAAAATCCTCGGAGACCACAAATATAGTCTTACAGTAGAATAGATATATACATAGGTTGAAAGACTGTGATTTTAGAATAATAAAGCTCTCAATAGAAACCATATAAAGCCAAAAAAACTTGCTAAAAGTTATTCAAGGAGGAATTCAGAATAAAATCAATATTAAATTTGAAGAACAACAATTTGGATTTAGGAAAAACAGTGGGATAAAAGAAGCCATATTCTGCATGAGGACATTAATTGAAAAGTACACAGAAGTAAGCAAACCAATATATGCCTGCTTCATAGACTACACCAAAGCTTTTGATAAAATACACCATATTATTTATATAAACAATTTATAGACTGGCTAAAAGATATACATCTAGATTACACATATATATGACTAATATGTAATTTGTACTGGTAGCAAAGAGCAATAATAAAATATAACAAGGAGAACTCTACACCCATTGATATAAACAGAGCAATAAGACAGGGATGCATCCTATCACCAAAGCTTGTTCAATCTATACACTAAGCAAATCTTTAAAAACATCACAGAGATGCCAGGCCTAAACATTAATGGAAAATAATCAATAACCTAAGATATGTTGATGACAGTGTAATACTATAAGCAAATCCTTAAGATCTACAATAATTACTTCATGAAATAAAAATGACAAGCAAAAAAATGGATTAGATATGAATATAAAAAAGACTAAAACTATGATCATAAACAAAGATAATACTCAAAACCTACAAGTCAATATCAAAGCTGAAGGAAAAGACCTGGAGACAGTTCAGAACTACAACTACTTTGGACATACTATAATCAATGATGGAAAATGTACAACTGAAATAAACAAAAGAATAGAAATGGCAAAAAGTAATTTTAATGTCATGAAAAATATACTAACATCAAAACAAATAACACCAGAGCTAAAACTAAGAATAGCAAATGTTATATCTTCTCAACATTCCTGTATGGTGCAAAAACATGGACATTAGACAAGAAAATAGAACTAAATAATTTAAGCCTTTGAAATGTGGATTTATAGAAGAATAGGAAGAATTGGATGGAAAGAAAAGAAAACAAATAATTAAGTCTTAAAACAACAAAAAATGAAAAGAGAACTACTAAACACAATTCAAACAAGACAAATGAGATTTTTGGGACATGTTAAAAGACACAGCAGCCTACTTAAAGTAATCTTGGAAAGGAAAATACAAGGTAATAGAGGCAGACCAAGACTAACATGGATGAGGAACATCAAAATATGGACAAGTCAGCCTATGACAGCCTGCGCTATCAAAGCAAGAGACAGAGCGGAATGGCGCTCCAAAGTAGCCAACCTTCGTAGTAGAGACGCAACTCTATAATATGAAGAATGTTAAAAATGTCAATAGATTGTTGTAAATGCTATATGATTGTCTAAAAAAGGTCAAGATTAAAAATAAAGCTATCAAACAACAGATGATTAGCATAATGTGTGGCCCTGTAATGAGAGACAAACAGCTGCAACAAATCATGGCAGTTTTAAAAAAAGAATTGAGGGAAGATTAGATAGAGAAGAGACAGAAAAATTAGCAGTCAGCTGCTTACAAGAATGATGAAATGATAGGAATCAACAGCTGAATTGATAAACAACTATTGAGGTGGAGAGAATGAAAGTTGGAGAGAAACAAGAAACACCTGTGCCAACAGGCGCGTACTTCAAGATCTTTCACATGAAGAGCTAGTGCATGAATGACATTGCAGTTTTTTCTGTTTTCCTCTATTTAAACAAATGTAGACAAATAATAATAATTAAACAAATGTACACAAATAATAATAATTAAATAAATGTAGACAAATAATAATAATTTTAATAAATGTAGACAAATAATAATAATTAAATAAATGTACACAAATAATAATAATTTTAATAAATGTACACAAATAATAATAATTTTAATAAATGTACACAAATAATAATAATTAAATAAATGTACACAAATAATAATAATTTTAATAAATGTACACAAATAATAATAATTTTAATAAATGTACACAAATAATAATAATTTTAATAAATGTACACAAATAATAATAATTTTAATAAATGTACACAACTAATAATCATTTAAATATATGTACAAAAATAATAATAATTAAATCATCATCACGTGCCATACTGGTTGGTGGATGCGATCATGTCCTTCCACAATCTTTTATCTACCATGCATCGTATCAGTTCTGTTGTTGACTGTTTTCCATGCCATGACACCAACCTATCTAGTATTTTCTCTCTTTGTCATCTGTGATCTTTCTTTACCTGCACTTTGCCAGTTTTAACCAAGTACTCCAACTTTTCTCTTCTCATGATGTGCCCAAAAAATGTTGATTGTTTCTTACTGATGTTTCTTAGGCGCTCCCTTTTTGTGTTGGCCTCTTTGAGAATTTCTTCATTGGTCTTTTTAGCTGTCCAGCGAACTTTCAACATTCTTCTGAGAAATCCCATCTCTGTGGCCTCTAATCGTCTTTTCATTTGTTTGTCTACTGTCAATGATTTGCTTCCATAGGTCAGAATTGGCTCTCTATAGCATTGATGAACTCTCTTTCTCACTTCTATTGACATAGATTTGTTACATAAGACGTTTTTCCTCTTCTTAAAAGCTATTTTGGCCTGAGCTATTCTGCTTTTTTTATTTCTGTAGTGCATCTTCCATCTGATGTTATTATTGTGCCCAAGTATTTGAAATGTTGCACATGTTTTTATAATATAATATATAATATAATATAATATAATATAATATAATATAATATAATATAATATAATATAATATAATATAATATAATATAATAATATAATATAATATAATATATATATATAATATAATATAATATAATATAATATATAATATAATATAATATAATATAATATAATATAATATAATATAATATAATATAATATAATATAATATAATATAATATAATATAATATAATATAATATAATATAATATAATATAATATAATATAATATAATATAATATAATAATTAAATACATGTACAAAATAACAAAACTTAGGTTTTTAAGAACCTATATTTTTTCCATAGCAACATATGGCTGTGAAACATGGATGTTGACAGAACTGCTGAAAAATATATCAATGTCTTTGAGTGAATGCAAATATTATTGAAGAATGATAATGAGCATAAAAAAAGATCAAAATTCTGTTTTCATTTTAAATGAGCACAATATTTAATTTTCTTTGTTTTTATGTTCTTTATCAACCAACTTTCTAGAACTCGTAAGAATTTTGCAAAAACTTGAAAGTTCTAGAAAGTTGGTTAATCAAAACATAAAAACAAAGAAAATTAAATATTGTGGTAACTTAAAATGACATAATGGGCAAGAAAAGATAATTATGGAGAGTATAGTTACTGGTAAATGAGGGACAGGAAGAGATAGATGGTGGGTACAAGATATATCACAGGCGAGCTGAGATTGACTCTGAGCCGAATTTAGACCAACACTTGTGGGACCCTAGCTAAATAAAACTTTGAGGCCCTTTTCTAGTGTCTCCTTTCAAAACTAACACCAGAAGGTCTCACAAAACTTGAAATCATATCATAATCACCATCATCATGTGCCATACTGGTTGGTGTAGGTGATCATGCCCTTCCACAATCTTCTATCTACAGTGCATAATATCAGTCCTGTTGTTGACCGTTTTCCATGTCATGACACCAACCTATCCAGTATTTTCTCTCTTTGTCATCCACAATCTCTCTTTCCCTGTATTTTGCCAGTTGTAACCAAGTATTCCAACCTTCCTCTTCTCATGATGTACCTGAAAAATGTTGATTGTATCTTTCTGATGTTTTTTAGTAGCTCCCTTTTAGTGTTGGCCTCTTTGAGAATTTCGCAATTGGTCTTTTTAGCTGTCCAGGGAACTTTCAACATTCTTCTGAGAAATCCCATCTCTGTGGCCTCTAATTGTCTTTTCATTTGTTTGTCTACTGTCAATGATTCACTTTCTTAAGTCAGAATTGGTTCTATATAGCACCAATGAACTCTCTTTGTCACTTCTATTGACATAGATTTGTTGCATAAGATATTTTTCATTTTCTGAAATGCTATTTTGGCCTGAGCTATTCTACTTTTTATTTCTGTGGTGAATCTTCCATCTGATCTTATTATTGTGCTCAAGTATTTGAAACGTTGCACTTCTTTCACATTTGTCCTGTTTATTTTTATGCTGCATGATGGTGATGATTGTTTCTTCGATATGACCATTACTTCTGTTTTCTTACTATTCAGACTGAGATCTTTCTTGTTGCTTTCTTTTATTATTATGTCTATCATTTCTTGAAGTTCATTCTCCCGTCTCTGCTATTAAGACTGTGTCATCTGCAAATCGCAGAAATCATATACTGGTATTCTTTCTTTCTTTTAAGATCATTCCATGTCTTCCCCATCATCTTCATCTCTGCTTCTATCTGTCTTCTCCAAGAATTCCTTGGTCTTCCTCTTTGTCTTTTCCCCTGGGGATTCCAAAAAAGGGCCTGTTGTGTAATACTCTCAGTTGGCTTCCGTAGTGTGTAGAAAGAATGGCAAAAAACAGAACGACTTGGAAAATGTTTGTTGAAGACCTATGCTCCACTGGGAGCTAAAAAGGTAGAAGAAGAAGAAGAATATACTGGTATGAAAAAAGTTTAGTCCCAAAACAAATTCTGAAAATTTGTTGAGGCCTCGTGTATTGTGTAGCCCTGAGCTATGCTATAAATAATAGCCAAGCCTACTAAACTAGGTAACTAGGTGGAGGAAGGGGACAGGCTGGATTAACTGCTGCAGACCTTAAGGATTAACAATGATAAGATACTGCTGATTTTGAGTAGCAGTGACTGATGCGGAGCGGTTGATTTCGTAAAGTTTAGACAATAAAGTATTAACAATCTTTATAATAATAATTTACTTTCTTTGGCCAACTGTAGTAAATAGTAAACACATTTTTGAATAAGTAAATCCAAGTTGTTTATTGTGTCAGTATGTCAATGAATCATGTTCTTGATCTGCCTCTTTCTACTCTGTTTACTTCACATTCTGAAAGTAATTACTTTATGGTGCTTAATATACTTTATAATACTTTCTATTCTTGGATTCTAATCTATCTATCATCATCATCATCATCAAGTACCGGGCCTACTGACGTAGGTGATCATGTCTCTCCACAACTTTCGATCTCGGCAGCTATTTATCATTTCTGTTGTTGACCTTCTGCCAAGCCATTCTCTTAAGCTGTCTGTTATTTTTTCTCTTTGCTTCCCTCTATCTCTTCGTTCCTCAATTTTTCCAGTTGTTACAATATATTCAAGTTGTTCTCTTCTCATTACATGGCCAAAAAATGATGATTGGCGATTCATGATCATGATTATACAAAGAAGTTACGACGGTGGTTTTATGTTGCCTTCCGTCGATTTGTTTACGGTTGGCTCCGCTAGCCTTTGACTAAAAAGTCTCACCCACAAGGCAGTGGGGTTGTTTTACTTCAGGGTACCCTCCCTTAGCCTTTTACTCTCCCAAGCTTACCTGCAAGGCAGCCACAGGTTGTACTGTTTGCTGCATACAGTAGCAGGTAAAATTACCCGACCTGACAGGAAATCTATCTATAGGCCTACTAAAAATCTTAACTATTTCAACATTTGTTGTTACAAGCCATATTTCTTGATTTATAATAAATTATAATGTTGCGACAACAAGTAGTACACTACAGACAACTCAAATTCTAACAAACAATCATTTCACAAAATAGCCTATTTACGATTTATAATTTATGGGACAGAGACACTGAAAACAATGTGTGCACTGACCTTCATACTGTAGGCTCTCCGGTTTGATGGCTGCACGATAACTTTAACCCCTAACCTCACAAGTTTACGAATCTGTTGTGGAGAAAGTGGGGCTCGTCTTTCCCAAACATTGACGGTTTCTCTGCGAATCGCCATGACCTGATGGTTGGCCACTCCTCGGATTTGCAAAGGAGAAATTGATGGAGGTATCCACGAGTATCGATATGAATCATAACAAACTTTCATCACATTTCTCCGATTTTTCGCAAAAAATGTGAAGCCATTTCAAGTGCTGGTGAAAAATGGACTTCAACCTATGATAGTATAGTATTCCTACAGATTAATTAATAGATTACAAGATAAAGCATGTGCAGCTGCTTTCTCTGCTACGATCTTACTACACAAGTACCAACTTTTAAAAGCCTTATTCTGGAATGACAGCAACCCCAAAAAAAGACCACAATATCGTTTTCCTCTGTTTAAGATAATACAGTTACCGGCTTACATGTATACTCTTTGCCTTTCTTTCTACCACTTTCTGGCCTTTGATGTCATCTTGATTGAAATGAATGTACTCAATGTAATTGTAATCAAGCTAAAGATAAGTATATCAGCAGGGTTGGACCGTATATTTTACAGATACTGCTGATTTTGAGTAGCAGTAACTGATGCGGAGCGGTTGATTTCGTAAAGTTTAGAACTTAAGCTAAAGTATTAACAATCTTTATAATAATAACTTACTTTCTTTGGCCAACTAGTAAATAGTAAACACATTTTTGAATAATTAATTATATTTATCGGCGGAAATATGCGAAACTGAAAATCATGCTTCGAGCAAGAGCTAATGTGTATGATGGTATAGCACCATAGTTGAATAAAGTATAAGTAAATTAACAGTTAACACAAACAAAATCAAAGCGTTCAAAGATCTTGAGTTGAGCTTTGAGTACTTGAGATCATTCAATCCTTCATTAACAACTTGGTTACGGTTACGTTATTGCACACACACTGAGTAATGCGCCGCCTTTTAAATACAAAATACATTTCACTGTTCCGCAGAATGTAAAATGTTCAACGACGTAAAATATTCAACTGCACAACAACGTGTCGGTGTGAAAAATACAGAAAAATTCCTGATCGGAAAATTCAATTTTTCCCCAACTCACGATCAATGTTGTTTACATGAGACACACCTCCTTTCTAACCAATCATTGAAGAGCAAGTCTAAAAAACAACCAATCAAAATACAGATCATAGACACACCTTTAAAACACCATCAATGTGAAGGTCGGCTGTTACCATGTGGTAAAATTCCTACTGACTTTTCTTATCTTTGTCTTTGTTGTAGATCTGCATCTATTTCACACAAATATCGTTTTAACAATAACAGTGTACATAAAATAGAAAATATCAATATTTGAAAATATTGTTGGAAAAGGTTATCTTATTTTAGAATACATTTTTTTTTTCGTTTGATAAACATCATCATCATCATCGAGTGCCTTCTCCGCAACGAAGGTTGGCTACCATGGAGCGCCATTCTGCTGTCTCTTGCTTTGATTGTGCATAATGTCATAGGTTGACTTGTCCATCTTTTGATTTTACTCGTCCATGTTAGTCTTGGTCTGCCTCTGCCTCTTTTACCTTGTACTTTCCATTCCAATATTACTTTTAGTAGGCTGTGTGTTTAGTAGTTCTCTTTTTATTTTTTGTTGTTTTAAAACTTCATCGTTTGTTTTCTTTTCTTTCCATCCAATTCTACCTATTCTTCAATAAATCTACATTTCCAAGGCTTTAATTTTCTGTTCTATTTTCTTGTCTAATGTCCATGTCTCTGCACCGTACATGAATATTGAGAAGATGTAACATTTTGATATTTTTAGTTTTAGTCCTGGTGTTCAATGTTTTGATGTTAGTATATTTTTCATGGCTTTAAAATTACATTTTGCTATACCTATTCTTTTGTTTATTTCAATTATACATTTCCCATCACTGGTTATAGTGTGTCCCAGGTAGTTGTAGCTCTGAACTGTCTCCAGGTCTATTCCTTCAACTTTGATATTTATTTGTAGGTCTTGAGAATTTTCTTTGTTTATGATCATAGTTGGTCTTTTTTATATTCATATATAGTCCATATTTTTTGCTCGTCATGTTTAGTTCATTAAGTATTGTTGTAGATCTTTAGGATTTAGTAGTACAGTATCATGTATAGTGACACTGTCCATTCGTTTTGATCATTTGACAAGTGTCACATTGTTATCATATTAGATGATCTTGCAATATGTATTTTGAGGTTTCTGTTTTTGGATTGTGGTTAGTATGTGCCGTCTTCGCTAAAGGATATAGAGAGAGTACAGTATCATCAGCATATCTTAGGTTATTGATTATATTTCATTAATATTTAGGCCTGGCACCGCTGTGATGTTTTTAAAGATTTGCTCAGTGTATAGATTGAACAAGCTTTGTGGCAGGATGCATCCTTGTCTTACTCCTTTTTTGATATCCATGGGTGTAGAGTTCTCCTTGTTATATTTTGTTATTGCTCTTTGCTCCAAATACAAATTACATATTAATCGTATATCTGTATCGTCCAGATTTATATCTTTTAGGCAGTCATTAAGTTGATTATGATGTATTCTATCAAATGCTTTTGTGTAGTCTATGAAGCAGGCATTTATTGGTTTGTTTACTTCTATGTATTTTTCAATGAATGTCCTCATGCTAAATATGGCTTCTTTTGCCCCACTGTTTTTCCTGAGGCGAAATTGCTGCTCATCTAATTCAGTTTCGATTTTATTCTGAATCCTTCCCTGTATAACTTTTAGTAAAATGTGTGTTACTGGCTCATTAGGCTTATTATTTTAAAATCACTGCATTCAACTGCACCATTCATTTTAGGCAATGCAATGAAAGTTGATGTTTTTAGTTCATTTGGTATGTATCCTGTATGGTATATGTCATTGCATATGTCTGTGATCAACTCAATGCCAAAATCTTCTAGTGTCTGTATCATCTCTATCTGTATATTGTCATTTCCTGCTGCTTTCCCCTTTTTCATTGTTTTGATAGCTTTTTCTACTTCAGATTTCAGGAATTTATAGCTGGACGTACATTTTATAAATGGTTTTTTGTCCCTTTCGTCATGAAATAATTCTGTTATATATTCCTGCCATTTTATCGATTAAATCTTTATTGTCTGTTAGCATTCTTCCCTCTTTGTTTGCAATACAACCGTTTTCTACTGCTTTTTTGTCTTTATTAGTCATTCTCTTTTATTCTGTGTGCATCTCTCTTAAATTTTGTTACTTTCCATAGTTTCGACTTCTAGGCATCTTTAGTTGAGCCAGTCTTCTTTTGCCTTTTTGCACATATTGCGTATTTCATTATCAATTTTCTTGTATCTGGCAGTGTTCTTCGCTTGCCTCCTTTCTTCCATTTTTTCTAAGATGTTGTCAGTTATTCATTTTTGTTTTTCGATATTTTCCTTTTTGGGTAAGGTGTCATAAGATTCTTGTATGCTGTTTTTTATGCATTGCCATTTGGTTGTGACTTTTATCGTAAATTGCGTAATAAATATTGACAGATTTCACACACTGGTGGCGATTTGTTAGACAAGGCCAGTAGCTCACTATAAATTCAACAGACGACGAGCAAGACCACATATCACATTAAGTTCCAAGTTTGCTGGCGTAGACGAT
This sequence comes from Megaustenia siamemsis, assembly GCA_032433765.1. Taxonomy (NCBI): domain Eukaryota; kingdom Metazoa; phylum Mollusca; class Gastropoda; order Stylommatophora; family Ariophantidae; genus Megaustenia; species Megaustenia siamemsis. The sequence continues at coordinate 7,899,995 of JAVIAB010000091.1, read as the reverse complement.
CGTGTCTCCCCACTGTCTCTGCAGATGTATAAATTATGTTGATATTCATCCAAACCATTCTTTTACACAGCCTAGTGTCTCTTTCTTGTAATGTGTTTTGCTCCATCGATTTTCCATAAATTTTTTTCCAGCTATCGCAGTACGTTCAACTGCTCCCTTCTAATTACCCGGCAAAAAAAAACGTTTTCGATCGATATTGTCTAACAAGACGCAATAGAGAACACCAGCCAGTAATTATGTTGTTGTTCTACGGCTAAGAAAGGAAGATATAAGCTAGAACTGGTCCTGGCATTTGAAGTGAAACCTGGATAATGAGGAAAGAGAATCTTTGGGAACCAAACACATGTAGTTTTTTTTTTTCCAGAAGAATGTTTAGAACACCATGGACAACGAAAACAAGTAGCAAGAACGTTATAAGAAATAGGCCAAAGCAAAACGAAAGCTTAACTCTGTAGCTCCAGAATTAATTTGCTGGTTTGGGACGCTCCCGGTGCTAGTCTGGGACTAAAGAGTTAACAAGAAAGAATTATTTTTCTCGCTTAAAATGTTGAGAGATAGGTCGCATACAATCTCTATGATTCTTTGGAAAACAGGTTTTGACTGAGTCTTTCTCTACAATGTACATCTACAATTTTTAACTATATTATAAAATCGTTCCCAGTTGTAAAAACGGTTTGATCACGTGACAAGACAGAATGGTCAAAACACAACGAGCCCTCAATAAACGTTGCGATAACACCAGGCCCAAGTGTACACCACGAAAAAGATGAATCGACGGAATATTAGAAACACTAGGAAACATAACACCAGCAGAAGCGAACAGAAGAGCAACAGACCGCAAATTATATCTCCCCCCTCGACGTTGAAAGGCAAATGGGGAAGGAAAGAGGAAGAAGTTCCCAGTTGTTTGAATTTATTGACCTGTTTTAACACACTTCAATTTACGTCTATTTAGATGTATTTCTCTATGATGCTGTCCTTTGCTCCTCTCCTTATGCTATTAATAGTGTTAAGGGTGGGGTCTATACTGTCCATCACTGTAACTGCAATGATTGTCACTCTTATCGATTACGCCATCAACATAACCTTATGTTGTTTATATTATGACCACCAATTAATGACAGTAGAAGAGTGGTTAGTGCGCTCACTTTGATCAGAAGGGCCTGGGTTCGAATTCCAGAAGTGGTAGTTTTTGTTTTGACCGATAAGGCCCCGGGGTTCACCCAGCCTTTAAAATGGGTTCCAGAATTGTTTTTTTTTTTTCTGGGAAGTAAAGGCCACCTGGTGTGACATCGATCACGTCACCTAAAAATGTACAGTGGTCATGAAAAATATGGTCATTAACATTATATCCCTCATACACCCCACTAACAAATTATCCCTCATACACCTCTCTAACTACATATCCCTCATACACCTCACTAACACCATATCCCTCATACCATTATAGTATATTTATTATTTATTATTTCTTGATATTATATTATTGTTCATTGACAGCACATCACATTACATTGATCACAGACGTCAATCATGACAGAGTTATATCATTTATTATAATCATAATAAGTTTATTGGTCTCTATTATTATTCTTGGCACATGATCGTACTATAGTGGATGCACTTATCTTAAATTAATGTTCGTTAATTCTGGACACTCAAGAGACTATCGTCGGTGACTATTTGAAATGTCCATAAGTGCATATCTTGCATTAAATCTCTCTGTCACTTACTTACGTTTATCAGAAATGTGAAACACAACTTGAAAACTCTCAACACTTCACAACCAAAGTCCATATGTTCATTGCTATCCTTACTACTCTCTATCAACTTACTTAATAACGTCTCAACTGACTTAAAACTACAACTTGAAGATTCTTAACTTCCTAACCAACCGGCTCAACGTTCTAACCTGAATATATTAGATCTGACTTCTATCTCTATAAACTTCTAGTTTTTCCTATTTCTGACTCTTGTTCTAATTGTTCTAATTGTCCTAATAATTAGTGTCTAATCTAAAAAAAGCTGTTAAATTTCAAGAATTTGTATTTTTGAGGTGGTAATTTTTACGACGGTATCATAATATAGGGTTAGTGTATATTTAAGGGGTAAAGGACTATAAACTCATTTAAGTAATGGGATAAAAACAAGAAAGAATGAAAAAGAAAGATTGTGTGTATGAATAGATGGAATTAAAAAGTAAGGCAGGAGTTTGAAAGTAAAATTTCAAAAGATAGCTATAGTAGATTTGAGGAGAAAAAAACAATCTTTATGACACATATTACCATTGCTGGTGCATGTCCGGTTGGGGGGGGGGGGGGCTCATGACAGGAATGGAGAGATACAGGCCGCTTGGTCAAAGCAGTCGCCACGATGTGTGACAATCAAGATTTGTATTTCATCCCTGATAGAAAAAAACCTTTCTATCTACTGCGGGTTTCAAACACAGAACGCAGGCTCAGCCAGTGAAATAGTGGATTTTGATGCACAGCCATGTGTTTCTCAGGGCCGAATAGGTAAATCTGGAATAGAAAGACAAGGTAGATCAAAGAGAATATTTGTGAGAAATCTAAAAATATTCAAATTGTTGATGATTACGATTAGACTCAAGATGTAACAAAGCTTGTCAAATCATCAGCCACATATCACCACTATTGTTCAACATGAAAATAACTCTAGAGGCAAAACGGGCACTCAACAATACAATCTTCATCCAAAAGTTGTGCTACCAATGCTAGTCTGTGACCCTAGATGCAAGATCAATTTAAAAAATAACCACTAAAGATATGAAATATATTAGATGAATGACAAGAAACAGTCTGAGAGATAAGATCAGAAACAAAGAACTTGAAAAAAGCTAGAAATAATTCCCGCCATAGAATGCATAAAGAAACAAAAGATAAAATGGTTTGGCCATGTGATAAGACAGAAAGACCAAAACACAACATATCAAGCCTTCAATAAACGTTGTGAGAACATCAGACCCAAGGGCTGACCATGAGAAAAAATGGATTGATGGAATATTAAAAACACAATGAAACATAACAGTAGGAGAGACCAGCAGAGGAGTTAAAGGCCACAAACTATATCTTCCCTCGACGCTAAAAGGCAAATGAGAAAGGAAAGAAGAAGATAAAGGTAATGTACAAGACTTGAATAGGCATCTTACTACGCGAGATTTCACCCATATGTGCTCGGCCGCTTATCCAGAAGTATTCTGAGACTTCTGGATAGTGTCACTTCTGGCATCGAAACTCACGATGCGAGACGGCATTCCTCAACTTCCCAGAGTACTATTCTGGTACCCATTTCTGCCAGCGACAGGGTCAGCCGCGGGGATACTTTTTTTTCCAACCATAAGTACAATTCACACTGCTTCCAGCGAGAATCGAACATGAGTTGACCAAACGTCGGTAGCACAGTCGGGTGGTTTTCCAAATAGGCTACCGAGGCTCCTAAGAAGAATATGATTTTGAGAAATATGATTCTCAAGGTTTCATGACATTGACACATATCATGACTTGTTTTCACAGACAATACTGCTACTTCTCTCCCATGGAGCTAATGTGAACATAACGGACTAGAATCATGTGTCACCTCTGTCACTGGCTGTGGCCATACAACGACCAGATGTAGTTAAACTTCTTATTGAAGAAGGTCAGTCTATTTCTAACAAATTATTAGAAGAGACAGATCAGATTAAAACATATTTGTTTTTTACATGCCAGCTTTATATCTCTGAAGTCTACAGGGACTGAATATTTGTGGGAATATCATTTTTTTCTATTGCTTCACTCTGGTAGCCATATGCTTAGGTGCCTCTCTTCATATAGGCAGGCATTCTCCAACTTTAAAGATTTTAAATCTTCCAAAATGTGTTGTTTTTTGGAGATATTTTTTCCTATAAGTTTAGCCCATACAGTGGTTATTTTCAACCTACGCCTTTCTGTTTCCAACAGCCTCGATTTCTTTAACATGCTCAGAGTACACACGGAGACCTCCAGTCTTTAGCCATTATCCAACAGGTCTAGACTTTGAATCTCGCCACCAAGAGAACAGGGGAGATAATGCAATGAAGAAACCATGGCTTCAAAATGAAAGGTTCCCACCATCTGTGGTGTGATTTGTCCCCAGTGCCTTGTTGTCCATATACCGACGTTTGACCTCTACAGCCATCAGAACATCTGTGGTGTGATTTGTCCCCAGTGCCTTGTTGTCCATATACCCACGTTTGACCTCTACAACCCTCAGAACATCTGTGGTGTGATTTGTCCCCAGTGCCTTGTTGTCCATATACCCACGTTTGACCTCTACAGCCCTCAAAACATCTGTGGTGTGATTTGTCCCCAGTGCCTTGTTGTCCATATACCGATGTTTGACCTCTACAGCCCTCAGAACATCTGTGGTGTGATTTGTCCCCAGTGCCTTGTTGTCCATATACCCATGTTTGACCTCTACAGCCCTCAGAACATCTGTGGTGTGATTTGTCCCCAGTGCCTTGTTGTCCATATACCGATGTTTGACCTCTACAGCCCTCAGAACATCTGTGGTGTGATTTGTCCCCAGTGCCTTGTTGTCATATACCGATGTTTGACCTCTACAGCCCTCAGAACATCTGTGGTGTGATTTGTCCCCAGTGCCTTGTTGTCCATATACCGATGTTTGACCTCTACAGCCCTCAGAACATATGTGGTGTGATTTGTCCCCAGTGCCTTGTTGTCCATATACCGATGTTTGACCTCTACAGCCATCAGAACATCTGTGGTGTGATTTGTCCCCAGTGCCTTGTTGTCCATATACCGATGTTTGACCTCTACAGCCCTCAGAACATCTGTGGTGTGATTTGTCCCCAGTGCCTTGTTGTCCATATACCGATGTTTGACCTCTACAGCCCTCAGAACATCTGTGGTGTGATTTGTCCCCAGTGCCTTGTTGTCCATATACCGACGTTTGACCTCTACAGCCCTCAGAACATCTGTGGTGTGATTTGTCCCCAGTGCCTTGTTGTCCATATACCGATGTTTGACCTCTACAGCCCTCAGAACATCTGTGGTGTGATTTGTCCCCAGTGTCTTGTTGCACATATACCGACGTTTGACCTCTACAGCCCTCAGAACATCTGTGGTGTGATTTGTCCCCAGTGCCTTGTTGTCCATATACCGATGTTTGACCTCTACAGCCCTCAGAACATCTGTGGTGTGATTTGTCCCCAGTGCCTTGTTGTCCATATACCCACGTTTGACCTTTACAGCCATCAGAATATCTGTGGTGTGATTTGTCCCCAGTGCCTTGTTGTCCATATACCCACGTTTGACCTCTACAGCCATCAGAATATCTGTGGTGTGATTTGTCCCCAGTGCCTTGTTGTCCATATACCCACGTTTGACCTTACAGCCATCAGAATATCTGTGGTGTGATTTGTCCCCAGTGCCTTGTTGTCCATATACCGATGTTTGACCTCTACAGCCCTCAGAACATCTGTGGTGTGATTTGTCCCCAGTGCCTTGTTGTCCATATACCGATGTTTGACCTCTACAGCCCTCAGAACATCTGTGGTGTGATTTGTCCCCAGTGCCTTTTTGTCCATATACCGACGTTTGACCTCTACAGCCCTCAAAACATCTGTTAAGTTATAATGTTGCGTAGCATCAGATCTGATTGGTCATGACTGAGGCCGTTAAAGCCAGCCCATGTCAGTGAAGGATTAATTTTTTTCCATTTTTTATTATTCTGCTGGTTTGAGCTGCATTTTTATACTTAGATTTGTGAAAACTGATCTTCTTTTTTCTTCCTTATTTGCCTTTCATCATCGAAGGGAGATATATTTTGTGGTCTTTTGTTCTTCTGTTTATCTCTTCTGCTGTTGTTTCTTTGTGTTTCTAATGTTCCGTCAGTCCATCTTTTTCCTGGTCAGCCATTGAGTCTGGTGTTCTCGCATTGTTTATTGAAGGCTTGTGTTGTGTTTTGATCTTTCTGCCTTATATTGTGGCCAAACCATTTTATCTGTTGTTTCTTTATATATTCTATAGCAGGGATCATGCCTAGCTTTTCTTCAGTTCTAAATTTATAATCTTATCTCTCAGGCTGTTTCCTGTCATTTGTTCTAGAGTCCATATCTGGCATTGGTATCACAACAATGTTATGTATTTTTCCCCATTTTACATCTAGAATTATTTCTTTGTTGGACAATAGTCATGATAGCTGTCTGATGATTTGACAAGCTTTGTTGCATCTTGAGTCTATTTCTGCTGTTTGTGAATTGTCGTTGTGAATAACCGATGTTACAAATGTAAAAATTCTGTAAAATAATAATAATAATTCTTACACGGCCACTATGTTTTCCGTTTCTGGCTGTGCCCATCTTAACTTCCATCTCTTTCACCCTAAGGAGTGACGTGAACTCATGGTTGTCGAAGTCCTGTGCCCTACTCAGACCTCGGAGGACATTAATAGTGTCTGCCCGATCCATTAATTGACCGTCTTCAACGACAGCACAGTTAGCCAACCTGTCCACTCTTTCATTTCCCCGTGCTCCTGCATGGCCAGGGACGTAGACAAAGGTGTAGATATGTTTTTACCTCTATGGCTCTTTCATACAATATATGATCTTGTGATGTAAGTGGGGTTACTCCTGCCTTTATCGCCAACAAATCCACATTCTAATGATTGTTCGTAACTAAATTCTGGTTTGACATATAAATTAAACACAGGATGTAGGTAAATTGTTCGGGTAGGCGGGGTAGAGGTGTAAAAAGTAAGTAAAGTACCCCCGTCACGCCAAGTGGCGTATAGGGAATATGTTGTTAGTGGCCATAAATTTTACAGACCTTCGGCACATGATTTTTGGGGTAATGTGGTCGGTATTACGCCCGTGTCGCTTTACTTTCCCAGGAAAAAAATCCGGAACCCATTTAAGGTTGGGTGAACCTGTAAGCCGTCGGTCAGTATCTAACCTGACCTCTTGTTCTTTGTAGTCCAGTTCACTAACCACTGAGCGAACACGGCTCCCGGGGTAAGAGTGTACCTAATATATTTCATCGCCCGTGTTTTTGTAACTTAATGTATGGTACACGACAGTGTCTGTAGTATTTTCTTATCTGACCATAGTCACAGCCACGCACAACACCCCCCCCCCCCCTCTTTTTCCCCACAAAGCCCCGTAGTCACATGATTAAATGATTAAAAATATCATCAGATACATGCAACCATTTTTTCTTTATTGAATCTGTCGGCTGCACAAAACTTTCTGCCCGAATTTAGTCATCTTCATGTCTAGTCACACCCATTCACTTGTCTATCTAGTTTCCACAAACAGGAGCTCGTGTCCAATGAACTCAATACTTTTGATTATCCTGGTGCGTGTTTTTCTATTTAATCAACCCCAAACAAAGTGTTCTAGGTTATGTTTTCGGCGTAATTTTCATCGAAAAAAAAAGAAAGTGAACATTATTTTTGAGTAATTGAGTCATTTGCGGGTCATCATCATTGCACTCCGAACATGTCCATAGGTGATTAGATCTTCTCCTCAGCAAGTCCCGCAGTGTCCAGCGACTGACGACTCCAGTTCTGTGTTGGTTGATAAGTCTTCTTACACGGCCACTAAGTTTCTCGTTTCTGGCTGTGCTCATCTTAACTCTCATCTCTTTCATCTGAAGGACTGATGTGGACGCAAGGTTGTCGAAGTTCTGTGCCCTTCCCACATCTTGGAGGGCATTGATGACGTGTGCCCGATCCATTGGTTGACGTCCTCAACAATAGCACAGCTAGGCAACCTGTCCGCTCTTTCATTTCCCCGTACTCTCGCATGTTCAGGGACAAAGACAAAGGTGAACCTGCGTATTTTTTCTGCAATGACTCTACTCATTACATGCGTACAGAGCCCGCCTCCACTTTTCGTATCATGCGCATCGAATCACTCAGTATTCAGGCGTGAGAGTAGTCTTGTGAATCTAACCAGATAAATGCCCCGGTCACTGCCATCATCTCCATCGTGGTCATGACGTATGCACCACTGTCTTCTTTGACTGTTTTGCCTGCAGAGCGTGTTGTAAATGCCCATGCACTCTTTTGGTGTCGTCTTACAGATCCGTCTGTATAGATGACTGCACATTTCTCATCGGTGCTATCGCAGATGAGACCGTTGACTTCCGCATTGACCACGACTGAGCTCTGTTCCCTACATTTCCTGTCGAGTGTGACAATACAAGAATGTGTCCCTGAATGACGTAGGCACCGGTATCCACTCCTCACTAACGCTGATATTGGTAAGTCTACAAACCTGTTTGATGACATCTTCTGCTCGGCCCACGAATGATTTGCCTCTTTTTAGCCTGGCACCTTCACCTGTGTTGAGCTCGTGGTGCAATTGATGCTCTTTATCAGCACTACATTTCAGGTATACTCGTGCCCTCCAGATCTTGATCCTATCATCCATGGTTGGAAAGTCAAGAAGATACCTCATTGCTAAACAGGGAGTGTCCCTCGTACATCCCAGGATAATGCGTATGGCTTCATTCTGTATTTTCTCCAGCCTGTCAATTTGCGTCTTACTGACAGTAAGAACTGCAAGGGCATACTCGATTGGTGCGAGCCCTAGTCCCTGGAACAGAAGGGTAAGTAGCTTCTGCTCGATGTTGGCAGCTGCCATGGCTTTCAAGGCGGCTAATCATTTATGGGATTTTGTTATCACATGGTTGACGTGGTCCCGAAAACAAAGACTGCGATCAAACTTAACTCGGAGGAACGTCATCACTTTGTCCCTGGTCACCTCCCACTCGTACCACCGGTGTTTCCGTGTTAACTATATGATTGTTCAGTGTGAACCAAGCAACTGATGCTTTATTAGGATTAACCAATGCACATGATACTCCACACCAGGAAGAAATGCGATCGTGTTCGTTTTGCATTGTGGAGGCGATTCCCCGCCTGTCTCTTCCCTGTCGATATACCAGAATATCATCAGCAAAAGTCATAGTTCTTCCCCTCCCATCCAGCTGTTATTCCGTGATAGCTATTGTGTACACTATTGTGTAGAATTGGTGACAATGGTGAGCCTTGTGGTAGACCTGGACAAATGAATGTTGGCTCGGAAGACCAATTTTCACATCTGAAACAGTGCTGCAGCGATCTTTCTAAGGAGGAAGGGGTGCACCGCCAGTTTCAGGAGCATGTGCATCAGGTATTCAAATACTACTCTATTGTATGCATCCTCCAGATCTATAACAGCAGCACATGTCTCCTCTCGTCTGTGGAAGCCTTCGAAGGCGTCATAGACAAATACTGCCGCATTGAGCCATGTCTCTTTGTTATATCTATAACCTCCGAGTGTTGGTGGGAATGCGCGCTTCTGTTCAAGGTGACAGGTGAGGACACGGGCAACTATTTTCTCCAGCAGCTTGCCAGCAGTGTTCTGCATTGCGATGATTCTGTAGGCACTGATCTGAGAATGGTCCTTGTTTGGCTTCGGTAGCGGTAGTAAGTAGCTGTGTATCCACTCCTCCTTAATCTGGCCACTCTGAATGCTGGCATTAAAGTCTGTGAAGATTAAAGAAGGAAACATTATATTCCCCACAGAAGCTCTATCAGTCACAGCACGGAGGAATCATGGAAACGAAGGAAACATTATATTCCCCACAGAAGCTCTATCAGTCACAGCACGGAGGAATCATGGAAACGAAGGAAACATTATATTCCCCACAGAAGCTCTATCAGTCACAGCACGGAGGAATCATGGAAACGAAGGAAACATTATATTCCCCACAGAAGCTCTATCAGTAGTCACAGCACGGAGGAATCATGGAAACGAAGGAAACATTATATTCTCCACAGAAGCTCTATCAGTCACAGCACGGAGGAATCATGGAAACGAAGGAAACATTATATTCCCCACAGAAGCTCTATCAGTCACAGCACGGAGGAATCATGGAAACGAAGGAAACATTATATTCCCCACAGAAGCTCTATCAGTCACAGCACGGAGGAATCATGGAAACGAAGGAAACATTATATTCCCCACAGAAGCTCTATCAGTAGTCACAGCACGGAGGAATCATGGAAACGAAGACCTGGGTGATCTAGGAGAAGTACGAGACTTGAATCGGCGCCTTGACACGTGAGTTTTCTCCCATATGTGCTCAGCCACAAGTGTTCGGAGACTTCTGGATTGTGTCGCTTCAAGCATCGAAACTCATGATGCAAGGCGGCATTACTCACTTTCCCAGAGTACTACCCTGGTACCCATTTCTGCCAGCGGCTGGGTCGACTGAGGGGGTATATTTTTTTCCAACGACAAGTGCAATTCACACTGCTTCCAGCGGAAATCAAACACGGATTGTCTGAACGTCTGTAGTTTCCCCAACTAGGCTACCGAAGCTCCCGAAATGAGAGAAACACCCTACAAGTTCTGCCAGAGATGCAGAACTGTGATTCAGTGGATCCCACCTCACTGCAATATTCATGGAAACGGCGAGGCAGGCAGGTTGGCAAAGGATGGTGTTACACCAGCCGGATACAAGTACAACTTATGAGGAATCAAAGAAGGTTGTAAAGAACAAATGTAGGAAGAAATGGAACATAGAACATCATGGCTACCAGAAAAATAATGCCTACCACCATCGCAGCAGAAAAGAACAAGTCACGACTTTTAGACCCAGCACAGGGGACACAACAGATTGAAGTACTATCTTTTCAACACCCTAAGGATAGGAATCTCTGATGAAAATGATTGCTGAGCATCTGCTGCAATCATGTCAAATATATGAACAGAATGTGACCATCACTGGTGCCCTGCCGAGGTAAACTGAATTGAGATGTCCCCAGCCTTGAACTGACGAATAGTTTCTTTGAACTTATTAATAATGACATGTTGAGGTATATGTAGAAGAGGAAAAAGATGATGAATAGGAAGAAACAATTGTTAAATAAATATGTTGTTGTTGTTGTTGCAATATAATTTAATATAAATAAAAGAAGAAGAGACTAAAGATAAACATGGTAAATACACATGCACACAAACTCAACAACATACATTAAAACATCACTCACACACACTCAAAAATAAACAACAAAACATCACTCACACACACTAAACAACATATAACAAACCACCACGCACACACACTCAACATAATCAACACACCAGAACCAACGAAACAAAATGAAGAACGAATGTGTACAAATCTCATACCACTTTAATACTACTGACCCACATGTGGAGTGCCCACAGATTAACATCTGGTAATATAAGCAGCCCACAAACACTGTGGCACTACTGAAGAATAAGAAAACAGTAAACACCTTCAACTTTCACATCAAAATCCACAAGTAATTCAACTTGAATATATGTTCCTGTCTCATTTGGAAAACAGTAAACAGTTTAAATTCTGTAATCAAATGAGCAACCTCTGCTAAAGACAAACAAGTGCCATATTCGCTGTAATCAAATAGCTGTATAATATTGGTATCACCCAACACTGGTAGTGAACACTGATCAACAAGTTGACAACAGAAAAACTATGGCAGAATAATTTTACAGGTCTGGTCATTGTTCATAAGATATCTACACAATATGTTTGCAATCAAACTTTGCTTGTTTGGCTATTGTTAACATGTTAACACAATACCTGCACAAATTGTTACCATCAAATTCTTTGTGTTGTTTGGACATTGTTAGCATGTTAATAAGATAACTGCACAAATTATTACCATCATGTTCTTTGCCTTGTTTGGCAATTGTTAACATGTTAACAAGATACCATCACAAATTATTACCATCATGTTCTTTGCCTTGTTTGGCAATTGTTAACAAGATACCTGCACAAATTGTTACCATCATGTTCTTTGGCTATTTGGCCAAAAAATTGGTACCATCACTACTTCCAACTTCTAAACTGTAAAAATTACCACACACACAAAAATCCATAAAATGAATCCTCATCCCATTAAAAAAAATAATAAAAGCAATATTAAAAATACATCCTCGATGTTTTCTGGCGCTTTGAGGCTAGTTCACAGCCAACACGATGGCAACTAGTAAACACAACAGATTATCACAAATAAATACACAAGGCAGATGAAAATGAATGAACCTACTACTTTCTTTCCACCTTTAAGACAGACAATTTAATAGCTAGACCACAGGCAGATGACAGACTTGTCAGCACATATCAAATGACATAATTCAAAATATGGAGAAAAGGGCTATAATAAAATTGGAAACCGAACAAACATAATTTGTGATGTTTATATTACACTACATGATAATGAAATCACAAAGATGTTAAAGTTAACATTATTACAGACATTACACAGACAGGTAACTCTACAATAACAGACTATAGACAGGCAGCTGTACAATAACTGACTACAGACAGGCAGCTGTACAATAACTGACTACAGACAGGCAGCTGTACAATAACTGACTACAGACAGGCAGCTGTACAATAACTGACTACAGACAGGCAGCTGTACAATAACTGACTACAGACAGGCAGCTGTACAATAACTGACTAAAGACAGGCAGCTGTACAATAACTGACTAAAGACAGGCAGTTGTACAATAACTGACTAAAGACAGGCAGCTGTACAATAACTGACTAAAGACAGGCAGTTGTACAATAACTGACTACAGACAGGCAGCTGTACAATAACTGACCAAAGACAGGCAGCTGTACAATAACTGACTACAGACAGGCAGCTGTACAATAACTGACTACAGACAGGCAGTTGTACAATAACTGACTACAGACAGGCAGCTGTACAATAACTGACTACAGACAGACAGCTGTACAATAACTGACTAAAGACAGACAGCTGTACAATAACTAACTAAAGACAGGCAGCTGTACAATAACTGACTACAGACAGGCAGTTGTACAATAACTGACTAAAGACAGGCAGCTGTACAATAACTGACTACAGACAGGCGGCTGTACAATAACTGACTAAAGAAAGGCAGCTGTACAATAACTGACTAAAGACAGACAGCTGTACAATAACTAACTAAAGACAGGCAGCTGTACAATAACTGACTACAGACAGGCAGCTGTACAATAACTGACTACAGACAGGCAGCTGTACAATAACTGACTACAGACAGGCAGCTGTACAATAACTGACTACAGACAGGCAGCTGTACAATAACTGACTACAGACAGGCAGCTGTACAATAACTGACTACAGACAGGCAGTTGTACAATAACTGACTAAAGACAGGCAGCTGTACAATAACTGACTACAGACAGGCAGCTGTACAATAACTGACTACAGACAGGCAGCTGTACAATAACTGACTAAAGAAAGGCAGCTGTACAATAACTGACTAAAGACAGACAGCTGTACAATAACTGACTAAAGACAGGCAGCTGTACAATAACTGACTACAGACAGGCAGCTGTACAATAACTGACTACAGACAGACAGCTGTACAATAACTGACTACAGACAGGCAGCTGTACAATAACTGACTACAGACAGGCAGCTGTACAATAACTGACTACAGACAGGCAGCTGTACAATATCTGACTACAGACAGGCAGCTGTACAATACCTGACTACCTTCAGGCAGCTGTACAATAACTGACTAAAGAAAGGCAGTTGTACAATAACTGACTAAAGAAAGGCAGTTGTACAATAACTGACTACAGACAGGCAGCTCTACAATAACTGACTATAGAGAGATAAGTCTATAAAAACTGACTACAGACAGGCAGCTGTACAATAACTGACTACAGAGAGATAAGTCTATAAAAACTGACTACAGACAGGCAGCTGTACAATAACTGACTACATAGAGATAAGTCTACAAAAACTGACCACAGACAGGCAGCTTTACAATAATTCCCCAAAGACAGGCAACTCTACAATATTTTTCTACAGACAGGCAACTACAATAATTTTCCACGGACAGGCAACTCTACAATATTTTTCTACAGACAGGCAACTACAATAATTATCCACAGACAGGCAACTCTACAATAATTTTCTACAGACAGGCAGCTGTACAATAATTTTGCACAGACAGGCAACTCTACAATAATTTTCTACAGACAGGCAGCTGTACAATAATTTTGCACAGACAGGCAACTCTACAATAATTTTCTACAGACAGGCAGCTGTACAATAATTCTCCACAGACAGGCAACTCTACAATAATTTTCTACAGACAGGGAACTACAATAATTATCCACAGACAGGCAACTCTACAATAATTTTCTACAGTCAGGGAACTACAATAATTATCCACAGACAGGCAACTCTACAATAATTTTCTACAGTCAGGGAACTACAATAATTATCCACAGACAGGCAACTCTACAATAATTTTCTACAGACAGGCAGCTGTACAATAATTCTCCACAGACAGGCAACTCTACAACAATTTTCTACAGACAGGCAGCTGTACAATAATTTTCTACAGACAGGCAGCTGTACAATAATTTTCTACAGACAGGCAGCTGTACAATAATTTTCTACAGACAGGCAGCTCTACAATAATTTTCTACAGACAGGCAGCTGTACAATAATTTTCTACAGACAGGCAGCTGTACAATAATTTTCTACAGACAGGCAACTACAATAATTATCCACGGACAGGCAGCTGTACAGTGACTGGTCACTAAGTCAATGACAGGAAACTATAACTACAATGAGTGAACAACTACATTACTAACATGAGATACAGTTACAAAGACTGATTATTGTACACAAATGGAACATAGAATGTTTGATTTATGGTAACAGTTTTAGACCGGGGAGGGGTTATAGTTGAACAACTGGTATGTTGTGGTGCAAAAACTTATATGACAGGCCACATATTTGGTTGAGAAGTTGGTACCGAAGGGCGGAGGCTAGGGAAGATGTCCAACAATAGTGCTACGGAGCGGTTGATGTTTAGGAAAAAAAAATATATATTTGATGCCAAACATGTCCGTTTAAATACAGTCATGTCAAAGATCCCAAAATGACTAAATCAAAGATTTAAACTTAATTAAATAGAAAATGTAAACACAATTAAATCAAGTATTTTAAAAACTCATATAAAAAATCTGAACTCAATTAATTCAAATATTTAAACTCAATCAAATAAAAGATTTCAACTTAAATAAAAGACTGAAATAAAAGATTTAGTCTCAGCTGTGTCAAGGATTGACACATATAGATATGTTAAAGATCTCAATATAGTTATGTCAAAGATTTCAATGCAGTTTTGTTAAAGATTTCAACATAGCGATGTCAAAGATTTTAATGTAGTTTTGTTAAAGATTTCAACATAGCAATGTCAAAGATTTTAATGTAGTTTTGTTAAAGATTTCAACATAGCAATGTCAAAGATTTTAATGTAGTTTTGTTAAAGATTTCAACATAGCAATGTCAAAGATTTTAATGTAGTTTTGTTAAAGATTTCAACACAGCGATATCAAAGATTTTAATGTAGTTTTGTTAAAGATTTCAACATAGCAATGTCAAAGATTTTAATGTAGTTTTGTTAAAGATTTCAACATAGGGATGTCAAAGATTTTAATGTAGTTTTGTTAAAGATTTCAACACAGTGATATCAAAGATTTCAATGCAGTTTTGTTAAAGATTCCAACATAACAATGTCAACGATTTTAATGTAGTTTTGTTAAAGATTTCAAATCAATCAAAAAACAACTGCAAGCATAATCAAACCAAAGACATAATTTAATCAGCGAAAAGTCTGCACCTCCTAAACAAAATGAGAAGACAACATCACACACACATGTACAAAGTGATATGGAAGCATCAATGTCATAAATATATTAACAAGTACAGTTAATTAATTCATCAATCCAATGAAACGGTTGTGTGCATGGACAACCAAGGCGACCACATAGGTGGATCCCAAAAATAATAACAGCATTTAAATCACATAATGGTTTTACAAGTGAACTTTAGTTACCAATGAACGAATGAACAGTCACCATACAGATACACCTTGATTTTACGACAATTTGCTTATGAAAGTTATCACGCATGTCTGCCAGAGCCTGTAGTGTAATTGGGAGATTTTGAAGTAAAAGGTAAAGTATAGGGTCCCATCACAATACGTGGTGTACAGGAAATAAGGTGTTTGTGCTCATATATTTATAAACCACTAGCCCATTATATTTTTTTGTTGTTAAGTGGTCAGCCAGTATTAGGCCTGCACAGCTTTATTTTCCTAGAAAAAAAATTTGGTACCAAATTAACTCTTTCTGTACCTTATGATGCATTGTGTGCCATGCCGATTTCGGTTGTGTACATTTCACTGCATAGTACGTCACTCTCAATTTTATTATTCTATCTCTGATGCCACCCTATATTATTCTATGTCTGTCTCATTGAGTTACTGAGTTATTAGTGGGTCATCATCATTGCACTCCGAACATGTCCATAGGTGCTCAGATCCCCTCTTCAGCAAGTCTCGCAGTGTCCAGCGACTGACGACTCCAGTTCTGTCTTGGTTAATTGGTCTTCTTACACGCCCACTAAGTTTCTCGTTTCTGGCTGTGTCCATCTTAACTCCCATCTCTTTCATCCGAAGGAGTGACGTGGACTCATGGTTGTCGAAGTCCTGTGTCCTTCCCACTTCCTGGAGGGCATTGATGATGTCCGCCCGATCCATTGGTTGACCGTCCTCAACATATCGCAGCTAGCCAATCTGTCCACTCTTCATTTCCCCGTACTCCCGCATGTCCTGGGTCGTAGACAAAGGTGACCGTACGTATTGTTGACTTCAGCAATGACTCTACCCATTGCCTACGTACAGATCCTGCCTCCACTTTTCTTATCATGCTCATCGAATCACTCAGTATACAGGCGTGGGTGGAGTAGTGACTCTAACCAGATGAATGCCTTGGTCACTGCCATCACCTCCGTTGTCATGCTACTCGTGGTCAAAACATATGCACCACTGTCTTCCTTGACTATTCTGCCTGCCGAGCATGCTGTAAATGTCCATGCACTCCTTTGGTGTCTTATTACAGATCCATCTGTATAGATGACTGCATCTTTCTCATCGGTGTTATTCCAGATGAGACCATTGACCTCCGCAATGACCACGACTGAGCCCTGTTCCCTACATTTCCTGTTGAGTGTGACAATACACGAGAATGTCACCCTGAATGACGTAGGCACAGGTATCTACTCCTCGCCAATGTTGATACTGGTAAGCCTACAGCCCTGTATGATGACATCTTTTGCTCGACCCACCCATGATTTGCCTCTTTTTAGCCTGGCACCCTTCCCTGTATTGAGCTCATGATGCAATTGATGCTCTTTATCTGCACTTATCTTCAGGTATGTTCATGCCCTCCAGATTTTGATTCTGCCATCCATGGTTGGAAAGTCAAGAAGATAACTTATTGCTACACAGGGAGTGTCCCCAAGATAATGCGTATGGCTTCATTCTGTATTTTCTCCAGCCTGTCAATTTGCGTCTTACTGACAGTAAGAACTGCAAGGGCATACTCGATTGGTGCGAGGACTAATCCCTGGAACAGAAGAGTAAGTAGCCTCTGCTCGATGTTGGCAGCTGCCATGACCTTCAAGGCGGCTAATCCTTTGCGGGATTTTGTTATCACATGGTCGACGTGGTCTTGAAAACACAGGTTGTGATCAAACTTAACTCCGAGGTACGTCATCACCCTGTCCTTGGTCACCTCATCTGCTCCCATTCGTACCACTGGTGTTTCCATGTTAACGATATGATTATTAAGTGGGAACCATGCTGCTGATGCTTTATTAGGATTAACCAATGCACCTGATACCCCACACAGCGAAGAGATGCGATCGAGTTTGTCTTACATTGTGGGGGCAATTTCACTTCTGTCTCTTCCCTGTCAATATACCAGAATATCATCAACAAAAGTCATAGTTCTTCCCCTTCCATCCAGCTGTTGTTCTGTGTTATGTATTGTGTACACGTTAAATGTCTGTCTTATGCTCTGTACTACCCTCATCTTGTCACTTAGGCCTCATATGGCATGAAAATATAAAACATTCTCTCAAGGTCGGCAAACCATTTTGTTTGTTGTTTTAATAAGAAGCTCAAGATTGATTCGATGCTATTTCTTTCTCATTCATCTCATCATTATCATGTTGCATGTCTATTGCAGAATTATACCTGTACCATGCAACAAAATATTAAATTGTTGAATATATATATTGCGACCAACCAACTTGTGTGTGTGACCTGTTTTTTTTTTCCAGATGCTGTACCAAAGTTCAATGTTGAGACATGTTTGCGACAGGCCAAGGGTTCCAGTTTCAAGAGTACAGTGTGTGTGAATTGTCATCCTCTGAGTGTTTGAAAACAAGTTACCGATCCTTGTTTTAGCTGCTATTTTAATGGGACGTATTTACAAATGGACATTCCCGTCTCCCAAATTCAAAGAGAATCGTCAATGCCCTCCGAGATATGGGTAAAGCACAGGACTTCGACAACCATGAGTCCATGTCACTCCTTTGGATGAAAGAGATGGGAGTTAAGATAAGCACAGCCAGAAACGAGAAACTTAGTGGGCGTGTAAGAAGACTTATCAACCAACACAGAACTGGAGTCGTCAGTCACTGGACACTGCGGGGCTTGCTGATGAGGGGATTTGAGCACCAATGGATATGTTCGGAGTGCAATGATGATGACACGCAAATAACTCCAAACAAAAGAGAATTGTGAACACTGAATGCATAGTACTTCTCTTTTTTGTGAATCTACACAATATAACCAGAGAAAATCCAAAATTAACTTCCTGGGTAGAAGAACTGGACATGCTCTACCATTTCACAACTGGAGGCTATTACATATTGCAATATCAAATGTTACATTTCTTACACAGTAACATAGAAAGTTACCTTACATACAAGTGTAAAAATACTAAATTACATAAAATGATATAAAAATCCAAGGCAGATATCTTTGCTCAGTATAACGTGTGTAATCAATCCACTGTGACAGATTAGTTTGTATCAACTCCTGAGGAAACATATTTTTTAAGAAAATGTTTTTTAGCTTTACACACAGAAAACATTTATATACACATGGTCTGTTATCGTATATATCTGATAAAAGTGCATGAAATTCACTAAAAAAAAAGGTGCTACTGAATGCTGAAAATATCAATTTTATACAACATTAATCATGAAAAACATATGAAAAAATTGTACATTTTTCCCTGCTCACAAATATATGCACAATTCTAACCTATCACAGTTAATACCTAAATATTCGTGAATACATGAATTTGTACATGATAATAAGGATAATACTTTAGCTTGTGAATTCATACTTCAAACAAGTGAAATACTTTTGAATGTGAATTTGTACTTAAAAATATGTGGAATACTTCAACAAATGACACCTTAACTGGAAAATACTTCAACAAATGAATTCTTAACAGGAAATACATAAACTATTTCAGAAAATAAAACTTGCACATGGAGATATATGAAATACTTTTAAAAGTGAATTCATATTTGAAAATAAATGAAATACTCTCATACCATGAGGTTAAGTGCTCTCAGATGAAAACAAACACAAAGTATTTTACAAAACTAAATAAATGCAGCCTCAAAATACATTCACCAAGCCATTGACCCAGCATTCTACAAGTGTCATAAAGATAATATCATAGAGTAGGTGTTTTTAAGCTGGTTTGTTTGTGGGTGAAGCCAAAGAAAGGACCGGCACTTCAACGTGAAAAATAAATTAATCACACCACCGCAATTTACTGCAGCAAAGGCAAGGTCATTGTACTCAATCGGTCCCATCACCAAATGTTTGTTGATTTAATTATAACACCCACCCCCCCCCCCCAAGTTTCAAATTTATAACAATAAGTTTAACAAAGTAAACATTACATCCTGAGCCACTGTGATGAGTTTCATTCACAAGAAAACTGCATTTAACTGTGCAGTTCAGTGCAGCACAGTCCAGTCTACTTTCCAAACACAGAGACAGCCTGAATGCAGCACAGTCCAGTCTACTTTCCAAACACAAAGACAGCCTGAATGCAGCACAGTCTAGTCTACTTTCCAAACACAAAGACAGTCTGAATGCTGCACAGTCCAGTCTACTTTCCAAACACAGAGACAGCCTGAATGCAGCACAGTCCAGTCTACTTTCCAAACACAAAGACAGCCTGAATGCTGCACAGTCTAGTCTACTTTCCAAACACAAAGACAGTCTGAATGCTGCACAGTCCAGTCTACTTTCCAAACACAAAGACAGCCTGAATGCAGCATAGTCCAGGTTCCTCTCCAAACACAAAGACAGCCTGAATACAGCACAGTTCAGACTTCTTTCCAAACACAAAAACTGCCTGAATGCTGCATAGTCCAGGTTCCTCTCCAAACACAAAGACTGCCTGAATGCAGCACAGTTCGGACTTCTTTCCAAACACAAAAACTGCCTGAATGCTGCATAGTCCAGGTTCCTCTCCAAACACAAAGACAGCCTGAATGCAGCACAGTTCAGACTTCTTTCCAAACACAAAAACTGCCGGATTGCAGCATAGTCCAGGTTCCTCTCCAAACACAAAGACGGCCTGAATACAGCACAGTTCCGACTTCTTTCCAAACACAAAGATTTCCTGAATGCAGCACAGATCAAGCTCCTCTCCAACTGCAGAGATTCCCTACATATTAAATAACAGAAAATAAATTTGTAGAGTGGGTGTCTTATTGGTCAACTTTAAATACGTGCAACCCCGCTTCATGTCAACCAGATACTGAGCAAAATTGTAGCAAGGCATGTCAGATCTGAGAGGTCACCATCAGAGCTTTCTCATGTCAATGTCACGGCCAGATTGCCAAAACAGAACATGCCCATTAGTCAATCCAACACAATTAATTACTATTGTGCTTCTTACAACTTCATTCTATTTTCTGAGACTCATGCCAGACAGAACCACTGCATTAAATTACTACAAGCATTGTGATGATACCTGCAAACTCCTACAACAGATTATAACAAAATATTTATAACATATATCGTATGACAGACCCCAAAACAAAATATTTATAACATATATCGTATGACAGACCCCAAAACAAAATATTTATAACATATATCGTATGACAGGCTCCAAAACAAAATAGATATAATGATATCATAAACAAACAGTAGCCTCCATCAGTCATAGTTGACTATTTTGCTGCACCCCTAGGAAATCTTATTTTTTCTTGTCTTTCGCATGTATTCTCTTTTTCTATGAATCTGCTTTTTGCTTGAGATTCAGAGAGTGTTTCCACACACTGTGGTCTGCAGCTATCTCTTCCCAGGGTTTTTCATGGTTTGTGTTCAGAGTCTTAATGTCACATTTACACACGTCTATAAATCAGAATTGTGGGCGCCCCTAGGTTCTTTTGCTATCTGCTTGTTGTTCATAAAGTATAGTTGACTGTAGTAGCCTCCGTCAGTCATAGTTGACTGTAGTAGCCTCCGTCAGTCATAGTTGACTGTAGTAGCCTGTCAGTCATAGTTGACTGTAGTAGCCTCTGTCAGTCATAGTTGACTGTAGTAGCCTCTGTCAGTCATAGTTGACTGTAGTAGCCTCTGTCAGTCATAGTTGACTGTAGTAGCCTCTGTCAGTCATAGTTGACTGTAGTAGCCTCTGACAGTCATAGTTGACTGTAGTAGCCTCTGACAGTCATAGTTGACTGTAGTAGCCTCTGTCAGTCATAGTAGACTGTAGTAACCTCCGTCAGTCATAGTTGACTGTAGTAGCCTCCGTCAGTCATAGTTGACTGTAGTAGCCTCCATCAGTCATAGTTGACTGTAGTAGCCTCCATCAGTCATAATTGACTGTAGTAGCCTCAGTCAGTCATAGTTGACTATAGTAGCCTCCGTCAGTCATAGCTGACTGTAGTAGCCTCCGTCAGTCATAGATGACTGTAGTAGCCTCCGTCAGTCATAGTTGACTATGGATTTTGCAGCGCCTATAGAAATGTTATTTTTTTTCTTTTCTTTTGCTATGAATTCTCTTTTTCTATGACTCTGTCTGCTTCTTGTTTGAAGTGGAGCTTTAGAGTGTGTTTCCAGATATTGCAGTCTGCAGCTATTTATTCCCAGACTGCAGGGTTTATGTTGAGAGTCTTTATGTCACGTTTACACACATCTACAAATCAAAGTTTTGGGCGCCCACTAGTCCTTTTGCCATCTGTCAGTTGTCCATAGTGTATATATTTTGGTATGCGGCCATTCTTCATACGGTGTACGTGGCCAAGCCAGTGTAACCTTCGTTGTTTGAGCAGCATGTAGATGTTCGGGAGGCCTGTGCAAGTCATGATCTCCACATTTGTCACTTTATCCTTCCAGGTGATACCAAGAATATGGCGCAGACATCGCATATAGAATGCATTTAGCCTTCTCTCCTGCTTTGTATAAGTTGTCAAGATTCGCTGCCATACAGGAGGATACTAATTATGCAGGCATTGTAAACTGCAGCCTTTATTTTAATTATCAGTTTGCTGTTTTGCCAGACACGCCTAGAAAGACGGGCGAAGGTAGTAGCAGCTTTACCAATGCGGGTGTCAATTTCTGTATCTAAAGATAGTTTGTCATTAATGATGGACCCCAGATAGTTATACTACGGCACAACATCAAGTTTATAGTTGTCGATAGAGACTAACACTATTACACTATAAAAATGTATCTAGTAATGTTTCATACTAACCTTAACCAGCAGGTCTGGACATTACAGACATATTTTGCAATACTTCTATATTTACCAGTAATTCTTAAATTATAAATTATTTAGTAATATTTTACATTCACCAACAAGATTTTACACTGTAAAATATCTTGTTTTACTTCTTTTCACTTAGGCAATAAATATGATTACATTTTAAATTATAAATAATCTATCTATCGACCTTTCGAGCCATAGTCGTCCCATAGGGCATGGACTCAGATACTGTTTCCCTGTTTCAAAATTTCCTTCCTAGCAGTCTCAATCCTTGCAAAGATCTTTTATCAAATCTCGCCATTTGTCTTTGTTCTGTTCAGGCATGTCGATCTCATTGAGGGAGCCGGTTCCTGCTGTCTTTGTCTTCCTGATCAATGTTCTTCTCAGTGTTTCTCTGGGTCTTCCTCTTTTCCTCTTACCTGTTGTTTCCCACTTGAGGGCTTGCTTTGCTATTTGGTTATTATCTCTTCTCATCGCATGTCCAACGTCTTTTCTTGATTACTTATGATATTAGTGGTTGATTGGCGATTTCTCTAATTTCCTCATTTGTTTATTATATAAATAATACTTATACCTTAAATTATGACAAATTGTTACTCCTATATTCACCTCACATTATAAATTATAAGTACTTCCTCTTTAAATTACAAATGATCTATTATTACTTTTATTTTCACCTGTAATTCTTACATTATAAAATATATTGTGATACCCCTATATTTGGGAGCTACGATAGCTCAGTGGTTAGTGAACTAGACTTCAAAGGACAAGAGGTTGGGTTCGGTACTGATCGACGACTTCTGGGTTCATCCAGCCTTAAATGGGTACCAGATTTTTTTCTGGGAAAGTAAAGCGGTATGGGTGTAATACCAACCACATTACCGTAAAAAATCGTGTGCCAAAGGTCTGTAAAATATTATGGTCACTAACACCATATTCCCTATACGTCACTTGGCGTGACGGGCAAATTAACTTCACTTTATTTTACTCTTATATTTACTGGTAATATTGACATTATCAACATATTCCATTAATACTTTGATAAATAAAAGAAACTCTTCAATTCACAATCAGATGATTGAACAACACTATACCAGAGATTCGCTCATTTGTCTCTCTCATACATATGATCAGATCAATGCCGGCTAGAGAAACCTTTCATTCATTGCTTGGAATAATTAGGACTCAATAAACACTAGGGAGCCAGTAGTGGGGTGTAATGTACACTCCTACAAGGTATAGTGACAGCTTTACAAAAAATGAACACAACAAAATACCGACGTTTTGGCCTACATGCGGCCATCTGTAGAAAACGAGAACAACGACAACAAACGGTGAGGCACAGATACCTATTGTAACATCTAGGATGATTAAGTTAGGGAGAAGTGGACCGAGGGATGATGAGATGAGAAAGAGATGAGTTACATGTTAGAGGATAAGTGAATGTAGAGATATGAAAATATAAGTATAGAGAAATAATTGTAAATAAAAATTAGATATTGCTGATGGCAGTCACTCCGCTCCCAGTAGAAGGAGGCTACCAAAAGCTGGGGAGAGAAGAGCTGATACTGAAGATGTGGACATTGAAACAATATTACTTTCAGAGTGAAATGTGCAGTTGTGAAACATAAACAAAATGTATAGACTTTTAAAGAGTGGTCTTCTTTCTCTTATCTTCCTCATTTGTTTTTCTGCATTGAGATGAAAACTATTCTATGATCTTCTGTCCTTGGAGCTGCAATAGCCCTGTGGTTAGTGAACTGGGCTATAAAGACTAGAGGTCGGGTTCGATCCTGACTAACGGCTTCCAGGTTCACCAAATCTTAAATGGGTACCAACATTTTTTTTAGGAAAGGATGACAACTCTGGTGTAATACTGACCATACCCCCCCCCCCCCTCAAAAAAAAAGTGATGAATGTATGAATGTCTAAAAAAAAAAAATGGGCACTAACACCATATTTCTAATATGCCACCAGGTGACATAACAGGGCTCTTTTTTACTTTTCTTGTGTCCTTTGGTTGACATCTTCTGTTGTGATATTTCCAAGTGTTTCCATCCATCTTTTATAAGGACATTCTCTTATTCTTGTTGTTTACATAGTTTTTGTTGATGACTGTGTGGTTTGTGCTTTGTGTTTCTGTCATGTTATGTGGCAAGACCTTTCAACACATTATTTCTTTATGTTTCTAACATAGGAACAACATATGATCTATCTAATTACAAGAAAAAAAATACCCAAACACCAGCAGTTCCCAAAATTCTGATATCCTTAGCTCCATTTCCCTGCTGATCATATAATGGTGGCATCCTCATTGCAGTTATGATCATATAAGTCTGTATAACTCTAATCGTATAACTCTGATCATCACATAACTCTGATCATATAACTCTGATCATATAACTCTAATCATATAACTCTGATCATATAACTCTGATCATATAACTCTGATCATATAACTCTGATCATATAACTCTAATCAGATAACTCTGATCACATAACTCTGATCACATAACTCTGATCATCACATAACTCTGATCATCACATAACTCTGATCACCACATAACTCTGATCGTATAACTCTGATCGTATAACTCTGATCATATAATTCTGATCATATAACTCTGATCATCATATAACTCTAATCATGTAACTCTGATCGTATAACTCTGACCGCATAACTCTGATCATACAACTCTGATTCCCTGATAGGATATGTAAAATGATGACTTCAGAATTAACACTATCCAACAGAGACTTGTTTATGTACCAACAAATATTAAGTCTATGAGGATGCTCTCATTTGATGATTTCTACAAACTGAATAGGCATACAACAATATCCTCAGCGTAGCGCTTTGCCAAAATTTGGTGGTGTCACTAGGTTGCACACTTTGGGGGATCTCTGCCATACAGCATTTATCCAAATTCAAGGGAACATTACAGAGCTTGAGAATAAAACCAGAAAGCTCGATGCATTAACCACGAGGTGTTTCCTTTGAGTTTTATTTTCACCCATTTGAAAACTTTTTGACCAGACTGAGATTTCAGCTCGTGTCCATCTGATTTGGAGAACAGCGATGGTTTCAATCCATTCTACCACAATCACTATGTCAAATGTCACATTCTCAATTCTTCTTCTTCTACCTTTTTAGCTCCCAGTGGAGCATAGGTCTTCAACAAACACTTTCCAAGTCGTTCTGTTTTTTGCCATTCTTTTAAGATAATTCCATGTCTTCCCCATCATCTTCATGTCGCTTTCTCAATAATGTCACATCACAAGAGAGTAAAAAAAAAATCTCTGAAGCAATTTTCTCAAAATGCTGATTTTGTGAGATGATCAACAAGAAACTGGTAACCAAATAATCTGGTGAAAGTCAAAACATGGACATACAAAATAAAAAAAAACAAATATTTTCAATATTCAAAAAGACATGACACTATGTTATTTACAATTTAATTATCTAAAAGTGTTCTCCCACTTAAAGGAAACACAGTCTCTGTCGAACACAAAATGGGGGAAATTCTAAAAATAAAAATAAACCCACAATATCCGGGCATACATTAGACATGTATCTGATGTAAAACAACAGAAATAAAAAGAGACATATTGAAAAGTCAAAACATTGAAGTAGGACAAAAATAATTTCAAAATTTTGACAGAAACAATCCTAATATTAATGTATTTACAAAATGGTTAATTGGTCTCGGACAAAACTAACACAACACGGACTTTGTCAAAGCCAAGTTTCCGTGAGCAAATCAAATGATCATGAAAGTCAGACTGGCACGGCAATGGTTATATATCATGCTAATTGTTGCTCAAGGAATGTATAACTTCATCATCTAGAAACATCCATATATTATATAACTTGACTGGAAACATAACTTCTGTCTAGAAACATCCACATATTATATAACTTGACTGGAAACATAACTTCTGTCTAGAAACATCCACATATTATGTAACTTGACTGGAAACATAACTTCTGTGTAGAAACACATATTATATAACTGGAAACATAACTTCTGTCTAGAAACATCCACATATTATATAACTTGACTGGAAACATAACTTCTGTCTAGAAACATCCATATATTGTGTAACTTGACTGGAAACATAGCTTCTATCTAGAAACATCCATATAGTATGTAACTTGACTGGAAACATAACTTCTGTCTAGAATCATCCATATATTATGTAACTTGACTAGAAACATAACTTCTGTCTAGAAACATCCATATATTATGTAACTTGACTGGAAACATAGCTTCTGTCTAGAAACATCCATATATTGTGTAACTTGACTGGAAACATAACTTCTGTCTAGAAACATTCACATATTATATAACTTGACTGGAAACATAATTTCCGTCTAGAAACATTCACATATTATATAACTTGACTGGAAACATAACTTCTGTCTAGAAACATTCACATATTATATAACTTAACTGGAAACATAACTTCTGTCTAGAAACATCCACATATTATGTAACTTGACTGGAAACATAACTTCTGTCTAGAAACATCCATATATTGTGTAACTTGACTGGAAACATAACTTCTGTCTAGAAACATCCACATATTATGTAACTTGACTGGAAACATAACTTCTGTCTAGAAACATCCACATATTATATAACTGGAAACATAACTTCTGTCTAGAAACATTCACATATTATATAACTTGACTGGAAACATAACTTCTGTCTAGAAACATCCACATATTATATAACTTGACTGGAAACATAACTTCTGTCTAGAAACATTCACATATTATATAACTGGAAACATAACTTCTGTCTAGAAACATCCACATATTATGTAACTTGACTGGAAACATAACTTCTGTCTAGAAACATCCATATATTGTGTAACTTGACTGGAAACATAACTTCTGTCTAGAAACATCCACATATTATATAACTGGAAACATAACTTCTGTCTAGAAACATCCACATATTATGTAACTTGACTGGAAACATAACTTCTGTCTAGAAACATCCATATATTGTGTAACTTGACTGGAAACATAACTTCTGTCTAGAAACATCCACATATGATATAACTTGACTGGAAACATAACTTCTGTCTAGAAACATCCATATATTGTGTAACTTGAATGGAAACATAACTTCTGTCTAGAAACATCCATATATTGTGTAACTTGACTGGAAACATAACTTCTGTCTAGAAACATCCACATATTATGTAACTTGACTGGAAACATAACTTCTGTCTAGAAACATCCACATATTATATAACTGGAAACATAACTTCTGTCTAGAAACATCCACATATTGTGTAACTTGATTGGAAATACAACTTCTATTTAGAAACACCCATACATCACGTAACAATCAAACACAATTTTTGCCACAGAACATATCAATATTGTGCAAAGTGTCAGGAAACACAATTTTTGTGAAATTATGTAGTTGATGTGAAGTCTCTCAGGTTGATATATAGACATTGTTAATAGCAATGCTTGTTAAATAATAATGGTAAATAATGATGTTAAATAATGATGTTAAATAATGTTAAATAATTATGTTAAATAATGAAGGTACATAATGATGTTAAATAATGAAGGTAAATAATGATGTTAAATATTGAAGGTGAATAATGATGTTAAATACAGTGAATGCATCTGCAAATGAGAAGCTAAAAGGAAGCCAAAGATGATGGCCACACCAAGGGGTTGTAAGTGTTGATCTAGAAGTTGTTGATCATGTACAATATCTTCATCCATACAAGCTAGTTTCAAAATACTGATATAGAAAGTTGTGAAGGAGATCTAGCTTGATGGGATGAGTTCTACTGAAAGATGATAGCCTCAGACCAGACTCCTACAATCTCTAATGCTATTTTCTAGGTGAGATGGTTTGGTCACAAGTAAAATTGGAGTCAACTAAACATCACAAATAATAATAGAGTAATCTACTAAAATGACAATAGACCAACCACTAAAAATAGCAAACAAATGGGTCAATAAGAGACAAATCATCAAAAATAGCAAAAAGGGAAAAAAAAATCTGGTCACCAATAGACCAATCACCCAAAAAAAAGTAAACAGATAATTCAGCAATAAACAGACCCCCGAAAGTAGCAAATAGATAATTCAGAAATAAACAGACCACCAAAAGTAGTAAACAGATAATTCAGAAATAGACAGATCTCTAAAAGTAGCAAACAGATAATTCAGAAATAAACAGACCACCAAAAGTAGTAAACAGATAATACAGCAATAAACATATCTGAAAATAGTAAACAGATAATTCAGAAATAAACAGATCACTAAAAGTAGCAAACAGATAATTCAGAAATAAACAGACCACTAAACGTAGCAAACAGATAATTCAGCAATAAACAGACCACCAAAAGTAGTAAACAGATAATTCAGCAATAAACAGACCACCAAAAGTAGTAAACAGATAATTCAGCAATAAACAGACCACCAAAAGTAGTAAACAGATAATTCAGCAATAAACAGACCACCAAAAGTAGTAAACAGATAATTCAGCAAATAACAGACCACCAAAAATAACCCCCAAAATATCCAATTCCCATAAGACTGGCCACCAAAAATAACAGAAAAAACTAGTCAATACTAGATCAGCTAACAAGAACAACAAAGAATGACAGTCATCACAGACGTAGCAACCAGAATCAGCCAAAAACACATGATGGAATCACAGTTTCAGCTAATGGAAGGTAGAGAAGTAAACTGTAACCACTTAGTTCTTCTTCTACCTTTCAGCTCCCAGTGGAGCATAGGTCTTCAACACTTTCCAAGCTGTTCTGTTTCTTGCCATTCTTTTAAGATTATTCCATGTCTTCCCTATCATCGTCATCTCTGCTTCCATCTGTCTTCTCCAAGAATATTTTGGTCTTTGTCCTTGTCTCTCTCCCTGGAGATTCTAAAAAGGGGCCTATCATGTAATACTCTTCAGTTGGCTTCTGCAGTGTGTGTCCTATCCAGCACTATCATCTTAGCTGTATCTCGTTGTCCACTGGTACCTGACTAGTACCTTTCTATAATTGTACTTTAGTGATTTTATCAGTTTAAGGTTCCCTTAACGCCTTGCTAGGGGTATGGGGAATATAGTGTTAGTGACCATATTTTTCTATAATCACTGCACATTTTTGGGTGATGTGGTCGGTATCACGCCAGGCCGCCTTTACTTCCCAGAAAAAAATCTCTGGTACCCATTTTTAGATGCTAGGTGAACCCCGCAGCCTTGTCAGTCCAAAAAAAAAATCCGCCAGTACTGGGGATTGAACCTGGAACCTTCTGGTCAGGAAGCGAGCACACTAACCGCTCAACCACCAGGAAGCGAGCACACTAACCGCTCAACCACCAGGAAGCGAGCACACTAACCGCTCAACCACCAGGAAGCGAGCACACTAACCGCTCAACCACCAGGAAGCGAGCACACTAACCGCTCAACCACCTGGAAGCGAGCACACTAACCGCTCAACCGCCAGGAAGCGAGCACACTAACCGCTCAACCACCAGGAAGCAAGCACACTAACCGCTCAACCACCAGGAAGCGAGCACACAAACCGCTCAACCACCAGGAAGTGAGCACACTAACCGCTCAACCATCGCCAGATTATCCTCATCGCACATCAAACAACGGTCCATAAGCACTCAGATCTCCTCCTGAGCAAGACCCGCAGCGTGAGATGATAAGCTGGTTCACAAGTCCACCCTCGATATCCCCGCAGCTCTCCTGAACCTAGGCAACATCCTTTCTGACTAACAAGGAAATACAGGAGTCGCACCAGAACTGCAAGTTCACAAAAACTCAACCAGGACTGATGTCAAGGAGCTGTTAATATCCCCAACTTCTCATTTACTTCTTGAGCTTGGCTGATGAAAGCCAAAGTACAAGTAGCAGATAAAATAATCAACAACATATATGATTCTCTGATGTTGTCTGTCCATCTCACTCCGGTCTGCCTCTCACTATTCTCCTCTTTTAACATATGCATTGTATGGTAAGGAACCACACGACATTAGGTTGAACGTAAAAGGAATAAAACAGAAAGACAACAACAGAAGTTGTGAACTATACTAGAATGAAGAGTTGTGATGCCTGCTTCATCAAAGTCTGCAGTTTGAGAGATCATGTATACAAAAGATATTTGATAGATCATGTGTACAAAAGACATTAGATAGATAATGTGTACAAGAGATGTTTGATAGATCATGTGTACAAAAGACATTAGATAGATCATGTGTACAAAAGACATTAGATAGATGTGTACAAAAGATGTTTGATAGATCATGTGTACAAAAGACATTAGATAGATAATGTGTACAAAAGATGTTTGATAGATAATGTGTACAAAAGACATTAGATAGATCATGTGTACAAAAGACATTAGATAGATCATGTGTACAAAAGATGTTTGATAGATCATGTGTACAAAAGACATTTGATAGATCATGTGTACAAAAGACATTAGATAGATCATGTGTACAAAAGACATTAGACAGATGTGTACAAAAGATATTTAATAGATCATGTGTACAAAAGACATTAGATAGATAATGTGTACAAAAGACATCTTGAAGCAACCACAGAAACTGTCATTTTGTCAATCTCAAAAGGGAAGGAAAGAGAAGCTTGAAAGTTAACCTGGCAGATTATGGCGAAAACAGAGATATACAGTATGAGCCAGACTTTGGGGTACTCTCATGGGATGAGCAAAGAAATTTTATTGCTGCCCTACAAAGAGACCACAGTACAGTTTAGGCCACTGACTGCCATGTTGGTCTGTAGCAGTAAATAAAACAAGAAGATGAAGAATTCCAGCTACTTGGATACATAGAGAATTATACACCAAAGTAAAAGAGGATTATGTTATACATTTACAGTACTGGCTGACCTCTGTAAAATGCATTATTAATAAATTACAATACTTCAATTTAAACCACGTTTCGACGACACTGTAGTAAAATTTCGCAAAGTCCCAGTAATTGTAAACCCATTCTTTTCATTTCTTGTATGATGTTTTCCAGTTTACCCTTCTGCATAAGTGTTCTATACAGAAGAATGTTGAGAGTACCATGGACAGCTAAGAAGAGTAATGAAAATGTTCTGAGAGAGGTCAAAGCAAAAAGAGAGCAAATTTCCAATATTAGGAAGAAACAATCATAATTTTTTGGCCATGTAATGAGAAGAGAACAACTGGAATATATTGTAACAACTGGGAAAATTGAGGGATGAAGAGATAGAGGGAAGCAAAGAGAAAAAATACCAGACAGCTTAAGAGAATGGCTTGGCAGAAGGTCAACAACAGAAATGATAAATAACTGTCGAGATCGAAAGTTGTGGAGAGACATGATCACCTATGCCAGCAAGCCCGGTACTTGATGATGATGATGTAGTACAATTTACAACTAAAAAAACCTTGTTTAACTTGGGCAAAAAATGAAGATATTAAAATATTTGTTTACAAATCTTTGGAGAAATAACACTTAGGAATAATTACAGTTTAAAGAAATAATTGAAACAATTAAGAAGTACAGCCAGAACAAATGTGAAGTGATGGAGCCATCTGATGGCAAAAATTTAAATAATAAAAATTGTTATAGATAACTACTACTTTTATACGACAGTCCCAGCTGTATTTAAAAAAAAAAACGTCCAATCACAACTACACACCACGGGCATCTGACTTGAACATTTCGGAAGGCGCATGGTGGGAAATAGTACCAGCATGCAGCAAGTTGTCGATTTGTTAAAATTTGAATTTTAAAATGATAATTATTACAATTATCGTAATATAGAGTTAACGTAAATGAGAGGGTATTAAAGCAGGTGAGGTACTTAGTAGAAACAATCATAACATTGGGTGATAGATGCAGAACAGGGAAGAGAAACAAAAGGGATTTTAAAAAACTGCCATTTCAAAGAGTGAAAAGTGATATTACGCGAACAGTCTATCACAATGAGAGTAAAAGTTATTTATTGTTTGTAGAGTCAGTCGAATCATGGACAACCAGACAACAGGTAAAAAAATGTTTAGCGTTTGAGTAATCTGGATTTTTTGAAGAACATTGAGAATATAAAAGACAACTGAAAACAGTAGTGTAAATGTTCAAAGTAAAGCCTAGACACACACAAAAATCATGAAAAAGAACATTAGGGACATGTTGTGACATTTGGAACAATGAAAGGCTGATGAGGTAAGGGAGCGCAGCAATAAGTTATTAGATAATGGCAGTCAAAAAGTGAAATAACACATAAATTAAAAAATGTGGAGAGACATGGTTGCCTATGCCAGCAGGCATGATATTTGACGAAGATGATGATGAAATATAGGAACTGGAAGGCAAACTACAATGTGCCAACGTTGTCTTGACCATTCCTATGATAGATTCTGCCATGATATTACACAACCACTAATACAAACATGTTATAAAACAAAAATATCTGATAATATCTTTCTTGAACATAACATAAACACAGTTCCGACAGCTGTTACTCTAAAAAAGAGGTTGTTTATATGACAGCTGCAATGCTGGGCTTAAGGAGTTAATTCTGAATGTAACTTTCAGGTCCAAGCGAACGTGATTTTTGCATCGCACAGAACCTCAGTGAGATCGTTAAAATAGTTACCGGCACTCAAAATTATTTAACATTTCCAACAAATGTTAACATCTCCAACATAACAGATGGAAGTGGTTTGCTTCATGGCTGGAGGGGTTGTGCGACAGCATGCCTATGTGATGAAAGTGCACATGATGATGGTGATCATCCTATGGTCTTGGTACCCTTTTCTTAATGGAATCCTTGACAACGTTCACAACCTTGTATGGATCAATGTTCACATTGGTGGCCTGCATAGAGAAACCACTATTAATATATGGAACAGCAAGACTCAAACATTTCACATTTATTATAGAGAAGCCACCATTAATATGTGGAACAGAGAGACTAAAACATTTCATATTTATTATAGAGAAGCCACCATTAATATGTGGAACAGAGAGACTAAAACATTTCATATTTATTATAGAGAAGCCACCATTAATATATGGAACAGCAAGGCTAAAACATTTCACATTTATTATAGAGAAGCCACCATTAATATGTGGAACAGAGAGACTAAAACACTTCATATTTATTATAGAGAAGCCACCATTAATATAAGAAACAGAGAGACTAAAACATTTCATATTTATTATAGAGAAGCCACCATTAATATAAGGAACAGAGAGACTAAAACATTTCACATTTATTATAGAGAAGCCACCATTAATATAAGGAACAGAGAGACTAAAACATTTCACATTTATTATAGAGAAGCCACCATTAATATAAGGAACAGAGAGACTAAAACATTTCACATTTATTATAGAGAAGCCACCATTAATATAAGGAACAGCGAGACTAAAACATTTCACATTTATTATAGAGAAGCCACCATTAATATAAGGAACAGCGAGACTAAAACATTTCACATTTATTATAGAGAAAGACTTTAATAGTAGAGAACAGATACACTATCATCTACCTATCTATTAACCTTTCGAGTCGTGGCCGGCCCATAGGGCATAGACCAAGATACTCTTTCTCTTATCTTAATTATTATTCTAGCAGTTTCCAATCCTTATAAAGATCTTTTATCAAATCTCGCCATTTTTCTCTGTTCTGGGCAAGCAACTCTATCTCATTGAGGAAGCCGATTCCTGCTGCTCTTGCCTCTCTGATCAATGTTCTTCTCAGTGTCTCTCTGGGTCGGCATCTTTTCCTCTTACCTGTTGTTTCCCACATGAGGGCTTGTTTTGCTATTCGGTTATTATCTCTTCTCATCACATGTCCAACATATGACCATATACACTATCATAAAAAAAAAAAAAGTAAAGTACCCCCGTCACGCCAAGTGGCGTATAGGGAAATATGGTGTTAGTGACCCTATATTTTACAGACCTTCAGCACATGATTTTTGGGGTAATGTGGTCAGTATTACGCCCGTGCTGCTTTACTTTCCCAGAAAAAAATCCGGTACCCATTTAAGGCTGGGTGAACCCGGAAGCCGTCGGTTGGGATCGAACCCTACCCCTTGTCCGTGGTAGTCCAGTTCACTAACGACTGAGCTATCGCGGCTCCCATACACTATCATAGTTTGCATTTATTCTAGAGAAGTCACCTAGATATAGAACAGATACACGACCACATTTCCCATTTACGTTAGAGAAACCACCATGATACAGAGCAGAGAAACTAAACATTTCACATTTAACATTATAGAGAAACCACAATATAGAACAGGTACACTAAAACAATTGAAACTTATAATAGAGAAAAATTACCATAGCAGATAGTTCTGTCTAACAGAACTTTACAAATCTGGTAAATTTTTCACTGATTTAACAAGAAGTAGACTTCATAACTGATGCTTTATGCTAGTGCCGGTGTTAACTTAAAAGCTGCACAAGTTGCGGTTTTTATTTGCGATTTCTCTCTGGGGCAACCACCCCTGATCTCTGCAGCAAGGGCCAGCTTGAAACGTTAATTACTTATCAATGGAAAAAATAAGTGTACCTCAAAAGAATTAGTTATCTGCCTGTGTGGCTAGGGACCCCTGTGCACACGGTTGCCAGGGAAAAATTGATTAACATGCAATATTCAATTCCTAGTCTCTAGGGACTTTACCAGAGGTCAAAGCTGGTCGAACACAAATAAAAATGTTTTGCTAACCACACTACTCATATATACATGAGCTGATGGTCACGGACAAATAAGGACACTAATACCATATTCTCCATATGCCACAAAGCATAAGATGTTCTTTTTTTTTTCATTTGCATTCCAACATCTATAGGATAAGTAGTTTGACCATGGAGATCACAGCTGTAACTAAAGCTTTGGCCTGGTTAGAAACACAACCTTTTACTCATGTGTGTTTTCTGAGTGGCTCGATGAGTGGCTCATGAAAATCGAAAGAGGCTGGGCATGAAGACAGTGGTTGGAGTCATTAAAGAATTCAGGACTGAATGAGATCTGTTTCATCTTCGTTCCTGGACACTCTGGCATGAAAGGAAACAAATGAGCTGAGAGCCTTACAACTGCCATGGGTGTGTAATGGACTGGGTTGACATTCTGAATGCCCTCAGGGAGGGAGACAAGACACGCTGATGACTCAATTAATAATAATGAATTTACAACCATGTTCAGAGTGCATGAACATCGGGTCAAAACTGGGGATGCCAGAAAGGAGTGCAGCATGGGAAAACATTGCAGAATAACAAATCAAGACAGAACTGGAGTCTGCACACACTGAAGGACATTCTTGTGAGCCCTTATGAACATGTTCGATGTTCAATGAGGATGATCCGTCAACTAAACTAAACTTTCTGTGGGAGAGACAATCTGCAGCTTTTAGATCTTTGCTCATCTCCTTCTTTTGTCATATTTCAGAGTGAAATCTTCAGCTTGAAACAACTGTAAATGAATAGATTTGGCTTAAAAAACTGTAGGTGGAAAAACTGGTTCACAAAAGTCACATTCAAATTTATTGTTTCCAAAAAAAAAATGTAAAAAACTTACAGTAAACAACTCAAGGGCACTAATATCAGTCCGAATCTCCGTCATGATGCCCCTTGTGATAATTCGAACAAATGCTGGGATTCTTCCTGCCTGGGCTGACTTGTCCTTGGGAAATGAGATAGAAATGGACATGAACAATTAGTTAATGTGGCTACGTCTGGAACCAATGAAATGGTCTACAGGAAATTGTTTGGGAGTAGAGACTGTTGTAACATTTTAATAAAATAATATTATAACATTTCAACAACATTATAACATTTTAACAACATTATAACAACCATAACGTTCTCTCACAGTAACAAAGGCAGTATCATTTTCTCAACATAACAAGAACTGTACATTTCTTAAAGAAACAATAACTGTAGTGCTCTTTTCTTAAGATTAAAAGACATCTCAATATAATGACTTACTTGAATTATGTCTCGTTGTTCACCAAAAAAAATTAATGACCCATTCTGCTCCCTAAATTAACCACCCATTCTGCTTCCCCAAATTAACAACCCATTCTGCTTCCCCAAATTAACAACCCATTCTGCTCCCCCAAATTAACGACCCTTTCTGCTCCCCAAATTAACAACCCATTCTGCTTCCCCAAATTAACAACCCATTCTGCTCCCCAAATTAACAACCCATTCTGCTCCCCCAAATTAACGACCCTTTCTGCTCCCCAAATTAACGACCCTTTCTGCTTCCCAAAATTAACAACCCATTCTGCTCCCCCAAAATAATGACCCTTTCTGCTCCCCAAATTAACAACCCATTCTGCTCCCCCAAAATAACGACCCTTTCTGCTCCACAAATTAATGACCCATTCTGGTAAAATTAACCACCCATTCCTTTCAGCAAATAACCAACTATTCTGTTCAACAAATTAACCACCCATTATGAATGAATATCTGTATCAAATTAACCATCCAATCCACCAAAAAAAAAAAAAGCAACCTCTGTGACCAAGAAATATTCCCCTCATTCTGTCCACCAAACAGTCATTATCTTATCCACAAAATGATGATCAATCACCCAACATCCAGTAATTAGCCACTCACATTAAACCTATCCAGCATTCAGGGTCACACAACTTACCATGGCAGGGAACCCGCCCCCTAAGGAGAAGGAATACTTTTTAAGGTCATCCATGAAAGCTGAAAATTCAAAGGAAACAAAACATTTCATGAAAGCTGAAAAATCAAAGGAAACAAAACATTTCATGAAAGCTGAAAAATCAAAGGAAACAAAACATTTCATGAGAGGTAGTGACTCAAGTTATGGGTTTTTAGTTAACACATCCTGGACCATTAAAAGACATATCAGATCAATAATGAAACTCTATTTGACCATTAACCAACATATTAGTTTGGATGGATATGTTTCTAAGCCTCAAAGTTTCACCCACTGTGTTTACTCTTATTCATGTTTCTAAGCCTCAAAGTTTCACCCACTGTGTTCACTCTTATTCATGTTTCTAAGCCTCAAAGTTTCACCCACTGTGTTCACTCTTATTTATGTTTCTAAGCCTCAAAGTTTCACCCACTGTGTTCACTCTATTCATGTTTCTAACCTTAAAGTTTCACCCACTGTGTTCACTCTTATTCATGTTTCTAACCTTAAAGTTTCACCCACTGTGTTCACTCTTATTCATGTTTCTAACCTCAAAGTTTCA
This sequence comes from Megaustenia siamemsis, assembly GCA_032433765.1. Lineage (NCBI taxonomy): Eukaryota > Metazoa > Mollusca > Gastropoda > Stylommatophora > Ariophantidae > Megaustenia > Megaustenia siamemsis. Next base: position 7,862,079 of record JAVIAB010000091.1, on the reverse strand, counting down.
CCCACTGTGTTCACTCTTATTCATGTTTCTAAGCCTCAAAGTTTCACCCACTGTGTTATCTTGAAACAACTATATATAGGAAGAGTAAGACCAGTCCTAGAGTATGGTGTCACAGCCTTGGCTACAGCTTCCAAATCACAGCTTAGCAAAGTTAACAGAACACAAAACCAGGCTGCCCGTATCATGGGTACAAATAATAATACATAAATATTATTATATGGGGAACTTCCGAGGCGATTATAGGGAATAATAGAACAAAGGAGTATGTGTTAGCACTCGGAAAAATTGACAGACAAACAACAATAGAAAAAAACGAAGAACAATATATGGTCTGAAGCGGGATCGAACCCGTACTCAGTGGCACCGCGCCTTGCCACGAGAAGCCAAACGCTTGGCACACTGCCACGCAGCCAACTAAAAAATTGGCTATTTATGTATTATTATTTGTACCCAGTATATAACCACTGGAAACTACTATTCGTGCTGATTCGTCCAATAAATGTTTGTCTACAACACAAGTATTCAGCCCTACTGGGAGATACTTGTATTAATAGGAAAGTACAAATATACAATTTATTTCCGGTCTGTGATCGTTACCCTATGCTATAGTCATTGAGTACGCCTTCGTGTAAGACACTGCTACAATAGCCAATTTTTTAGTTGGCTGCGTGGCAGTGTGCCAAGCGTTCGGCTTCTCGTGGCAAGGCGCGGTGCCACTGAGTACGGGTTCGATCCCGCTTCGGACCATATATTGTTCTTCGTTTTTTTCTATTGTTGTTTGTCTGTCAATTTTTCCGAGTGCTAACACATACTCCTTTGTTCTATTATGCCCGTATCATCACTGCTGCTATGAAATCTACACCTATCGAGACTCTAGAAACAGTAACAGGTTTACAACCCTTAGAAGACAGACAGAAAACTAAAGTAATGCAACTAGCGGAGAAATATAAAAGGCTTCCTAGCCATCCCATGCAAAAGAATAACTGGCTTCAGAAAAGGAAGATTAAAGAGGAGCAACTTCGCTGCAATCTCCAAAGAACTGGCAACTAGTGACCCAGTACTGTCCCAAACAATGCAGAAACCCATAAGCCCATCTGATATGACTCCTCATGGGAAACACAAAATACCAGAACTTAAGGAAGACATAATAGGAATCATGAAAAAAGACACCCATACAGACACAGAGAGAAAACGCATAGCAGAAAAACACACAAACGACAACTACCCACAGAACTCCTGGTCACACATATACACAGATGACTCTGCTACAAATGTCACCAGAAATGGAGGAGGAGGTGTGTTCTTGAGGCTGAATAACCAGGATGAGATTACTAAGTCAATAGCTACTGGAAAATTCTCAAACAACTATAAAGCAGAAACCAAAGACCTCAAAGATGCTGCAAAACTGGCTATCCAACACAAAAATATTATGCACAAGAAATTGGTGATACTGACTGATGTACTGTCAGTCCTAACAGCTCTAAAAACCCACAGGAACAGTGAGCTAGATGACTTGAGAACAACCCTAGACCAACTGTGCAACAACTTCCAGAGAGTGGTCATCCAGTGGATACCAACACACTGTAATATACACGGGAACGAACGCGCAGACAAATTAGCTAAAGAGGGAGGGAGATTACCACAAGAGAACCATCTGATCAGCTACGATGAAGCCAAATCCATCATCAAAGGCCAGTACCATGAAAAATGGAAACAAGAACACCCAAAGTATAACGAGAGGGATGGATACTTCCAACTATCAAGGAGGGATCAAGTCATCATACTTCGCTTACGCACTGGCCACAACAGAATGAGAAACCACATGTTCACTGAACTCAAAATAGGAACTACCAGCCAATGCCACTGTACACTGGATAACATGACTACAAAACATGTTCTACAGGATTGCCCCCAGTACACAGACCTGAGAAGGACAATGTGGTTCACACCCACCTCCCTGGAAGAGAAACTATACAGGGCAATCGAATCACTTAGACAGCTGCCTTCATAAGAGAGTCCGGAATCCTAGTCTCAATGAGCCATGATCACAGAAGAAGGAGAAGACTTTATTCATGTTTCTAAGCCTCAAAGTTTCACCCACTGTGTTCACTCTATTCATGTTTCCAAGCCTCAAAGTTTCACCCATTCTGTTCACTCAATTCATGTTTCTCAACCTCAAAGCTTCACCCACAGAATTCACCCTATTCATATTCCTAAGCCTTGGAATTTCACTCACTGTGTTCACTCTTGATGTTTCTAAGCCTCAAAGTTTCACCCATTGAATTCATTCTATTCATGTTTCTAAGCTTCAAAGTTTCACCCACTGTGTTCACTATATTAATGCTTTTCAGCCTCAAAGTTTCACCGTGTGCTCATCATTTGATCAAAAAGCCATTTTGAAATTGTAAACAATAAGTATCAGATCATTAAGATAACAACAATTTATATTTAGAAATTACAGTTGGACAAGAGAAGCCACCTTTGGCATGAGAATGTTAATAGAAAAATACACAGAAGTAAACAAACCAGTTTCAGCATGCTTCATACACTACATCAAAACAGAATACACTATAAACAACTAATAAAATGCCTGAAAGATATACATCTGAATGATGCAGACATAAGACTAATACATAATTTATACCGAGAACAGACAGTTATGATAAAATACAACAATGAGAGCTCTGAACCTTAAGACATAAAAAGAGGAATAAAATGACTGCATTCTAATACCAGGGAGCCGCGATAGCTCAGTGGTTAGTGAATTGGACTACAAAGGACAAGAGGTAAGGTTCGATCCCAACCGACGGCTTCCGGGTTCAACCAGCCTTTAATGGGTATCAGATTTTTTCTGGGAAAGTAAAGCGGCACGGGCGTAATACCGACCACATTACCCCAAAAATCATGTGCCGAAGGTCTGTAAAATTGATGGTCACTAACACCATATTTCCTATACACCACTTGGTGTGACAGGGGTACTTTACTTTTTTTTTACTATTCTAACACTGTGTTTATTCAATTTGTACACTGAGCATATATCTAAAAACAACATGGGGAAGCCGGGCCTAAACATTAATGGATATATAATCAATAATCTAAGATATGCTAATGATACTGTATTAATAATGAAAAAAAAAATCCATAAGACTTACAACAACTAGTTTACAAAATAAACAAGACAAGCAAAGAATATGGTTTGGATATAAATATAAGCAGAGAAAATAGACATAATATACAAGTGGATACCAAGGTAGATAACAAGAACCTAGAAGGAGTTCAAGAATATATTTATTTTCGGCTTGGTACAACAAATGATGGAAAATGTAGACATCAACATAAGAATAGGAATGGCAAAAAGCAATTTTAACAACGTCAAAAATGTAACCACATCAAAGCAGATAACATCGGAACTAAAACCATAAATTGTAAAATGTTATATTTACTCAACATTCCTGTATGGTGCAGAAACATGGACATTAAAAAAGAAATCAGAGTAAAAAAATTGAAGCCTTTGAAACGTGGATTTATAGACAGATGAGGAGAACTGGGTGGAAGGAAAAGAAGAGAAACAAGAAAGTTCTAAATCAGCTGAAAAAGACCCAAAAAAAATAATTAACACTAATTGGAAAAGACAACTGAAATTTTTGGGACAAGTAAAGAGACACAATACCCTACTAAAAGTCATCTTGAAAGGGAAAGTGGAAGGTAGGCAAGGCAGAGGCAGACCAAGACAAATGTGGGCTGATAACATCAAAAGTTGGACAGGAGAACCTGTGACAACTTGCACCATCAAGACAAGAGACAAAGTAAAATGGCGTTCCATGGTAGACAACCTTCGATGTGGAGCCGGCACCCGATGATGATAATGAAGACAGAGATGGTGAAGGCATGAGAAAAACCACCACCAGATGGCAGCACTTACCTCGTAATACATAGTATATGAGCTGGAAAAAGTCATCATCAGCTTCAGGGGCAATAATCACAATTTCGTTGTCTTTTCTTGGAGTCTGAGGAACCAAATTTGTATTTCATGAATTTCAAAAATACAATATTTCAGTAAACTGCTAGCAGAGTTTTCATATCTTGTTGGAACAGATAGTTGTAGCAGTTTAATGGTCATGGAATGCTTCTTTGAAAGAGAAAAAGAAGGAGAAAAGGACTGGTCTTCTGAAAGAGAAACAGATTTATTTGCTGTAAAAGAAAAATATTGATTTTATGAAAGAGAAATGGATTGGCTTTTGTTTTAAAGAGAAAATAAATGATTTTATGAAAGAGAAATGGATTGGCTTTTGTTTTAAAGAGAAAATAAATGATTTTATGAAAGAGAAATGGATTGGCTTTTGTTTTAAAGAGAAAATAAATGATTTTATAGAAAAGAAAAAAGATTAGTTTTTCTGAAAGAGGAAAAGATTAGTTTTTCTGAAAGAGGAAAGGATTAGTTTTTCTGAAAGAGGAAAGGATTCATTTTTCTGAAAGAGGAAAGGATTAGTTTTTCTGAAAGAGGAAAGGATTCATTTTTCTGAAAGAGGAAAGGATTAGTTTTTCTGAAAGAGGAAAAGATTAGTTTTTCTGAAAGAGGAAAGGATTAGTTTTTCTGAAAGAGGAAAGGATTCATTTTTCTGAAAGAGGAAAGGATTAGTTTTTCTGAAAGAGGAAAAGATTAGTTTTTCTGAAAGAGGAAAGAATTAGTTTTTCTGAAAGAGGAAAGGATTCATTTTTCTAAAAGAGGAAAAGATTATTTTTTCTGAAAGAGGAAAGGATTAGTTTTTCTAAAAGAGGAAAAGATTAGTTTTTTTCTAAAAAAGGAAAAGATTAGTTTTTCTAAAAGAGGAAAAGATTAGTTTTTCTAAAAGATGAAAAGATTATTTTTTTCTGAAAGAGGAAAAGATTAGGTTTTCTAAAAGAGGAAAAGATTAGGTTTTCTAAAAGAGGAAAAGATTAGTTTTTTTTCTAAAAGAGGAAAAGATTAGTTTTTCTAAAATAAGAAAAGATTAGTTTTTTTTCTAAAAGAGGAAAAGATTAATTTTTCTGAAAGAGGAAAAGATTAGTTTTTTGTAAAAGAAGAAAAGATTAGTTTTTTTTCTAAAAGAGGAAAAGATTAATTTTTCTGAAAGAGGAAAAGATTAGGTTTTCTAAAAGAGGAAAAGATTAGGTTTTCTGAAAGAGGAAAAGATCAGGTTTTCTGAAAGAGAAAAAGATTAGGTTTTCTAAAAGAGGAAAAGATTAGGTTTTCTAAAAGAGGAAAAGATTAGTTTTTTTTCTAAAAGAGGAAAAGATTAGTTTTTCTAAAATAAGAAAAGATTAGTTTTTTTTCTAAAAGAGGAAAAGATTAATTTTTCTGAAAGAGGAAAAGATTAGTTTTTTGTAAAAGAAGAAAAGATTAGTTTTTTTCTAAAAGAGGAAAAGATTAATTTTTCTGAAAGAGGAAAAGATTAGGTTTTCTAAAAGAGGAAAAGATTAGGTTTTCTGAAAGAGGAAAAGATCAGGTTTTCTGAAAGAGAAAAAGATTAGGTTTTCTAAAAGAGGAAAAGATCAGGTTTTCTGAAAGAGAAAAAGATCAGGTTTTCTGAAAGAGAAAAAGATCAGGTTTTCTGAAAGAGAAAAAGATCAGGTTTTCTGAAAGAGGAAAAGATTAGTTTTTCTGAGAAAAAAAAAGGCAATATAACTAGTCTGATAAAATCATCATCACCATCATCAGGTGCCATGCCTGCTGGCATAGGTGATCATGTCTCTCCACAACTTTCAATCTCGACAGTTATTTATCATTTCTGTTGTTGACCTTCTACCAAGCCATTCTCTTAAGCTGTCTGGTATCTTTTCACTTCGCTTCCCTCTATCTATCTCTTCTTTCGATTTTTCCAGTTATTACAATATATTCCAGCTATTCCCTTCTCATTATATGGCCACAAAAATGATGATTGTTTCTTCCTAATATTGGACATTAGCTCTCTTTTTGCTTTGGCCTTTATCAGTTTTAATAACTCTTCTTAGCTGTCCATGGTATTCTCAACATTCTTTTGTAAAACCACATTTCTACAGCCTCTAGTGACTTTCTTGTCTGTTGTCCTATTGTCCATGATTCACATCCATATGTTAAGACTGGCTCTACATAACATTTAAGAACTCTTTTTCTTGTTTCCATAGTCAAAAATGGATTGCACAGTGTCTTCTTCATTTTTTGGAAAGCTGCTGTTGCCTGAGTCACTCTACATCTCACCTCTGTTGTACATCTACTGTCTGTGGTTAACATTGTTCCTAGATATTTAAATTAATTTACCTGTTTTAATATTGTTCCACTTGTCTTTATTGTGCACCGTAGTGATGTCTTTTTTTGTTGTAACCATTACTTCTGTCTTTTTACTATTAAGGCTGAGTCCCTTATTTTAGCTTTCTTTCACTATGTCTAACATTTCTTGTAACTCATTTTCACTCTTAGCAATTAAGACTATATCACCAGCATACCTTTGATTATTTATATTATGACCTCCGATATGACCTATGATAAAATACCCACTGCAGTTGATTAAGTTGTAAGAATTGCTACCTGACTGATATAAATAGAACATATAGTAGCAGTAAGAAATAGCACTGGATGGACTGAACTTCACATCAACTCCAAATGTTGAGATCTAGCACAGGGAGATTAAAACAATTCACTGAGGTGGATTTGTGCAATAAATGTGCTGGAGACTAAGGAACAAAGAGACGGTGAAGTTATGGAACAAATGGGATGGTAAGGTGGAGATTAAGGGAAAAAAGAGATGGTGAAGTTATAGAACAAATGTGCAGGTAAGGTGGAAACTAAGGAACAAATGTGGTGGAAATTAAGGAAAAAAAAGATGGTGAAGTTATAGAACAAATGTGGTGGTATGGTGGAGATTAAGGAACAAAGAGATGGTGAAGTTATAGAACAAATGTGGCAGTAAGGTGGAGATTAAGGAACAAAGAGATGGTGAAGTTATAGAACAAATGTGGCGGTATGGTGGAGATTAAGGAACAAAGAGTTAGTGAAGTTGTAGAACAAATGTGGCGGTAAGGTGGAGATTAAGGAACAAAGAGATAGTGAAGTTGAAGAACAAATGTGGTGGTAAGGTGGAGATTAAAGAACAAAGAGTTAGTGAAGTTGTAGAACAAATGTGGTGGTAAGGTGGAGATTAAGGAACAAAGAGATAGTGAAGTTGAAGAACAAATGTGGTGGTAAGGTGGAGATTAAAGAACAAAGAGTTAGTGAAGTTGTAGAACAAATGTGGTGGTAAGGTGGAGATTAAGGAACAAAGAGATAGTGAAGTTGAAGAACAAATGTGGTGGTAAGGTGGAGATTAAGGAACAAAGAGATAGTGAAGTTGAAGAACAAATGTAGCAGTAAGGTGGAGATTAAGGAACAAAGAGATAGTGAAGTTGAAGAACAAATGTGGTGGTAAGGTGGAGATTAAGGAACAAAGAGATAGTGAAGTTGAAGAACAAATGTGGTGGTAAGGTGGAGATTAAGGAACAAAGAGATAGTGAAGTTGAAGAACAAATGTGGTGGTAAGGTGGAGATTAAGGAACAAAGAGATAGTGAAGTTGAAGAACAAATGTGGCAGTAAGGTGGAGATTAAGGAACAAAGAGATAGTCAGGTTGTGTAACAATTAGATGATGAATTTATGGTACAAATATATCGTGAAGGTGGGTGGTTTTGGAAAAGAACAAAAGTGGTAGATAAGGATGATTTTAAGGAATCAGAGCTGGTGGTAAAAGATAGAAACAAAGAGATGGTGAGGATTGGTTCATGAAACAAAGAGATTGTTGGGATTGGTTCATGAAACAAAGAGATTGTTGGGATTGGCTCATGAAACAAAGAGATTGTTGGGATTGGTTCATGAAACAAAGCGATAGTGAGGATTGGTTCATGAAACAAAGCGATGGTGAGGATTGGTTCATGAAACAAAGAGATGGTGAGGATTGGTTCATGAAACAAAGAGATGGTGAGGATTGGTTCATGAAACAAAGAGATGGTGAGGATTGGTTCATGAAACAAAGAGATGGTGAGGATTGGTTCATGAAACAGGAGATTGTTGGGATTGGTTCATGAAACAAGAGATTGTTGGGATTGGTTCATGAAACAAAGAGATGGTGAGGATTGGTTCATAAAACAAAGAGATGGTGAGGATTGGTTCATGAAACAAGAGATTGTTGGGATTGGTTCATGAAATAAAGAGATGGTGGGGATTGGTTCATGAAACAAAGAGATGGTGAGGATTGATTCATGAAGCAAAAAGATGGTGGGGATTGGTTCATGAAACAAAGAGATGGTGAGGATTGGTTCATGAAACAAGAGATTGTTGGGATTGGTTCATGAAATAAAGAGATGGTGAGGATTGGTTCATGAAACAAGAGATTGTTGGGATTGGTTCATGAAATAAAGAGATGGTGGGGATTGGTTCATGAAATAAAGAGATGGTGGGGATTGGTTCATGAAATAAAGAGATGGTGGGGATTGGTTCATGAAATAAAGAGATGGTGGGGATTGGTTCATGAAATAAAGAGATGGTGGGGATTGGTTCATGAAACAAAGAGATGGTGAGGATTGATTCATGAAGCAAAAAGATGGTGGGGATTGGTTCATGAAACAAAGAGATGGTGGGGATTGGTTCATGAAGCAAAGAGATGGTGAGGATTGGTTCCGAAAACAAAAGGGTGATGAAGATAAGTTTTTGGAATAAAAAGGTAGTTGGTAAAAATGAGTTTTTGGAGCAAAGAGAGTAGTGAAGTTGAGTTTATAGAAGCATATGAGAACCACTGTTCTACCATCATCATCAGGTCGTTTGTCCCTTGCAGAACGTTGCATTCACCACAGCCCGTCTGATAGAATCTCTGTCTATAGTCAGAACTCGCACAGAATGTTGCATTCACTACAGTCCATCCAAAAGAATCTGTATCTGGTTGGTTGTTGGTTGCATTCGCCCAATGACTAAAGTATTCTAGAGTATCGTGGTAGACTAGAATATTCCTCTTCATCATCCGCCCTTACAAGGACGTAGTGGACGTGTCTGTGTTGTGTTGTGGTCTGCAGTATAACTGTTATATTTTGCGCCTTTCGGCCCAACACATCCGACTTCAGCACAACTTTTTTGAGTACCGGGTTGTCTTCCCTCTTCGATCCCTGCACGCTTGGCCAAACTAGACAGGTTAGTCTGTTACTGGAGGCACCACGAAGAGGTGGAGCAGGGTCTGGATGGTTTTGGTTCTCCGATCCTGGCGCAAGCCATCAGCTGTGGGTCGTTGACAACTTCCAGCTCTGGTGCTGGGAGGCACGCCTTCGCCTCCATCTGTATCTAGTCAGACCTCTCACTTCTCATGTTCAAAGCCTCTTTGATATCTCAAAATGATCTTCTTCTAGGTCTGACCTGATGCATCACCCAGGAACTATGCCTTCCATTACTGTCCTTTCCAGCTCGCTGTGCCTTTTGATGTGGCCATAATATTTTAATTTCGTGTGTAGAAGTATGTTTGTAAGCCAGTTCATTTTAATGTTTAAATCTTTTAACATGTATTCATTGCTCTTTTTCATTATCCAACGTATCTTAAGGATTTTTTTTAGCATTTTTTTTTTAACTGAATCAATTTTCTTCCTTGCTGTTTGCAAGATTGCCTATGATTTACGACCGTATGTTGCTATCAAGAAGGTACATGTCCTCAGTAATTTTTATTTTACTGCCTTGCTGTATTGTACAACATGTTCTTCATGCTGTTTAGTTTTTGTGATGCTATTGCTAATCTTCTTTTGATCTCTTTCCGACAGTCTCCATTGTTAGTTACTACAGATCCCATATATTCATAGTTTGTTGCAGTTTCAACTTTTTCACTGTTGATGATGATTTTAGTTTGGTTTTTTGTTTTGTCAATGGACATTATCTTAGTTTACTACAAGGAAGAAGATAAACTACTCATGGGCTGATGATGCACTTGGTATGCACAAGCATAAACACACAAACACAAACACCAACAAACAAGAATAAACACACACACACACGTAATACAAAAAGCAAGAATAAACACAGACACAAAACAAGCATAAACACAAACAAACACAAACAACAAGCATAAACACACACACACAGAAAAAAAAACAAGCATACACACACAAACACAAACAACAAACACAAACAACAAGCATAAACACCAACACAAAAAAACAAGCATGAACACACACAAACAACAAGCATAAACACACACACACAAACACAAAAACAAGCATAAACACACACAAACACAAAAAAACAAGAATAAACACTCACACGCAATAAATACAAAAAACAAGCATAAACAAACACACATAAATACCAAAAAAAGCATACACACACACATAAATACAAGAACACAAGCATAAACACACAAGCACAAGTACCCACCAAACTGGCTAAGGCAACAGCTGACTTGTACTGTGCAGCCAGCCCCAGGGCAGAATACAAACTAACCAAGTCAGTGAAGTAATTGCTGTGCAGGTCGGAGAAGTAGTCCTGGCCAGCAAGTCTCCAGGTCTCCACCATGCCTGCCAAGAGAAAACAGTACAAGTCAAAACTAAATCGGAGGCGAAGGCGAGCCTACCAGCACTAGAGCTGGAAGTTGTCAGCGACCCACAGCTGATAGCTTGCGCCAGGATCGGTGAACAAAAGCCATCCAGACCCTGCTCCACCTCTCTGCGGTGCCTCCAGTAACAGACTAACTTGTCTAGTCTGGCCAAGAGTGCAGGGATCGAAGAAGGAAGACAACCCGGTACTCAAAAATGTCATGCTGAAGTCGGATGTGTTGGGCCAAAAGGCACAAATATAACAGTTATACTGCAAACCACAACACAACACAGACACGTCCACTACATCCTTGTAAGGGCGGATGATGAAGAGGAATATTCTAGTCTACCACGATACTCTAGAATACTTTAGTCATCGAGCAAACGCAACCAACCAACCAAAACTAAATCAATCACGGGGGGAGGGTGTCTGGTTGGTCTCAAGGCAAAACTCCGGCCTCGAGACAGAGAGGTTGTGGGTTCAAATCCTGGCTGCACCAGTTCGGGTTTTTATTTATGATTTCTCTCTGTGGTAACAACCACTGGTCTCAGCAGCCAGACCCGGCTTGAAACGTCTGTTACTCATGGACTGAAAAAATATGAGTATCTCCAAAGACGGAGTTATCTGCCTGTGTGGGGAGGGACCCCTGTGCACATGGCTGCCAGGGAAAAATGGATTAACATGCAAAATTCAGTTCCTAGTCTCTAGGGACTTCATCAGAGGGAAAAGCTGGCGAACAAAAAAAAATCAAAGAGCAGGTACCTTTTGGAAACATAGCCACGGACAGGCTCTCTCCATTCATCCTTACTCTTAGACTTTTTCTCACTATTCTGCAATCTCTGTTTGTCTGCCTGTCTATTTATCTATCTATTGTCTTTTAAGTCTGCCTGGCTTCCTGCCTGTCTATCTTGTCCTTTCAAGTCTGCCTGTCTGTCTATCTATCTATTGTTCTTTCGAGTCTGCCTGGCTTCCTGCCTGTCTACCAATTCATAGTTCTTTCAAGTCTGCCTGTCTACCAATCCATAGCTCTTTCGAGTCTGCCTGGCTTCCTGCCTGTCTACCAATCCATAGTCCTTTCAAATCTGCCTGGCTTCCTGTCTGTCTACCAATCCATAGTCCTTTTGAGTCTGCCTGGCTTCCTGCCTGTCTACCAATCCATAGTCCTTTCAAATCTGCCTGGCTTCCTGTCTGTCTACCAATCCATAGTCCTTTTGAGTCTGCCTGGCTTCCTGCCTGTCTACCAATCCATAGTCCTTTCAAATCTGCCTGGCTTCCTGTCTGTCTACCAATCCATAGTCCTTTTGAGTCTGCCTGGCTTCCTGCCTGTCTACCAATCCATAGTCCTTTCGAGTCTGCCTGGCTTCCTGCCTGTCTACCAATCCATAGTCCTTTCGAGTCGATGATGGCATATAGGGCAGAAATTCTAGACCTTCATGTCCGATAATCTTTGTTATCAAGTGTCACACACTCTGCAGGAACCACATTGATCTCACAAAACGATTCTGTTCTGGGTGAGTTGTTGTCTTGGCAAGGGAGCTAACTTCTGCTGCTGTTGCCTCTCACCTCAGTCTTCTGTTTAGTGGTTCTCTAGGTTTTCCTCTTTTTCTTTGACCCTCTGGTTCCCATTTGAGCGCTTGCTTTGTTGTCTCTTCTCATCACATAACCAACATATGACCACCCTCTTCTCTTGTTTATAGTTGATTTTTGTTTCATGGTCTGTCATTTCTCTTATTTCTCCAATAGTCTTAAATTCATTCTATGGTATACAAAGTATTTTCCTGAAGCATTTGTTTCCAAATGTACCCTGTTTCTTTTCTCCTTATTCTATCTATTGTTCTTTAGAGCCGAAGACGGCACATAGAGCAGAAATTTTAGACTCTTATGTCTAACGATATTTCACTGTCCTGCACAGGACCTGCATTGTGTCTCGCCACACAGCTCTGTTCTGTGTGAGTTGCTCAATCTTGCAGAGGAAGCTGATGCCTGCTGTTGTTACTTCTCTCTTTAATGTTCTATTTACTGTTTATCATTATTAACTTCCAGTTAATGTCAATGTTATTGAGTGTTTCTATTATTTTTCTTTTCCATATAATCTTAGTAAAAATAAGTAAAAAAAAAAGAGCCCTGTCACGCCAAGTGGCATTTAAGGAATATTTTGTCAGTGAGCATAATTGGTAGAGACTTTCAGCACATGATTTTTTGGGGTAATAGGGTCGGTATTACACCTGTGCTGCTTTACTTTCCCAGAAAAAATCTGGTACCCATTTAAGGCTGGGTGGACTTGGAAGCTATCAATCAGGATCAAACCCAACCCTCTTGTCCTTTGTAGTAAAGCTCACTAACCACTGAGCTACGGTGGCTCCCATTTAATCTTAGGCCTTCCCTATTTCCTTGTGTATCCTGTGACGAAATTTATCTTGCTATGCTGACATCGGATTTCCTTTGTGTCCAATCTATCTCGATTACTTACTCACAATCTGTTCATCAAACTACAATCTGTGATTGTAAACTCTCTGTCTATGAAGATCTCTAGGTCAAGACTAATATAATAAATGTTCTCCATGAAGCAATAATGATATCTTCCTTATAACTTCCCTTAAAAAACAGATAAAATTGCCGGCATTTAAATCATTCAACATAAAAATTAAACGCCATGAAAATCACGTGGCATAATAACAGCAAGGCAGTAAAATTAATATTATGGAGTGCATGTATCTTCCCGATAGCAACATAATGTTGTGAACCATGGACAATTTCGCAAACAGCAAGGAAGAAAAATTGATTAATTTGAAACAAAATCCTACAGAAAAATCCTTAAGATACCTTTGATAATGAAAAAGAGCAATGAAGACATATAAGAAGAATTAAACAAACTGGATTATAAACAACATTCTATGGAGGAAATTGAAATACTATGGCCACATCAAAAGACACAGTGGGCTGGAAAGAACAACAATGGACGGCTTGTTTCTTGGGTGAAGCATGAGGAGCAGACCAAGAAGGTGGTTTTGAGACATTAAGGAAACTTTGAACATAACAACAGAAGAAGTAGGAGATCTGGCTAGAGATAGAAATTCTTTCAGATGGGTTGTGGTGAATGCAATGTTCTGTGGGAGATCTGGCTTGAGACTAAAGATTCTTTCAATTGGGTTGTGGTGAATGCAATGTTCTGTGGGAGATCTGGCTTGAGACTAAAGATTCTTTCAATTGGGTTGTGGTGAATGCAATGTTCTGTGGGAGATCTGGCTAAAGACAGAAATTCTTTCAAATGGGTTGTGATGAATGCAACGTTCTGTGGGAGATCTGAAAAGAGACAAAAGATTCTTTCAGATGGGCTGTGGTGAATGCAATGTTCTGTGGGAGATCTGGCTAAAGACTGAAATTCTTTCAATTGGGTTGTGGTGAATGCAACGTTCTGTGGGAGATCTGGCTAAAGACAGAAATTCTTTCAGACGGACCGTGGTGAATGCAATGTTCTGCAAAGGACATGCAACCTGATGATGAATATCGTTTACTATCAGTGAAAGAAACTGGAAAAATCTGGCTACAGATCGTAGCACATGGAGAACAAAAATTTAAAAAATGGCACAGCAACGCATAAGCAAGTACTGACCATGTGACCAGCTCATCATGTGTTATGATATTTTTCCCCCTCCATCATGAAGCAGGACAAACAGTCAAGTTCACATAATCGCAAAACTTGAGCTCGGAGGAACATAAAGCCTCACCTTGATATCTGTATGGACTAAGGAACACTTGATTGTGAGGGTGGAGTTGGCTGGAACCTGATTTGGGCAGCAGGTCCCAAATGACCGCAGGGTAGAGAGCAATGGTGTCATGAGCATGAGCCTTTTTGAGCCTGGGAACAATAAGCAATGAGGTCATTTTATTGATAGCAAGCAATTTGACAAAAATATTGTCATATTCACATGGGAGTTTATGAGGGGTGTCTGTGGGTTCACCTGAATGTCATATTCACTTAGACGTTTATGAGGGGTGTCTGTGGGTTCACCCAAATGTCATATTCACATGGGAGTTTATGAGGGGAGTCTGTGGGTTCACCTGAATGTCATATTCACATGGGAGTTTATGAGGGGTGTCTGTGGGTTCACCCGAATGTCATATTCACATGTGAGTCTATGAGGGGTGTCTGTGGGTTCACTCGAATGTCATATTCACATGGGAGTCTATGAGGGGTGTCTGTGGGTTCACCCGAATGTCATATTCACATGGGAGTCTATGAGGGGTGTCTGTGGGTTCACCCAAATGTCATATTCACATGGGAGTTTATGAGGGGTGTCCGTGGGTTCACCTGAATGTCATATTCACATGGGAGTCTATGAGGGGTGTCTGTGGGTTCACCCAAATGTCATATTCACATGGGAGTTTATGAGGAGTGTCCATGGGTTCACCTGAATGTCAGATTCACATGGGAGTTTATGGGGGGTGTCCATGGGTTCACTCAAATGTTATATTCACTTGAGAGTTTATGAGGGGTGTCTGTGGGTTCACCCGAATGTCATATTCACATGGGAGTCTATGAGGGGTGTCTGTGGGTTCACCCGAATGTCATATTCACATGGGAGTCTATGAGGGGTGTCCGTGGGTTCACCTGAATGTCATATTCACATGGGAGTTTATGAGGGGTGTCTGTGGGTTCACCCGAATGTCATATTCACATGTGAGTCTATGAGGGGTGTCTGTGGGTTCACCCGAATGTCATATTCACATGGGAGTCTATGAGGGGTGTCTGTGGGTTCACCCGAATGTCATATTCACATGGGAGTCTATGAGGGGTGTCTGTGGGTTCACCCAAATGTCATATTCACATGGGAGTTTATGAGGGGTGTCCGTGGGTTCACCTTAATGTCATATTCACATGGGAGTCTATGAGGGGTGTCTGTGGGTTCACCCAAATGTCATATTCACATGGGAGTTTATGAGGAGTGTCCATGGGTTCACCTGAATGTCAGATTCACATGGGAGTTTATGAGGGGTGTCCATGGGTTCACCCGAATGTCATATTCACTTAGACGTTTATGAGGGGTGTCCATGGGTTTACCTAAATGTCATATTCACATGGGAGTTTATGAGGGGTGTCCATGGGTTCACCTGAATGTCATATTCACTTAGACGTTTATGAGGGGTGTCCAGGTCATATTCACATGGGAGTTTATGAGGGGTGTCCATGGGTTCACCTGAATGTCATATTCACATGGGAGTTTATGAGGGGTGTCCATGGGTTCACCCGAAGACTAAAAGAATAGTTGACCTTCATGATAGTTTTAGCTTACAGAATCCGACGCAAGATATCTCTCTTCATCATCTACCCTCAGAAGGACACTCATCATTATCAAGTACTGTGCCTGCTGGCGTAAGTGATCATATTTCTCCATATGTTACAGCCACACACTGACTCTATTGATAAACAATAGTCCAAAATTTGCATTTTATTTCCATGTCTATCACCGTGAGTAATAATAATAATCTCATAAAAGAATAACATGTTTGATAAATTCACACACACTTCACAGTCAAATGAAAAATCACAGTTTTACAAGGATATCAAGGCAGGGATAAATTTTTGTTAAAAACTTGAAAGATATCATCATCATCAAGTACCATGCCTGCTAGCGTAGGTGATCATGTCTCTGCACAACTTTCTATCTCGACAGTTTATGTATCATTTCTGTTGTTGCCTTTCAGCTAAGCCATTCTCTTAAGCTGTCTGGTATCTTTTCTCTTTGCTTCCCTCTATCTCTTTGTCCTTCAATTTTCCCAGTTGTTACTATTTATTCCAGCTTTTTTCTTCTCATTACATGACCAAAAAATGATGATGATAGACATTAAGTGGATGTAAATGTGTTAGTATTGCTGCCTGCAGTAAGAACTATAATATTTACACCTTTCAGCCCAACACATCCATCTTTGGCATGGCGTTTTTGAGTACCAAATTGCCTTCCCTCACAATCCCTGCTTGCTGGGCCAGATTAGATGGGCTAGTCTGTTATTAGAGGCACATTGAAGAGGTGGAGTAGGGTCTGGATGGTTCTGGCTTACCCGTCCTGGCACAGGCAATCAGCTAGGAGTCGCTGACAGCATACAGCACATCTCCAATTATGTGAGTTGATTACTCATGCTATGTCATACCTCTATCTATCTGTTGACCTTTCCAGTTGTGGCCAGCCCAAAGGGCATAGACCCAGATACTTTTTCTCTTCTAAATTTTCTTTCTAGCAGTCTTAATCCTTGGATAGATCTTTTATCAAATCTCGCCATTTGTCTTTGTTCCATGCAAGCATTTCAATCTCATTGAGGGAACTAATTCCTGCTGCCTTTGCCTCTCTGATCAATGTTCTCAGTGTCTCTCTGAATCTGCCTCTTTTCCTCCTACCTGTTGTTTCCCACGTGAGGACTTGCTTTGTTATTCAGTTATTATCTCTTCTCATCACATGTCCAGTGTCTTTTCTTGATTACTGAAGATATTAGTGGTTGATTGGCGATTTCTCTAATTTCCTCGTTTGTTTTAAATTCGTTTCACACTATACCAAGTATTTTCCTTAGACACTTATTTCCAAATGCGTTGAACTTTGATTCTATGTCTGTTGTTGTTTTCCATTTCTCGCATGCATACATAAGGGTTGATAGTATGTTTGATTTGAATAGTCTAAGTTTTGTTTTTGTGCCGATGTGTTTTGATTTCCACATTTTCTCAAGGCTTTTGAAGGAAATTGCTGCTTTAGCTATCTGATTCTAATTTCTTTACTTGTATCCCCCTTCCAGATCAATGTGACTTCCAAGATAGAAGTTACTTCACAGCTGTGCATTTTCATTTCAAAGTAGCACTTTAGTTCCAATTTTGACAATTTTGCAGCATTTATGGTTGAAAATGTTCTGAGTCTGCTACATTCAACCCATTCTTAAAATGGCCATTTTTGTGCTTTCAATTTGTGACATGATACACAAAGCAAACAATTTTTGTGCTTTCAATTTGTGACATGATACACAAAGCAAACAATTTTTGTGCTTTCAATTTGTGACATGATACACAAAGCAAACAATTCCTGTGCTTTCAATTTGTGACATGATACACAAAGCAAACAATTCCTGTGCTTTCAATTTGTGACATGATACACAAAGCAAACAATTTCTGTGCTTTCAATTTGTGACATGATACACAAAGCATACAATTTCTATCTATCTATCTATCTATTGACCTTTCGAGCCATAGCCGACCCATAGGGCATAGACCCAGATACTCTTCCTCTTATCTAAATTTTATATTCTAGCAGTTTTCAATCTTTGTAAAGATCTTTTATCAAATCTTGCCATCTGTCTCTGTTCTGTGCAAGCAACTAGATCTCATCGAGGGAGCTAATTCCTACTGCTCTTGCCTCTCTCATCAATGTTCTTCTCAGTGTCTCTCTGGGTCTGCCTCTTTTCCTCTTACCTGTTGTTTCCCACAATAGGGCTAGTTTTGCTATTCGGTTATTATCTCTCTTCATCACATGTCCAACATATGACCATCGTCTTTCCTTGATTACCGAAGATATTAGTGGTTGATTGGCAATACAACTTCTACCTAAAGGAATTATTTGTGTGAATGATATTGTAGTAATTAATGCTCGTAATAAAATAATAAATGAAATAAAAAATCTGAGAGTTACAGGAGATGTAACATTACATTTCTAACCACAAATGTTTTTTTTTAAATTAGAGATATTGCTTCTTCTAATCACTTTGAATGTTTTATAAAAGAGGTATATTTATTTTATCTTCTTAGAAAAACACAAATGAGCAAATCAACTAAAGTATCACAGGCAGACAACTGTGTACAGTACAAGAAGAGAAATAATATATTCATGAAGAAGCACCAAAATATTAATCTCATACACAAGTGTTGTTAAAGGTAAAGTACGAGACTTGAGCCGGTGTCTTAGCACGCGAGTTTACACCCATATGTGCTCGGCCGCCTATCCTGAAATGTTCTGATATTTCTGTATAGTGTCCCCTCAAGCATCGAAACTCAGATGCGAGGCAACATTCCTCACCTTCCCAGGGTAATACCCTGGTACCCATTTCTGCCAACGGCTGGGTCTACCGTGGGGGTATTTTTTTTTTTCCAACCATGAGTACAATTCACACTGCTCCCAGCGTGAATCGAACACGGGTTGTCCGAACGTCGATAGTCGAGTCGGGTGGCTTTCCCAACTAGGCTACCGAGGCCACCAGGTAACAAGTGTTGTTACTTGTGGTTAATAAGAAATTCAGCTGGTACAGGCAAGTAACATATTTGAATGAAGATGAAAAGATAAAAAAAAATTATATGTAGATAAAAATGGTATGGCTACAGCTTTACGTGGATTAGAGTCCCTCATACCATACCATTTCTGTCTACATATATTTTTTTGTATCCTTATTATCAGCTTTGGAAGGCAAAGACACATAACAGCAACAGGGCTGAAGTTGTCTGAAACTCATAGCTGATGACTTGCGTAAGGATCGGTGAACCAGAACTATCCAAATCCTACCCCACCTCTTCGTGGTGCCTCTAGTAACAGAATAATCAGTCTAGTCTAGCCAAGTGGGCAGGGATCGAAACGGAAGACAACCCTGTACTAAAAAAGAAAGCTACACCTAAGACGAATGTGTTGGGCAGAGATATGCAAATAATACAATTTTTATGGCAAAGAGCAGCATGACACATTTACCCCCCCATAAAAAAAAAAAAAGTAAAGTACCCCCGTCACGCCAAGTGGCGTATTGGGAATATGGTGTTAGTGACCATAAATTTTACAGACCTTCGGCACATGATTTTTGGCGTAATGTGGTCGGTATTATGCCCGTGCCGCTTTACTTCTGCAGAAAAAAATCCGGTACCCATTAAAGGCTGGGTGAACCGAAAGCTGTCGGTTGGGATCGAACCCTACCTCTTGTCCTTTGTAGCCCAGTTCACTAACCACTGAGCTATCGCGGCTCATTTACCCCCTATACTTAACATTATTTTAATGGGCAACAAAAAGGAATAGCTTGCATTGCAACTTTACAGCAGCCTTACATTTTTATGCCGTTATCACCCATCCACGAACAGGAAGTTGAATGATCTGGCCAAAAGATGTAGAGGTTGATAGAGGAGAAAACTAATAGATGATATCAAAGACAGAGTGGATAAAGCATTTCCCAAAGACCCAAAAACTGACACACGAAATTGAAGAAAGGTAGTGAAGAACTCATCATGTCTTTGGCCTAAAGACTCCAGATGGAAAAAAGAGATCAGACAGACAAACCTCTGACAGACAAAACTCAGACAATCAAATAGCTAATTTACATTAACTGTTTAGCCCCTGAGGTACTGAGATGGACTGTGTTTGATTTGATTCACTGTGTTTGATTTGATTCATTTCCGTGATCTTTAAGGCATAGTTTTATATAACACAGGTTGCTAGGAATTCTTCAACATGAAAGTACACTAAATTTGTAGACAATTTCTGCTTTGATCATAGGAATTGGTGGATTCAAACATTTTCAAATTTGTGTTTGAAAATCACTATCGAAATTCAATCACGCCTCTTTTGTTTGTTTTTAGTTTTCATAGCAAAATTAGGTTATCAAATTGTTATGATTTTCACCAAGATTATGTGGAAAGTGATTTGAAATAGGTTTTATTCAATTTAGTAATAGTCTGATCACTAATATTTTCAGTAATAAAGAAAAGACGATGGTCATATGTTGGACATGTGATGAGAAGAGATAATAACCGAATAGCAAAGCAAGCCCTCATATGGGAAACAACAGGTAAGAGGAAAAGAGGAAGACCCAGAGAGACACTGAGAAGAACATTGCTGAGAGAGGCAAGAGCAGCAGGATTCAGCTCCCTCAATGAGATAGAGCTGCTTGCACAGAACAGAGACAAATGGCGAGATTTGATAAAATATCTTTAAAAGAATTGAAAACTGCTAGAACAAAAATTCAGATAAGAGAAGGAGTATCTTGGTCTACGCCCTATGGGCCGGCTACGGCTCGAAAGGTCAATAGATAGATAGAATAGTCTGATAGTGATTGATTTGAAGTTGTGAAATAGAGATAAGTACTTTATCATCAATATTCAACAATTGGACAAGCAATATGGATTATAAATTACATGTGAGTAATCGCTTTTTCTCTGGCAATTTTTTTATTTGTTTAGTTCTATTAACTGTATGCTGAATTGTGAACACACTAACACTTATATAGTAATAATCTTTGATTGTTACTTCATGCACTTTTCATTTTAAATTAATTTTACTTAGTTTATTCTGTTCAACCACTGCTCTTTAATAGTATTTTAAAGTTGGTCTGTTGCATTTTATTATGTAACCAAGGGTAGTTATAGTCCTTTGTTTAACTCTTCCGTATGTTTTGACGCACCATATGTCATGCCAATTTCAGTTGAGTATATTTAGCTGCAAAGTGTGTCACTGTCAGCTTGATTAGTGTAAAACGTCATCAAACCATATTCTCTTTATATGTCTGGTATCATGTTGGTATTCTTCTACCTTTTCAGCTCCCCGTGAAGCATAGGTCTTCAATAAACAGTTTCCAAGCCGTTCTGTTTCTTGCCATTCTTTTAAGATCATTCCATGTCTTCCCCATCATCTTCATCTCAGCTTCCGTCTGTCTCCTCCAAGAATATCTTGGTCTTCCTCTTTGTTTTTTTCCTTGGGTGTTCCAAAAAAAGCCTGTTGCGTAATACTCTCAGTTGGCTTCCGCAGTGTAATGTTGGTATTGGTGAAATCTAATTCCTTGTTCAATTATCTAAAAACTCATATATAATATGTTAGGTAAATATAAAGTCTGTAGATTGATATTTAAAATCATGAACAAAATGTTGTCTCTGAAATCTCTTCTGTTGCACTGATAAAAACCTTCCGTAAAATACAGAGTTGTGGATGAAAAGGTTAACAGAAGTGCAGAAAAAGTTAACAGAAGTGCAGAAAAGGTTAACAGAAGCGCAGAAAAGGTTAACAGAAGCGCAGAAATGGTCAACAGAAGCGCAGAAAATATTAACAAGAGCGCAGAAAAGGTTAACAGAAGCGCAGAAAAGGTTAACAGAAGGGCAGAAAAGGTTAACAAGAGCACAGAAAAGGTTAACAGAAGTGCAGAAAAGGTTAACAGAAGCGCAGAAAAGGTTAACAAGAGCGCAGAAAAGGTTAACAGAAGCGCAGAAAAGATTAACAGAAGCGCAGAAAAGATTAACAGAAGTGCAGAAAAGGTTAACAGAAGTGCAGAAAAGGTTAACAGAAGTGCAGAAAAGGTTAACAGAAGTGCAGAAAAGGTTAACAGAAGCGCAGAAAAGGTTAACAGAAGCGCAGAAAAGATTAACAGAAGTGCAGAAAAGGTTAACAGAAGCGCAGAAAAGGTTAACAGAAGCGCAGAAAAGATTAACAGAAGTGCAGAAAAGGTTAACAGAAGCACAGAAAAGGTTAACAGAAGCGCAGAAAAGATTAACAGAAGTGCAGAAAAGGTTAACAGAAGCGCAGAAAAGGTTAACAGAAGCGCAGAAAAGATTAACAGAAGCGCAGAAAAGATTAACAGAAGCGCAGAAAAGATTCGCAAAAGTGCAGACAGACCAGACAATTGTTGTCCACATCATGTCCATGTACTGATCGTAACTCCAGTTAACTGGGTCATGGTCTTTGATGGAGATGACAGCGTGCAGCTTGTCCAGCTTGAAGATGTTGGATGCTGAGAAGGACAACTCTGTCTCCACCCGGCCAAAGTCGTGCTCAGCTGTGAAGCTGTGGAAGGAACACCAGAGTTGAGTTTGTTTAATCACAAATGACCACAATTGCTTGCTTGCGTTCGCCCGATGACTAAAGTATTCTAGAGTATTTGTAGACTGTAGAATTCGTCATCCGTCCTTAAAAGGACGTTAAGTGGACGTGTCTGTGTTGTGTTGTGGTTTGTAGTATAACTGTTATATTTGCGCCTTTCGGCCCAACACATCTGACTTCAGCACGATGATATAGTTATCACCATCTTCATGTGCCATACTGGTTGGCGTGGACAATCATGTCCTTCCACAAATCTGTATTCATTGCACACTGTATCAGTTCTGTTGTTGACTGTTTTCCGTGCCATGACACCAAGCTATCTAGTACCTTTTCTCTTTCTCTCTCACTGAGTACCATCTCTGCATCGAAGGTTAGCAACCATGGAGCACCATTCCACTCTGTCTCTTGCTTTGATGGTGCAGATTGTCATAGGATGACTTGTCCATCTTTTGATGTTACTTGTCCATGTTAGTCTTGGTCTGCCTCTACCTCTTTCACCTTGTATTTTCCCTTCCAATATTACTTTTATTAGGCTGTCATGTCTTTTAACATGCCCCAAGAATTTCATTTGTCTTGTTCTAATTGTGTTTAGTAGTTCTCTTTTAATTTTTAGTCATTTTAAAACGTCATCATTTGTTTTCTTTTCTTTCCATCCAATTCTACCTATTCTTTTATAAATCCACAATTCAAAGGCTTCAATTTTCTGTTCTGTCTTCTTGTCTAATGTCCATGTTTCTGCACCATACAGGAATATTGAGAAGATGTAACATTTTGCTATTCTTAGTTTTAGTCCTGGTGTTATTTGTTTTGATGTTAGTATATCTTTCATGGCATTAAAATTACTTTTTGCCACACCTATTCTTTTGTTTATTTCAGTTGTACATTTTCCATCTCTCTTTATCATCCGTGATCTCTCTTTCCCTGTATTCTGACAGTTGTAACTAAGTATTCCAACTTTTCTCTTTACGTGATAAACCTGAAACACGTCGATTGCTTCTTTTTTCAGTTTTTTTAGGAGCTAGCTCTCTTTTTGTGTTGGCTTCGTTGAGTATTTCCTCGTTGGTATTTTTTAGCTTTGTTTCTTGACATGATTATTCTTGGCAATACAAGAAAGTAGTTCCCATATCTTTTCTTCTTGGCAGTGATTGTACTGGTCAGAGATCGCAGCCATTGTCTCTCGGAAGCTATACACAAAAAAAAACATTGGTACATGGCATATGTTCTCTCATTCTTCCCCATAAACAATACTTGTACACAGTGTATTATGTTATCTTAGTCTTTACTGTACAGTTAAAGTCTAGTCATAACTGAATCAGCAGAACCGTGTCCAAAAGCAATCTATAACAATTAACGAGCAAACAAATATTCTGGAAAAAGGAAAATGATCAATAACTTCATGGCATCTTCCTTCTTACTTTTTGTACTTGCAAAAGTCACAGTTAGTAGCAGACTCCTTTGTTATCCTTGATAAACTGGGGAAAACAAAACAAAAGTATAATTGTTACTCTACAAATAAATATAAAGAATGTCCCTCTCTGTTACCCTACAAATAAATATAAAGAATGTCCCTCTCTGTTACTCTACAAATAAATATAAAGAATGTCCCTCTCTGTTACTCTACAAATAAATATAAAGAATGTCCCTCTCTGTTACTCTACAAATAAATATAAAGAATGCCCCTCTCTGTTACTCTACAAATAAATATAAAGAATGTCCCTCTCTGTTACTCTACAAATAAATATAAAGAATGTCCCTCTCTGTTACCCTACAAATAAATATAAAGAATGTCCCTCTCTGTTACCCTACAAATAAATATAAAGAATGTCCCTCTCTGTTACCCTACAAATAAATATAAAGAATGTCCCTCTCTGTTACCCTACAAATAAATATAAAGAATGCCCCTCTCTGTTACCCTACAAATAAATATAAAGAATGTCCCTCTCTGTTACTCTACAAATAAATATAAAGAATGTCCCTCTCTGTTACTCTACAAATAAATATAAAGAATGTCCCTCTCTGTTACTCTACAAATAAATATAAAGAATGCCCCTCTCTGTTACCCTACAAATAAATATAAAGAATGCCCCTCTCTGTTACTCTACAAATAAATATAAAGAATGCCCCTCTCTGTTACCCTACAAATAAATATAAAGAATGCCCCTCTCTGTTACTCTACAAATAAATATAAAGAATGTCCCTCTCTGTTACTCTACAAATAAATATAAAGAATGCCCCTCTCTGTTCTATCTATCTATCTATTGACCTTTCGAGCCGTAACCGGCCCATAGGGCGTAGACCAAGATACACCTTCTCCTATATGAATTTTTGTTCTAGCAGTTTTCTTTTAAAGATATTTTATCAAATCTCGCCATCTGTCTCTGTTCTGTGCAAGCAGTTCTATCTCATTGAGGGAGCCGATTCCTGCTGCTCTTGCCTCTCTCATCAATGTTCTTCTCAGTGTCTCCCTGGGTCTTCCTCTTTTTCTTTTACCTGTTGTTTCCCATATGAGGGCTTGCTTTGCTATTCGATTATTATCTCTTCTCATCACATGTCCAACGTATGACCATCGTCTTTTCTTTATTACTGAAGATATTAGTGGTTGATTGGCGATTTCTCTAATTTCCTCGTTTGTTTTGAATTCGTTCCATTCTATACCAAGTATTTTCCTTAGACATTTATTTTCGAATGCGTTCAACTTTGTTTCTATATCTCTTGTTGTTTTCCAGCTTTCACACGCATACGTAAGGGTTGATAGTACATTTGATTTGAATAGCCTAAGTTTTGTGTTTGTGCTAATGAGTTTTGATTTCCACAACTTTTCAAGGCTTCTGAAAGACATTGCTGCTTTAGCCAGTCTGATTCTAATTTCTTTGCTCGTATCCCCTTCTCGATCAATGTGACTTCCAAGATAGATGAAGTGATCGATCTCTTCTACTGGTTTGTTTTCCATGTATATTTTGTCACTTGTTGGAATTAAACTTTTCATGACTTTAGTCTTTTCATGATTGACCTCAAGCCCAATTTTGCTGGCTATTGATGATAGTTCATTTGTGTTTTCCTGCATCGTTTTTATCTGATTGCTGATGAGAACTATGTCATCAGCAAAGTCCAGGTCCTCCAAATGGTCTCCTTGTATCCATTCGATGCCTTTATTACCAGTGCAGCATTTCTTCATTATGAAGTCCATAACAATTCCAAATAACAAGGGCGATAAAATACATCCTTGTTTAACCCCAGTTTCTATTGGGAAACATTCGCTCAGTCCTTCCTCTGTTCGAACTGCACATGTGTAACCATCATACATGTCTTTGATAATATTTATGATTTTTGATGGTAAGCCATATTGCTTCAGAATTTTCCACAAAGAATCTCTATGAATACTATCAAATGCTTTTTTGAAGTCGATGAAGTTAAGTACAAAAGGTTTTTGCTTTTCAATGTGTTCCTCCAATATAAGTCGTAGAGTGAAAATGTGGTCAAGACAGCTTCTCCCTTTTCTAAACCCAGCCTGTTCTTCACGCATTACTGTATCTATTGAATCCTTTATTCTATTTAGGATGATTTTACAGAATAATTTTGAGGCAACTGACAAAAGTGTCACGCCTCTCCAATTGTTACAATCTCTAAGATTGCCCTTTTTTGGGATCTTAACAATGATTCCTTTTTTCCATTTATGAGGCGTCTTCTCTGTTTTCCAAATGATGTTGAACATTTTTTGGAGATGTATTAAATTATGGCTATCAATTGCCTTGAGGATCTCAGCTGTTAACTTATCCTCTCCAGCAGCCTTGTTATTGGTCATTAGCTTTAAGGTGGTTTCTATTTCACTCAAGGTGAAGTCATCTAAATTTACATCTAATTCTGCTGCTGGTGTTTCAGCTTCAAAATCTATTAAACTGTGAGGTAGTGGACGGTTAAGAATTTCTTTGAAGTGTTCTGCCCAACGGGCTTTTATGTCTGCGCTTGTTGTTAGCATTAATCCAGATTTGTCTAGAATTGGTGTTCCACTGGATGTATAGGTGTTTGTCAGCATCTTTTGTACAGTATAAAGAGTTCTGCTGTCTCCTGTAATTGCAGCTGTCTCTGCTTTCTCTGCCAAGTTGTCTATATAAGCTCTTGTATCTCTTCTTGCCGAACTTTTCACTTTGTTGTCTAATTCTTTGTATGTTGCTTTTGCCAGAACCTTTCCAAGATCTGTCTTTACATTAGTCATGGCTCTCTTCGCTTCTCTTCTTTCTTTGATGTATTTCCATGTGGTGTCTGAGATCCAAGCTCGTTTTTCCATTTTCTTCAGTCCAGCACTTGCTTCTGCTGCTGTCATTAGTATTTTGCTCTGTGAGTCCCACATTTCATTGATATCTAAGTCTATTTCACCAAGTGCTGAATAACAATTACTTAGCTCTATGTTAAACTTTTCCTTTATTGCTTCATCTTTCAGTTTATGACTATCAATTTTATGTGTAATTGACCTCTTCTGTTGGTTTCTAAATTTTAATCTTATTTTCCCAATGCACAGGTTGTGGTCACTATTAACATCAGCACCTCTGTATGCTCTTACATCTATTAATGATGATCTGAATTGTTGTTTAATACATAGGTGGTCAATTTGATTTGATGTTCTATCATCAGGAGATATCCATGTTGTTTTGTGGATATTTTTATGTGGAAATAATGTCCCACCTATAACTAAATTTTCTATTAAACATAATTCTATTAATCTTTCTCCATTCTGACTTGTTGTATTACAGCCTTCTCTCCCCATCACATGTTCCACTCCTGCGTTATCTTGTCCTACTTTGGCGTTGAAGTCTCCCATTACAATTAAAAGATCGTGTTTTGGTATTTTGTTTATAAGTTGTTGCAGTTGGTTATAAAAATCATCCTTAACTTCATCATCAGCTTCGTTAGTAGGCGCATAACATTGAATAATTGAAAGTCTTCCATGTTTTGTTTTGTATCGTGTTCGTATCAGACGGCTATTTACCGGTTCCCATTCTAATAAACTTCTTGCAGCTTTGTCTGTCATCATTATGCCTACTCCTTCACGGTGTTTTCCATCTTCCCTTCCAGAAAAAACTACTATTTTATTATCAATAGATCTCCTACCTGTTCCAGGCCAGCGCATTTCGCTTAATCCTAAAATATCTAGATCGTATCTGTCCATCTCGCTCGCGACCTGTGCATGTTTCGTCGGAGCGGCCATTGTTCGCACATTCCAGAATCCTATTTTTGTTGTTGTTTTAGGGCCGAAAAAACTATCACTACTATCTACTGCTAATTTACACATTCTGTATCAGGTCTACGTTTCATTAACAACATCGTTTTTACGATAGCGGCTTGTTAAACCTCTGATCAACGGTTCTATACCAAGCCGGAGAAAAATAATTCCTCCATTTTGGAAACAACCGGAAACGGACTCTCTGTTACCCTACAAATAAATATAAAGAATGCCCCTCTCTGTTACTCTACAAATAAATATAAAGAATGTCCCTCTCTGTTACTCTACAAATAAATATAAAGAATGCCCCTCTCTGTTACCCTACAAATAAATATAAAAAATGCCCCTCTCTGTTACTCTACAAATAAATATAAAGAATGTCCCTCTCTGTTACTCTACAAATAAATATAAAGAATGCCCCTCTCTGTTACTCTACAAATAAATATAAAGAATGTCCCTCTCTGTTACTCTACAAATAAATATAAAGAATGCCCCTCTCTGTTACCCTACAAATAAATATAAAGAATGTCCCTCTCTGTTACTCTACAAATAAATATAAAGAATGTCCCTCTCTGTTACTCTACAAATAAATATAAAGAATGCCCCTATCTGATACTCTACAAATAAATATAAAGAATGCCCCTCTCTGTTACTCTATAAATAAATATAAAGAATGCCCCTCTCTGTTACTCTACAAATAAATATAAAGAATGTCCCTCTCTGTTACTCTACAAATAAATATAAAGAATGCCCCTATCTGTTACTCTACAAATAAATATAAAGAATGCCCCTCTCACACTGACACAAATGAGGCCCTTCCCCTGATGAAAATTTGGAAGTTTCTAACTTACATTCTGGACTGCATTTATTAAGCTTTCCTAGATTCCAGCTAAGAAAACAATTATTGTTGGTATAATGCCACCGCCAGTGTCCTATCTGTTATTTCAGTTCATCGCAGGAATTTGCTAAATTAATAATTGCCACATAAAAGCCCAGTGTTTATGACTTTCACCTTTACCAACATTGCAAGCACAAAAAATATATCTCAACTTTAAATGCAACTTTAACAAAATCAAAGCGGTTAAAAATATTATAACTTTCACTTTTACTCACTGAAATTATTAAATTGTACAGTTGTATAAACAAACATAGATTTAAAATGTTAATAAGAAATATTAAATGTTGTGAATTAAGCGGATCATAATATATTATAAATATCACTTATAAATACTGGCGCCATGAGCACAAAACATAGACCTACTCCAGATACAAATTTAACTAAATTGATGTGGTCAAAAAAATTGTGACATTCACTTTTAGTCACAGAAATTATTAAACTGTATTGCTGAATAAAGAAATCTAGATTTCAAATGTTAATATGAGAGATTAAATGTTGTGAATTAAGCAGATTGTAATATAAATTATATAGTCCAAGTGTAATTTTTCCAGAAGTGGTGGGCTAGACAAACATTCTGATCAGACTTTGCAGAAGGGAACTCTGTATTTGACGTCACGACTGCATGAAACTAAGGTAGATGTTTTAAAGAGCAAGTGTTCAGATGTGCACGATGAGATGAAATAATAATGACAAGTATATGTCACATTAAATGTCATGGAAATGATGAGAGTGAAATATGAAATGAAACATTCTTTCAAAAAGAAAATGTTTGACATATTTATATAAACGCACTAGTCTTCCTCTGACTCCTTTGGTTTAGTGACCGGCCGCTTGTCTCGGAGTGGGTTGAAGACAGTTGTCTCTCTTGTGTACATGTTAATGACATGAATGATATCCTGAAAGATAAGACAGGACTCATGATAGCAATATACGTTTTTTTAAATCACACACACACACATGCACAAACACACACAGACACACACACAGCTTTTGGAAATGTACGAACACAACAATACCAGTGTAAGAAAAGACAAACAGTAAATTAGAAAGTTATGAAAACAAAACAGATTGATAGACAGACATGGGTAGAACATTAAAAACAGACACAGAGAAGATATATTACATGAGGGCTAAACCAGTAATGACCAACCCACAGCTGACTGCATGTGTCAGTATCAGCACCACATCAGAGCTGATCAAGACCCTGCTCCATCTCCCAGAAGTGCTCCTGGAAACAGACTATCCAGTCTGGCTAAGCAGGTAAGGATTGAAGAAGGAAGGCAAACTCATACTCAAAAACATTGTACTGAAGTCGGATGCACTGGGCAAAAAGGTGAAAAATCTCAACCAAGCCGCAAACTACAATACAATGTATAGACACCAACATCCTTTAGATGGCAGATAATGAATAGGATTGTTCAACTATTTAGTAGTCATCGGGAGAGTGCCAGAAATAAACAAACAAAAAAAAGACTAGCAATGTAAGACAGGTGTTGAAAAAGAAAATGTATGATAATAAGACCAATAATAATAGACAGCCATTACATTAGAAAATGTGCAGGAGTAAAAGAAAAAAGTAAAGTACCCCCCGTCACGCCAAGTGGCATATAGGGAAATATGGTGTTAGTGACCCTATATTTTACAGACCTTCAGCACATGACTTTTGGGGTAATGTGGTCGGTATTACGCCCGTGCTGCTTTTACTTTCCCAGAAAAAATCTGGTACCCATTTAAGGCTGGGTGAACCCGGAGCCGTCGGTTGGGATCGAACCCTACCCCTTGTCCGTAGTAGTCCAGTTCACTAACCACTGAGCTATCGCGGCTCCCACTAATTTTTAGGGAATTAGTAAAACCCAGGTGTCCTCGCCAGGGTACGAACCCCGGCTGTTGCCGTGGTAAGCCAACCGCCTATCGATTGCGCTAACCGGACACCCTAAAATGTGCAGGAACAAAGCAAAAAATGAAAAACAGACGGTGAATTATGAAATACATCAGAACAAGACTAATAATGAAAGACAGACAAAGAAATAGACAATACATGAGATCAAGACTAATAATGAAAGACAGACAAAGAAATAGACAATACATGAGATCAAGACTAATAATGAAAGACAGACAAAGGAATAGACAATATGTGATAATGAAGGACATTTAAAACCAAATGACAATTATATATGAGCAAACAACTGATAATGAAGGACATTTACATCAAATGACAATTATATATGAGCAAACAACTGATAATGAAGGATATTTAAAACCAAATGACAAGTATATATGAGCAAACAACTGATAACGAAGGAAATTTAAAACCAAATGACAATTATATATGAGCAAACAACTGATAACGAAGGAAATTTAAAACCAAATGACAATTATATATGAGCAAACAACTTATAACGAAGGAAATTTAAAACCAATTGACAATTATATATGAGCAAACAACTGATAACGAAGGAAATTTAAAACCAAATGACAAGTATATATGAGCAAACAACTGATAACGAAGGAAATTTAAAACCAAATGACAATTATATATGAGCAAACAACTGATAATGAAGACAGACAAAGAATTAGGCAATATGTCAGAACAAGACTAAAAATGACAGACATTTACACCAAATTACAAGCATATAGTAATGAACTAACATCTAGTAACAAAGACAGTCAAAGAATTATAAAATGAAACATAACATACAATGAAAAATAAACACTGGATTTCAAAATTCATAAACACACAGCATTGGAAAACAAGAATAAAAAAGAAAAGACAAAAAAATGTAGAGAAAAGACAAAATCATACATACAAATGAAGACATAACCAAAATATATAAAGACAAGTTTTATGAGATATATCTAGTTCACATACATAACTTTAAACTCTACTGAACTAAATTCACCCAGTGTATCCAGCTGTCACAATAAATTCCAGCTGTTACCACCTCATTACATAGTAGAAGAAATAATAATTATTTTCTCCTGACGTTTAGCAACAAGAATTCTCTTATTAAGGCTAATAATGCAAGTGTAACACATGTAGCAATACTGTAAAGCTACTGTTATCAAACCTGATGAAACAGCTCTTGATAAAGAGCATCTATATTTCCGAGCCAAGATTTCACTCGATCTTGAAATGAATCAGGAATTTTGACACTGCCAATTCGTTTCTCGACTGTGTAGATGGATGTGAATTTTTTATACAAGTTCCTGTGGATAAATAAAAATAAACATCATAGATGATTCTTGCTGATGTTTTAAACATCTTGTTTATGTTACATATTTTGCCAGGGTACATCGTTATGGTACAGAGCTGCAACTACCTTGGGCATACATTAACCAGTGATGGAAAACGTAATAAAACTGAAATAAATAAAAGAATCATCATCATGTGCCTTCACATGAATTCTCAAGAATGCATGGAAAAGACCAAGTGGAGGAGCCAGATGAAGATGGATAGATGCAGTGATAGAGACATGTAACAACAAAGGAAAATCACTAATTCAGACAGTTTGAGCAGCTCAAGAATGACAAATGATATAACCACGACACCTTTTAGGTATCAGTGAAAAGAGAAAAGAGGAAGAAAGAAGAAGATTGCCTTGAAAAATATACTGACATCAAAACAAATAACACCAGGGCTAAAACTAAGAATAGCAAAATATTATATCTTATCAACATTCTTGTATGGTGCAGAAATATGGACATTAGACAAGAAAACAGAACAGAAAATTGAAGCCTTTGAAATTTGGATTTACAGAAGAATAGGTAGAATTGGATGGAAAGAAAAGAAAAAAAATGATGAAGTTTTAAAACAACTAAAAATGAAAAGAGAACTACTAAATACAATTCAAACAAGACAAATGAGATTTTAAAGGCACGTCAAAAGGCACAACAGCCTACTAAAAGTAATCTTGGAGAGGAAAATACAAGGTAAAAGAGGCTGACCAAGACTAACATGGACGAGTAACATCAAAAGATGGACAAGTCAGCCTATGACAACCTGCGCCATCAAGGCAAGAAACAGAGTGGAATGGCTCTCCATGGCAGTCAACCTTCGATGCAGAGACGGCACTCACTAATGATGACATCGTTATGTCTGGACCATTATCACTGTAATCCAGACACACTCTTAGGTGCTTCAATCTTCTCCCTGAAAGAAGAAGGAGAACTCTGGCCCATGAGGAGAACTCTGACCCATGGGGAGAACTCTGACCCGTGAAGAGAACTCTGACCCATGAGGAGAACTCTGTTGCATGGCCTGGGATCAATTTCTGAGTCGATTTCTAACGTTTTGTCAAGAAAGTGTTAGAGATTTGGCCCTCTCTTTTCGACTTTTAACTGCCAAAGGTTCTTTAACATATGCAGACTGCACTGGGAGCTCCTATTAATTGCCATTTTACGTACGGACTAGACATTGGATCTCACTATCCAGCGACCATGGAAGAAGAAATCAGTGAAGAAACCACAAATTCAACAAGAAATTTGTTTGTTTGTGGTCGCCAGCTCTATATCTTTAGCGAAGTTCCAAAGGAATGAATTTTGTACAAACATTGTTTATTCTTTTATTTCACACCAGCAGCCATGTGCTCAGGTGCCCCTGGTACAGGAAGATATTTTCTGACTGAAAAGGTACTCCCATTTTCTATCGTCAACAGTTTTGATGTTTTATTATTTGGGGATAAATTTGTTTCCCTATCACTTCTGCATGGGTAGCGGCCATTTTTGGCCTACTCTTTTCAATTTCCAACTGCCAAGAGAGTTCTTTAACATGTGCAGAACGCACACGCGACCTCTTATCTTTCACTATTATCCAAGAAAACAGAACAGAAAATTTAAGCCTTTGAAGTGTGAATTTACAAAAGAATAGGTAGAATTGGATGGAAAGAAAAGAAAACAAACGATGAAGTTTTAAAACAACTAAAAATGAAAAGAGAACTATAAACACAATTAGAACAAGACAAATGAAATTTTGAGGGCATGTTTAAAGACACAACAGCCTATTAAAAGTAATATTGGAAGGGAAAATACAAGGTAAAAGAAGCAGAGGCAGACCAAGACTAACATGGACGAGTAACATCAAAAGATGGACAAGTCAACCTATGACAATCTGCACCATCAAAGCAAGAGACAGAGTGGAATGGCGCTCCATGGTAGCCAACCTTCGATGCGGAGACGGCATTCAATGATGATGATTATCCGAAAGGGCTAGACTTCTGTTCTCACTAGCCAGAGAACAAGGGAGGCACAGCTGTTTATTTTCATCTAAAAGTGACCTTTTAGTTCTAATCTTGGAAGTTTTGTAGCATTTAAGGATAAAGATGCCCTGAGTCTAGTAGATTCCACTCACTGATATTTTTTGGAAGTGGTTTAGATTTATCACACACTAAATGTCAAATGTTTAGCTAAAGTTAATATTTATGTATAAACGATATTTAGTAGGTAAAATGTTCACAACAACAAAAAAAAAAAAAAAAAAAAAGATAAAAAATTGGTAAATCTGATAGTTCTTGGGATGCAATATTCAATTTGTAACCACAAAAGATTTTATACTTTAACCCTTAGTAGCCATGGATCTAATTCTGTTGGATTGATATATTTCAAAACGACGATGGATGACAACATTTTTTCATTTCACATGCCATTAATTAATTATCAGCTGATTTAACCCTACCAGACAGATGTACTGAGTTTTCTGTAATTTCCTAATCTGCCGTCATACTGCTGTACCTAATTTTCGGTACTTTACCTAGTACATGAAAAAATATGCGTCACAAACTAAAAATAACCAATCAATCGTGGTCAAACCTCATGGTTAGCCATTGCAAATATCTGCCCCCATGTGTATTGATTGACTTTGTGAGGTTTGACATGAAAAAATTTTGAAAATTTATGATGAAACGAGCGGCTTATGAACCAAGCACTTCAATAGGAAAGTGAAGTAGGTCTAGGCTTTTCACAGTTCAACAGGCGATCAATACTTTGGTTGATTCAGACTCTGAGGAGTCAGATTTTCATAAAGAATATGTTTCCAGTTCAAGTGACACAAACAGTGAGAGCTCGAGTGATGAGGAGAATCTTGAACTTGATAGATCTAGAGCTAGATCGGTAGTAAGAGAAGGGGCGTGTCCCTCAAATAGCTGATGGGGGAGATCTAGGCGGTGATGGCTCATCCTTCTGGGTGGATTGGCACACAAAGGTGGAATATTGGCACTAGATGAAAGGTAGACCTATTTTCTACAATGTCTTCAAGTACCATCTTATTCTAACCACTTGTTTGCATGTAACTAACATTTTTCTATATCATGTTGCTTTTTTGCTCTTTAATGCTCAGGAGCCCAGGTAAATAGGACAGGTTCAGGGCCACAGGTCTGGTAGGATCAAATTCAGTATGAATTTTTACAGGAACTTTGCCACATGGTTAAGAGTGCTTTACATTTTATCATGCCATTATATTGTGTTTATTAAGACTGAAAGAAGCAGGGATATTTTGTGAATTTTTGCTTCTTCAGAATTACAAACAAACCGACCATCTCTTTCGTAAATGATTATAAAAGTGTTATTTGTGTTTTAATTATGATGATATGGATATATTATTCAAGGAATGTTATAAATCGGTGATGTTGTTTACAAATTCTGATGGTTTAGCCAGTCTATCATCAAGACACTAGTAAGTTAACTTCTTCCGTCTCTATTTTTGTGTTTATTTTTTTTTTCTTCTCACTCCAACTTACTTTCCATGTCACTTCCTTTACACTGAAACCTTATATGGAAACTGATTGGTATTGAGGCAAGATGCCGATCTCGAGACAGAGAGATTAAGAGTTCAAATCTTGGCTGCACCAGTTGGAATTTTTTTGGTGTGATTTCTCTCTGTGGCAACCACCCCTGGTCTCAACAAACAAGGCTCAGCTTGAAAAGTCATTTACTCCATGATGGAATAAAATAAGAGTACCTCTGAAGACAGAGTTATCTGCCTGTACGGCGAGGGACCTCTGTGTACATGGCTGCCTGGGAAAATGGATTAACCCGCAACATTCAGTTCCTAGTGACTAGGGACTTTGTCAGAGGTGAAAGTTGACAAACATACGTATATTGTTGTAAACGCCAAAAGCCATCATCAGGAAAGCTTCCTGAAGATCTCGACATATGATGTGAAAATAAATAATACAGAATAAAATACACAAAATGTGTGACTGTCATTTAGCGAAAAATTTGTGTTTAAAAATTAGCATGTCCAAATAGGACTGTCTAGTTTTCAATGGCATCTAGTATTAATTAAGACACAGACTTCTCCAACCACTCTGATTGTATAACAGAATAAGTATGTAAATTTGATCCTCCTGGAATGACATAAAGAGGATAAGACAAAAAGCAGAATAGCTCAGGCCAAAGCGGCATTTCAGAAAATGAAAGATATCTTATGCAACAAATATATGTCAATAGAAGTGAGAAAGAGAGTTCATCGGTGATATATAGAACCAATTCTGACCTATGGAAGTGAATCATGGACTGTAGACAAACAAATGAAAAGACGGTTAGAAGCCACAGAGATGGGATTTCTCAGAAGAATGTTGAAAGTTCCCTGGACAGCTAAAAAGACCAATGAGGAAATTCTCAAAGAGGCCAACACAAAAAGGGAGCTCCTAAAAAACACCAGAAATAAAACAATCAACATTTTTCCGGCACATCATGAGAAGAAGAAAGTTGGAATACTTGGTTACAACAAGCAAAATACAAGGAAAGACAGATCGCGGACGACAAAGAGAGAAAGTACTGGATAGCTTGGTTGTCAAGGCATGGAAAACAGTCAACAACAGAACTGATACAATGCACTGTAGATAGAAGATTGTGGAGGGACATGATCGCCTACGCCAACCGGTATGGCACATGATGAAGATGATGGAAAGACATAAATGAGGAAATCAACTCTAGTATCAGTGTCAAACAATTGTGGAGGGACATGATCACCTACGTCAACCGGTATGGCACATGATGAAGATGATGGAAAAGCATAAATGAGGGAATCAACTCTAGTATCAGTGTCAAACAATTGTGGAGGGTATAAAGTCATGAAGAAACCATGGATTTGAAATAAAAAAATTCACACCACCTGATTCAAACCCAGTACCTTCTTATCCAGAGGCAGACATCTTACCTCTAGACCATCCAATTTCTGTTAAACTCTAAATAAAGATTTGCAATCACTGAGGCATGAGTAATATGAATACTTTCTTTGGTGATGCCTTGGTATCACATTCAGACAGTGTTCTCTAAGATCATGTCTTAAGATCTGTTGTAAATGGTTATCATAGCCAAGCATCTGCTGTATTTACTTGAACTGTGACACAGATTACAAATCATTCTTTAAATAGTAACCACACACACACACACGCACAAAATTCCTTTCCCCCAAATTTAAAAAAGAAAAAAAAAGAAAAAAGTGACAACTAAAATTAAAGTTCCAAAACTGATCTTGGCATAATTTCTTTCTTTCTGACTTTAGAACGGAACGGCATTACTGCAGGTGGGGCATTCTCACATCTGTCCTGTCCCCATTCCAGGAACCAACAAAGTGTTCATTCTGATCGTTCAATACTGTTCTAGCGAATGTGTTGCGTTCTGATAAAAGGTGTGCGGCTTATGATGCACACTTCTGGGTCGCTGTCCAGCAGTCACCTAATTACTATTAAAGGAATGAATAGTCTTCTTCATCATCTGCCCTTTAAAGGAGGATAAGTGGGCATAGATATGCTGTGTTATATTTGCAGTTAGGCTGTGACTTTTGCATCTTTCAGCCCAACAAATCCAACTTCAGCACTCATTTTTTGAGTGCCAGGTTGGCTTCCCTCTTCAATCCCTACTAACTTGGCCAGAATGGACAGTCTGTTTCTTGCAGCACCTCTGGAGGGTGGAACAGGGTCTTGATCAGCTCTGCTGTTTGCTGACCCTGTCGCATGTCGTCAGCTGTAGGCCGCTGACCACATTGAGCTTAGTTGCTGGATGAGCATCGCGGTTCTCATTTTTATATCCAGTTAACAAAGATATGTGTGAATGCTAATATCGTATGACAGGGAACAGTTGGCCATGTTCACTTTCTATGCGGTTTCGCCTTATGTCTTTTGGCGTGTGCTGAGATTGCTATGATGGGGACTACAGCTACCGTTCTTTGTTTGGGAAATGAGTTAGTAATTCGGATGATTCCACTGGCACGGGCGGTTGAGCAATTATGGACTTTAATTCGTTTGCAGTGATACCGGGGCCTTCCATAACCAAATAACCAAATGTGTGAATATATTTCAGTGAGATGGTGGGAAACGTATCTTGCAGAAAATGTTGCCAGGTTGAAGACTAGACCTGGTGGGGACTGGTTGGTCTCCAGGCATGATGCTGGCCATGAGACAGAGAGGTTGTGGGTTCAAATCCCAGCTGCACCGGTTGGGATTTTTATTTATGATTTCTCTCTGTGGCAACCATCCTTGGTCTCAGCAGCGAGGCCTGGCTTGAAACATCAATTACTCATGGACGGAAAAAATATGAGTATTTCCGAAGTCGGAGTTATCTGCCTGTGCGGCGAGGGACCCCTGTGCACACGGCTGCTAGAATAAAAACGGATTAACACGCAAAATTCAGTTCCTAGTCTCTAGGGACTTCGTCAGAGGTAAAAGCTGGTAAATACAAAAAAAATTTAAAAAAACAAACAAAAAATTAAATAAAAAAAAAAGACTAGACTTACCTGCAGTCAGGGTTATCAGCTTCAGCCCAACTGGCTAAGATATCTGGTAATGTTGCTATACTGAACTCATCTTTGAGAACACAGTTTTTGGTGAACCAATCCTGGAAATGACAAATGTCAAAAATGACAAGAAATAAGTGAGGACATCACAAAATCAGTAAATTATGCTTTTTAATTTATTTGTTTAGCATTTATTTCTCCAACTGCTATTATCATTACTATATTACATAGACACTACAAGACACTACATCAGCAATGTTAAGATATATATCATAAGTATATCACATAGACATATTATGAGTAAGACAAGATACCTATTATAACTATATGATATTGATTCCACATCAGTAACACAAGATACCTATTATAACTATATGATATTGATTCCACATCAGTAACACAAGATACCTATTATAAATATATCGCATAAACACCATAACAGGAAGACAAGATATTTATTATAAATATATGGTTGCGGTTATTTGAAAGCCCCTGTATCACTGCAGACAAATGGAAATCCATAATTGCTCAACCGCCCGTGCCAGTGGTATCAATCAAATTAACATCTCAATGAATATTCAAACAAGAAAGGCAGTTGCAGTCTCCATTGTAGCAAATACAGCACAACCGACAGTGAATGCATCTGAACTGTCCTTCGTTATACAATATTATATCATTCATCGTAAGCAATCTGAATTAATGAAACACTATCCGGATTAAACACACAGCTCACAGTGTGCACAGAGCACTACATAGTAGCTCCAGCAGTAAGCTGGACTTGGAATATGAGGAAACTGCAAACAAGGAACACTTTTCAGACAGAGCCTCAAATGATCCATGTCACCTATCCACCATTTTAATTGGAAGTTCCTAATATAACTATATCACATAGACACTACAACAAGAAGATAAGATATCTATTATAACTATATCACATACACACTACAACAGAAAGACAAGATATATATTATAACTATATCATATAGACACTACAACAAGAAGATAAGATATCTATTACAACTATATCACATAGACACTACAACAGAAAGACAAGATATCTATTACAACTATATCACATAGACACTACAACAAGAAGATAAGATATCTATTATAACTATATCATATAGACACTACAACAAGAAGATAAGATATCTATTATAACTATATCATATAGACACTACAACAAGAAGATAAGATATCTATTATAACTATATCATATAGACACTACAACAAGAAGATAAGATATCTATTATAACTATATCATATAGACACTACAACAAGAAGATAAGATATCTATTATAACTATATCATATAGACACTACAGCTGGAAGACAAGATATTTATGTCACAAAGACATGACATAGACAATTAAAACAAGTGTAAGAATTTAAATACCTAGGAAGCATAGTGACAAAAGACAATTCGCAAGCAGCAAAAATAGACTCAAGATGCAACAAAACTTATCAAATCATCTGACAACAATCACCACTGCTGTCCAACATGTAAACATCAAGTACCCGTCCCGGTGGCGTAGGTGATAATGTCTCTCCACAACCTTCGATATCGGTAGCTATTTATCACCTCTGTTGTTGACCTTCTGCCAAGCCATTCTCTTAAGCTGTCTGTTATTAGTTCTCTTTGCTTCCCTCTATCTCTTCATCCCTCAATTTTTCCAGTTGTTACAATATATTCCAGTTGTTCTCTTCTCATTACATGGCCAAAAAATGATGATTGTTTCTTCCTAATATTGGAAATTAGCTCTCTTTTTGCTTTGACCTCTCTCATAACGTCTTCATTACTCTTCTTAGCTGTCCATGGTACTATTGTTGTGGCGATTCATGATTGTACAAAGAAGTTACGACAGTGGTTTTCTGTTGCCTTCCGTCAGTTTGTTTACGGTTGGCTCAGCTAGCCTTTGACTAAAAAGTCTCACCCACAAGGCAGTGGGGTTGTTTTACTTCGGGGTACCCTCCCTTAGTCTTTTACTCTCCCGAGCTTACCTGCAAGGCAGCAGGGCAGCCACAGGCTGTACTGTCTACAGCATACAGTAACAGGCAAAATTACCCGACCTGACAAAAGTGTCCAACATGTAGTCTGGCCAAAAGCTCAAATGCTATGTACTAACGTACACAGAATACAAAAGAGACCTCATGTCTTTGGCCGATATCTGAGAGGGCTACACATCTGATCTCACTACCCAGAGACCGGGAGAGGGCAGAGTCATGAAGAAACTATGGACCTGAAGTGGAAAAATTTCCACCACCTGTGGTAGAATTTGATCCATGGACTTTCTTGTCAAGAGGCCGACACCTTGCCTCTAGACCATCCACCTCCGCAAAGTACATCAGAGAAATTCAGAGACAAGGTTAAAAAATACCAGGACAAAGTAAATAAAAAATCCACGTCAGTAAAACTTAATGAAACAAAATCTTTTTACCATGACACATCATCATCATATGCCATGTCGGTTGGCATAGGCGATTATATCCTTCCATAACTTTCTATCCATCATGCATCATATCAATTCTGTCATTGACTGTTTTCCATCTCACGATACCAAGCTATCTAGTATCTTTTATCTTTATAGTTCACAATCAACTTTCCTCTTCTTATGATGCGCCTGAAAAATGTTGATTGTTTCTTTCTGATGTTTCTTATGAGCTCCCTTTTTGTGTTGGCCTCTTTGAGAATTTCCTCATTGGTCTTTTTAGCTGTCCAGGGAACATTCAACATTCTTCTGAGAAATCCCATCTCTGTGGCCTCTAATCGTCCTTTCATTTGTTTGTTTACTGTCCATTATTCACTTCCATAGGTCAGAATTGGTTCTATATAGCACTGATGGACTCTTTCTCACTTCTATTGACATAGACTTGTTGCAAAAGACATTTTTTATTTTCTGAAATGCTATTTTGGCCTGAGCTATTCTGATTCTGAGCATTTTATTTCTGTGCTGAATATTCCATCTGATGTTATTATTGTGCCCAAGTATTTGATGCGTTGCACTTGTTTCAGATTTGTCCTGTTTATTTTTATGCTGAATGATGTTGATGATTGTTTCTTCAACATGACCATTACTTCTGTTTTCTTACTTACCAACATACAAACGTTACTAAAATAAATATTTGAGAACATAACAGCCAGAAGTATGTGTTTTACCACCAACTGTTCAATACAGTAAAACCAGAAACAGCTGTTACTAATCATAAAATCTGATCAATAGAAAGCTGCATAAAACAGAATTAAAAGTACTCTTATGTCACATCAGTATTTCTATACGCCTGCAAAACAAGGACATTCATTTTGATCTTGAAAAAAAAATAATATAACTCTAAATATAAGACAGTACAGAAACAAATTGTGCATTTCATATCTGTCAAATATATCACATCACCAATGAGGAAATATGCCACAAAATCCATATATCAAGATGGGTCAATAAAATAATTGGCTCTCAAAGTAAAAGTGTAAAAATTAAAAAAGGTGCAAACATGTTACAAGATCTATAGGCTTTGCTATTCTACAGAGTAAAGTAACTAGCAAAAGAAGACAAGGCAGATACAGACATACATCTATCTATCTATCTATTAACTTTTCGAGCCGTAGCCGGCCCATAGGGCGTAGACCAAGATATTCCTTCTCCTATCTGAATTTTTGTTCTAGCAGTTTTCTTTTAAAGATATTTTATCGAATCTCGCCATTTGTCTCCGTTCTGTGCAAGCTGCTCTATCTCATTGAGGGAGCCGAATCCTGCTGCTCTTGCCTCTCTCATCAATGTTCTTCTCAGTGTCTCCCTGGGTCTTCCTCTTTTTCTCTTACCTGTTGTTTCCCACATGAGGGCTTGCTTTGCTATTCGGTTATTATCTCTTCTCATCACATGTCCAACATATGACCATCGTCTTTTCTTTATTACTGAAGATATTAGTGGTTGATTGGTGATTTCTCTAATTTCCTCATTTGTTTTTAATTCGTTCCACGCTATACCAAGTATTTTCCTTAGACATTTATTTTCGAATGTGTTCAACTTTGTTTCTATATCTCTTGTTGTTTTCCAGCTTTCACACGCATACGTAAGGGTTGATAGTACATTTGATTTGAATAGTCTAAGTTTTGTGTTTGCGCTGATGAGTTTTGATTTCCACAACTTTTCAAGGCTTCTGAAAGACATTGCTGCTTTAGCTATTCTGATTCTAATTTCTTTACTTGTATCCCCTTCTCGATCAATGTGACTTCCAAGATAGATAAAGTGCTCGATCTCTTCTGCTGGTTTGTTTTCCATGTATATTTTGTCATCTGTTGGAATGAAACTTTTCATGACTTTAGTCTTTTCATGATTGATCTCAAGCCCAATTTTGCTGGCTATTGATGACATACCTTCCCTATTTTTTAAAAGGGGACAATATGTACATCATCATCATTTGCCATACAGGTTGGTGCACGTGATCATGTCCTTCCATAATTTTCTATCCACGGTACATCATATCAGTTCTGTTGTTGACTGTTTTCCATCCCATGACACCAAGCTATCTAGAATCTTCTCTCTTTGTCGCCTGCGATATCTCTTACCCTGTATTTTGCCAGCAGCAACCAAGTATTCCAATTTTCCATGATGTGCCCACAAATGTTGATTGTTTCTTTCTGATGTATTTTATGGAGCTTCCTTTTTGTGATGGCCTCTTTGAGAATTTCGTCATTGGTCTTTTTAGCTGTCTAAGGGACTATCAATATTCTTCTGAGAAATCATCTTTTAATTTGTTTGTCTACTGTCCATGATTCGCTTCCACAGGTCAGAATTAGCTCTCTCTCTCTCTCTCTCTAT
Source organism: Megaustenia siamemsis (assembly GCA_032433765.1). Classification (NCBI taxonomy): domain Eukaryota; kingdom Metazoa; phylum Mollusca; class Gastropoda; order Stylommatophora; family Ariophantidae; genus Megaustenia; species Megaustenia siamemsis. The sequence goes on along the minus strand of JAVIAB010000091.1, from coordinate 7,819,050 downwards.
ATATATATATATATATATATATATATATATATATATATATATATATATTATTTGTAAATAAAAAGAGCAGAATAGTTCAGGCCAAAATAGCATTTCAAAAAATGAAAAACATCTTGTACAACAAGTCTATTTCAGTAGAAGTGAGAAAGAGAGTTCATCGGTATTATATATATATAGCCCTCGCTGTATCTCATTATCCACTGGTATTTGACTGGTACATTTCCATAATTCTATGTTAGTGAATTTGTTCTGCCATTTCCATCCTTTTATTCTGCGTAAATATCCATTAATGAATGCTGTATCTTCATGATTGTCAATTTTGTTCTCCATGTTTCACGGCCATATAATAGGACTGACTTAACATTGAAGTTAAAAATTTTTATTTTTGTATTTAACCTAATTTCTTTGGATTTCCATGTTTCCCAGTGTAACAAAAGCTCCTCTTGCTTTTGATATCCTTATTTGGTATCATTTTCTGTTTCTCCCTCTTTATCTATATTCATCATCATCATCGAGTGCCATCTCCGCAACGAAGGTTGGCTACCATGGAGCGTCATTCTGCTCTGTCTCCTGCTTTACTGGTGCAGGTTGTCATAGGCTGATTTGTCCATCTTTTAATGTTACTCGTCCATGTTAGTCTTGGTCTGCCTCTGCCTCTTTTACCTTGTATTTTCCCCTCCAGGATTACTTTTAGTAGGCTGTTGTGTCTTTTAACATGGCCCAAAAAAATTGCATTTGTCTTGTTTGAATTGTGCTTAGTAGTTCTCTGTTCATTTTTAGTTGTTTTAAGACTTCATCGTTTGTTTTCTTTTCCTCCCATCCAATTCTACCTATTCTTCTATATATCCACATTTCAAAGGCTTCAATTCTCTGTTTTGTTTTCTTGTCTAATGTCCATGTTTCTGCACCATATAGGAATATTGAGAAGATGTAACATTTTGCTATTCTTTGTTTTAGCCCTGGTGTTATTTGTTTTGATGTTAGTATGTTCTTCATGGCATTAAAATTACTTTTTGCCATTCCTATTCTTTTGTTTATTTCAGTTGTACATTTTCCATCACTTTGTTTATGATCATAGTTTTAGTCTTTTTGTTATTCATTTCTAGTCCATATTTTTTGCTTATCATGTTTATTTCATTAAGTAATTGTTGTAGATCTTTAGGATTTTCTGCTAGTAGTACAGTATCATCAGCATATCTTAGGCTATTGATTATCTTTCCATTAATTTGTAGGCCTGGCATCTCTATGATGTTTTTAAAGATTTTCTCAGTGTATAGATTGAACAAGCTCGGTGATAGGATGCATCCCTGTCTTACTCCTCTTGTTATATCAATGGGTGTAGAGTTCTCTTTGTTATATTTTATTATTGCTGGTTGCTCCCAGTATAGATTACATATTAGCCGCATGTCCATGTCATCTAGATGTATCTCTTTTAGACATTCAATAAGTTGTTTGTGGTGTACTCTATCAACTTCTGACAGGCTGGTGGATGGTGGAAATTCTCCTTGTTAAGTGGGTATTTATCTTCTTTTCATTCGAGATTGACCTATCGGTGATAGGTCATTGTTTTTTACTGTCGCGCTAGGCAGACGGAAATGTCCATTCCGAATTGTACAAAGTCTGCAAAGGTGGATGGGACAGAAGAGTCAGAAATGACCAACGGCCCAGAAAGTGAAAACAGCAAAGTGTGTGGTACACAAGAGGCATGTTCAGGACACGAAAGACGAATGTGGCTGACCACTGTGAAAGAGATTGGAGCCTCATCACATACTAGTCTAGAGGAAGCCATGGAGAGCAATTTGAACTTATGTAGATGAAAAGATCTTAAAATAAGTACTTGGAATGTTAGGACTCTATATTAAGAAGGGAAAATGGAAAAATCTGATTCAAGAAGCAGAACAAATAAATATAGATATCTATATTACTACCCAGATATATGTAAGATTGTACGTCTAGCAGAGGTATTTCTCCTAATTTTATTTGGTTATTGCCAACTGCATTAATTCTCATAATGTTGGTCTTATCTCTATCAATCTTCAGTCCTAGATGTTGTGATCTCTCATCAAGTATGCTCATTTTACCCTGCATCTGTTGATGGCTGTGTGATAGGTGAGCTATGTCATCAGCAAAGTCTAAATCATCAAGTTGCTTGGTCATTGACCACTGGATTCCGTTTCTTTTGTTTTGAGTTATTTTCATAATCTAATCTATGGCCAGTAGAAAGAGAAATGGAGACAGAAGGCATCCTTGCCTTACTCCTGTTCTTATTTCAAATGCTTCTGTAAGCTGCCCTTCATGAACCCCACTACATTTCATTCCTTCATACAATGTTTATATATATATCTGATTTATACAGCATTAGATAATAAATATAAAACAAATACAATCTTTGATTTATACAATATAAATAATAAATATAAATAAACACAATCTCTTCTGATGACTTAAAGATGCAGTCTTGAGTACGTTCAAAAGTTTATTAACACAGCTCTCTAGTTACACTTCACAAACTCATCTGGTTAAATATCTGTTCTATCTTGCAACACATAACTGTTATATCTGTCTATGAATCTATAAAATGCTACATCCTAAGTGGTTGATTTTATAGTGTCTAAGGCAACTGCTAAGTTGCCAGGCAGAATTGGATGGAAAGAAAAGAGAACAACTGATGAAGTTTTAAAAGAACTAAAAAATAAAAGAGAACTATGAAACACAATTAGAACAAGACAAAGACAATTTTTGGTGCATTTTAAAAGACACGACAGCCTACGGTAATACTGGAAGGGAAAATATAGGGTAATAGAGGCAGACCACGACTAACATGGACGAGTAACATCAAAAGATGGACAAGACAGCCTATGACAACCTGCGCCATCAAAGCAAGAGATAGAGCGGAATGGCGCTCCATGGTAGCCAACCTTCGATGCGGAGACGGCACTCAATGATGATGATGAAGACAACTGCCAAAGTAAAACATTCTCTAGGTTCTGCAAGAAAACCAGCAAAACTCCTGTGGCTACCACAAAGTGGACCAGACATAATAATCAAACTTCTGTGTAAGCTCTCTTCAGAAATGTATAAATCCAGGAACAAATCTAACATGTCATATCTATCTATCTATCTATTGTACTTTCGAGCCAAAGACAGCACATATGGCAGAACAACAATCTCAAAAACAGAAACCTTGCGAGCCAAAATGCCACATATTGCAGAGATCTCTTCTACCTTTTTAGCTCCCAGTGGAGCATAGGTCTTCAAAAACACTTTCCAAGTCGTTCTGTCTTTTGCCATTCTTTTAAGATCATTCCATGTTTTCCCCATCATCTTCATCTCTGCTTCTATCTGTCTTCTCCAAGAATTCCTTGGTCTTCCTCTTTGTCTTTTCCCCTGGGGATTCCAAAAAAGGGCCTGTTGTGTAATACTCTCAGTTGGCTTCCATAGTGTGTGTCCCATCCAGCGCCATCGTCTTCGCTGTATCTCTTTATCCACTGGTGTTTGACTGGTACCTTTCCATAATTCTATGTTAGTGATTTTGTCCTGCCATTTCCATCCTTTTATTCTGCGTAAGCATCCATTAATGAAACTCTGTATCCTCGTGATTGCAGAGATCACTGCTCTAAAATCTATGGCTCTGTTTCCGTAACAATACTTTTTTCAATGACAGCTTGTCAAGCCATCGATCAACCTCCTTAGTCGCCTCTTACAACATGCCTGGAAGGTCACAGTGTCACTATTCTTTACCTCCCTCATAATCATCATCATCAAGTACCGGGCCTAGTGGCATAGGTGATCATGTCTCTCCACAACATTCAATCTCAGCAGTTATTTATCATTTATGTTGTTGACCTTCTGCCAAGCCATTCTCTTAAGCTGTCTGTTATTTTTTCTCTTTGCTTCCCTCTATCTCTTCGTCCCTCAATTTTTCCAGTTGTTACAATATATTCAAGTTGTTCTCTTCTCATTACATGGCCAAAAAATGATGATTGTCTCTTCCTAACATTGGAAATTAGCTCTCTTTTTGCTTTGACCTTTCTCAGAACCTCTTCATTACTCATAATGAGGCCCCGGTAACAACACGGGATAATATGTCATACAGCTGTATTTAATCTTGACTTTAACTCTAGAAGTAAACCTTCTCATGAAGTTTTTGCTCTATGCAATAATAAAGAATAAACATAACACGACAATCTTACGTGATTTAATAAATGAACAGCATATGGTGGCCATACGTCATACTCTCGATGCAAGTTTAGAGTGTGTGAACTCCAGCTGGAGTTGTTATTGGTAAATGTACGAAAGAGCATGGTGGAAGATGAGCTGACTGTGATCACGTACAAAATGATGAAAAAGAGCCCCACTCCAAAGATAAGCATACACTGGCGCCGTGGTCTGGCCCGGAGGAAGCTATCGGACATAATGAACCATACCTGAGGATATTATGAGGTAATCATGTTAAAGATGTCATGCTACAGTTAGATACATATGAATCAAACATAGGCATGAGACATTTAGATGAGTCAAGTACAGATATGATAACTTTAGATACATCAAATGCAGTCACGATACATTTAGATGGATCAAGCACAGATATGATACAATTAAATCAATCAAGCACAGATATGATACATTTAGAGGAAACAAGCACAGATAACTATTGTCCAACAAGGAAATAACTCTAGAGGCAAAACGGGCACTCTACAATACAATCTTCATCCAACCGTTTTGCTACCAATGCCAGTCCTGTACCCTAGATGCAAGATCAATAAGAAAAATAATCTCCACTGAGATTGAATGTGTCAGACGAATGACAGGAAACAGTCTGAGAGATAAGATCAGAAATGAAGAACTGAGAAAAAAGTTAGGAATAACTACCGCCATAGAATATATAAAGACACAACAGATAAAATAGTTTGGCCATGTGACAAGGCAGAGTGATCAAAACACAACACAACGAGCCCTCAGTAAACGTTGCGGGAACACCAAACCCAAGGGTTGTCCACGAAAAAGATGGATCGATGGAATATTAGAAGCACAAGGGTTAACATAGCAGCAGAAGTGAACAGAACAGCAAAAGACTGCAAATTATATCTCCCCTTCACGCCGAAAGGCAAATGAGGAAGGAAAGAAGAAGAAGGAGAAAAAAGAAGAAGCAGCATCACAGATATAATACATTTAGATGAATCAAGCACAGATATGATACGTTTAGATGTATCAAGCACAGATATAATACATTTAGATGTATCAAGTACAGATATGATACATTTAGATGTATCAAGCACAGATATGATACATTTAGATGAATGAAGCACAGATATGATACATTTAGATGTATCAAGCACAGATATGATACATTTAGATGAATTAAGCACAGATATGATACATTTAGATGAATTAAGCACAGATATGATACATTTAGATGAATTAAGCACAGATATGATACATTTAGATGAATTAAGCACATATATGATACATTTAGATGAATTAAGCACAGATATGATACATTTAGATGAATTAAGCACAGATATGATACATTTAGATGAATTAAGCACAAATATGATACATTTAGATGAATTAAGCACAGATATGATACATTTAGATGAATTAAGCACAGATATGATACATTTAGATGAATTAAGCACAGATATGATACATTTAGATGAATTAAGCACAGATATGATACATTTAGATGAATTAAGCACAGATATGATACGTTTAGATGTATCAAGCACAGATATAATACCTTTAGATGTATCAAGCACAGATATGATACATTTAGATGTATCAAGCACAGATATGATACATTTAGATGTATCAAGCACAGATATGATACATTTAGATGAATTAAGCACAGATATGATACATTTAGATGTATCAAGCACAGATATGATACGTTTAGATGTATCAAGCACAGATATGATACATTTAGATGTATCAAGCACAGATATGATTCATTTAGATGTATCAAGCACAGATATGATACATTTAGATGAATTAAGCACAGATATGATACGTTTAGATGTATCAAGCACAGATATGATACATTTAGATGAATCAAGCACAGATATGATACATTTAGATGAATTAAGCACATATATGATATGTTTAGATGTATCAAGCACAGATATAATACATTTAGATGTATCAAGCACAGATATGATACATTTAGATGTATCAAGCACAGATATGATACATTTAGATGAATTAAGCACAAATATGATACATTTAGATGAATCAAGCATAGGTATGATACATTTAGATGTATCAAGCACAGATATGATACGTTTAGATGAATGAAGCACAGATATGATACATTTAGATGTATCAAGCACAGATATGATACATTTAGATGTATCAAGCACAGATATGATACATTTAGATGAATTAAGCACAGATATGATACATTTAGATGAATTAAGCACAGATATGATACATTTAGATGAATTAAGCACAGATATGATACATTTAGATGTATCAAGCACAGATATGATACATTTAGATGAATTAAGCACAGATATGACGCATTTAGATGAATTAAGCACAGATATGATACATTTAGATGTATCAAGCACAGATATGACACATTTAGATGAATGAAGCACAGATATGATACATTTAGATGTATCAAGCACAGATATGATACATTTAGATGAATTAAGCACAGATATGATACATTTAGATGAATTAAGCACAGATATGATACATTTAGATGAATTAAGCACAGATATGATACATTTAGATGTATCAAGCACAGATATGATACATTTAGATGTATCAAGCACAGATATGATACATTTAGATGTATCAAGCACAGATATGATACATTTAGATGTATCAAGCACAGATATGATACATTTAGATGTATCAAGCACAACAGATGCAATAACTGTAGATACATCAATCACTGTCATGGTATATATGATGAATCAAACACACAGCTCTATATACGAGTATATATATATTCAGACGAACATGTAAGAGTATTGGTTCATCTGTCATAATTTAGATGAGTAATATAACAATTTAAATGTGAAATGCAGGGAAAACGATCAACATTAGGAAATTACAAAGGCCAATTAACACAGTTTTTCTTTTCTAACCCCATAACACGTGACAAATGTTGCAGCTTTATGGTATCGACATAATCTATCTATCTATTTATTGATCTTTCAAGCCGTGGCAGGCCCTTAGGTCATAGACCCAGATACTCTTTCTCTTTTTCTAGATTTTCTTTCTAGCAGTCTCAATCCTTGCAAAGATCTTTTATCAAATCTTGCCATTTGTCTCTGTTCTGAACAAGCATCTGGATCTCATTGAGGGAGCCGATTCCTGTTGCCTTTGCCTCTCTGTTCAATGTTCTTCTCAGTGTCTCTTTGGGTTGGCCTCTTTTCCTTCTACCTGTTGTTTCCCAGTTGAGGGCTTGCTTTGCTATTCGGTTATTATCTCTTCTCATCACATGTCCAACATATGTCCAATGTCTTTTCTTGATTACTGATGATATTAGTGGTTGATTGGCGATTTCTCTAATTTCCTCGTTTGTTTTGAATTTGTTCCCTGCTATACCAAGTATTTTCCTTAGACATTTATTTTTGAATGCGTTCAACTTTGTTTCTATGTCTCTTGTTGTTTTCCAGCTCTCACAAGCCTCCTAAGGGTAGATAGTACGTTAGATTAGAATAGTCTAAGTTTTGTGTTTGTGCTGGTGAGTTTTGATTTCCACATCTTCTTAAGGCTTTTGAAGGACATTGCTGCTTTAGCTACTCTGGTTCTAATTTCTTTACTTGTATCCCTTCCCGATCAATGTGACTACCAAGATAGATAAAGTGATCAATTCTTTCACTGTTTTGACATAATAAAGTAAGTAAGTAAAGAGCCCCCATCACGCCAAGTGGCATATAGGGAATATGGTGTTAGTGACCATAAATTTTACAGACCTTCGGCACATGATTTTCGGGGTAATGTGGTCGGTATTAGGCTCGTGCTGCTTTACTTTCCCAGAAAAAATCGAGTACCCATTTAAAGCTGTGTGAACCCAGAAGCCGTCGGTTGTGATCGAACCCTACCCCTTGTCCTTTGTAGTCCAGTTCACTAACCACTGAGCTATCGCGGCTCCCCGATTTGACATAATACACCTTGGATATTTATTAGATGAGAGTCAAGCTGAATCAAAACATTGGCATATGATCAGCAAAGATGAGAACCTTAATTACTGAAACAGACAAAAGGAAAATTGCCAATATATCAATGAGCCAAACTAGGCTGAATTCACTATTTAAGGAGGGTATGATAAGCTTAGAGAAGGAGTTTGAGAGGCTTTCAAGCTAGATGGGTATACATAGCTCATAAGAGAAAGAGTTGTTGACAACAGGAGGTTATTCTAGATTGTGAGCTAAATCTATCTATCTATCTATTGTCCTTTCGAGCTGAAGACGGCACATAGGGCAGAACCACAATCTCAAAAACATAAACCTTGCATGACAAAGTGGCACATATTGCAGAGATCATTGCTCTAAAATATATGGCGCTGTTTCCATAACAATACTTTTTACTTTACAATGACAGCTTGTCAAGCCATCGATCAACCTCCCTAGTCGCCTCTTATGACATGCCTGGAAGGTCACAGTGTCACTATTCTTTACTTCCCTCATAATGAGGCCCCGGTAACACACAGGAGCTAAATGCTGTATGCTAAATCTAAATTGAGGAATCTGTATAAATTTACATCACAGAGATGTAATGTTGAGTTCAAAAGTAGATTTGCTTCAGGAGTTGAAGTCAAGATTAGATATGACTGTTTCCTTCATGACAGATTTTGTTCATGGACTTAGATATTTCTGAAGAGAGATTACACAGAAGTTGGATTACTGTGTCTGTTACTTTGTGGTAGTAAGAGAAGTTTCGCTGGTTTTCTTGCCGAACCTAGAATGTGATACATTGGCAGTTACCTTAGACACTATAAAATCGATCACTTAGGACACAGAGTATTATAGATTCATAAATAATCATGACAAGTATTTCTATGTAGTGAAAGAAGTTTCGCTGGTTTTCTTGCCGAACCTAGAATGTGATACATTGGCAGTTAGTTACCTTAGACACTATAAAATCGACCACTTAGGACACAGAGTATTACAGATTCATAAATAATCATGACAAGTATTTCTATGTAGTGAAAGAAGTTTCGCTGGTTTTCTTGCCGAACCTAGAATGTGATACATTGGCAGTTACCTTAGACACTATAAAATCGACCACTTAGGACACAGAGTATTATAGATTCATAAATAATCATGACAAGTATTTCTATGTAGTGAAAGAAGTTTCGCTGGTTTTCTTGCCGAACCTAGAAGGTGATACATTGGCAGTTACCTTAGACACTATAAAATCGACCACTTAGGACACAGAGTATTATAGATTCATAAATAATCATGACAAGTATTTCTATGTAGTGAGAGAAGTTTCGCTGGTTTTCTTGCCGAACCTAGAATGTGATACATTGGCAGTTACCTTAGACACTATAAAATCGATCACTTAGGACACAGAGTATTACAGATTCATAAATAATCATGACAAGTATTTCTATGTAGTGAAAGAAGTTTCGCTGGTTTTCTTGCCGAACCTAGAATGTGATACATTGGCAGTTAGTTACCTTAGACACTATAAAATCGATCACTTAGGACACAGAGTATTACAGATTCATAAATAATCATGACAAGTATTTCTATGTAGTGAAAGAAGTTTCGCTGGTTTTCTTGCCGAACCTAGAATGTGATACATTGGCAGTTACCTTAGACACTATAAAATCGACCACTTAGGACACAGAGTATTATAGATTCATAAATAATCATGACAAGTATTTCTATGTAGTGAAAGAAGTTTCGCTGGTTTTCTTGCCGAACCTAGAATGTGATACATTGGCAGTTACCTTAGACACTATAAAATCGACCACTTAGGACACAGAGTATTATTGATTCATAAATAATCATGACAAGTATTTCTATGTAGTGAAAGAAGTTTCGCTGGTTTTCTTGCCGAACCTAGAATGTGATACATTGGCAGTTACCTTAGACACTATAAAATCGACCACTTAGGACACAGAGTATTATTGATTCATAAATAATCATGACAAGTATTTCTATGTAGTGAGAGAGTTTCGGATGCAAGATAGAAGAGATATTTAACCAGATGAGTTTGTGAAGAGATATTTAACCAGATGAGTTTGTGAAGAGATATTTAACCAGATGAGTTTGTGAAGAGATATTTAACCAGATGAGTTTGTGAAGAGATATTTAACCAGATGAGTTTGTGAAGAGATATTTAACCAGATGAGTTTGTGAAGAGATATTTAACCAGATGAGTTTGTGAAGAGATATTTAACCAGATGAGTTTGTGAAGAGATATTTAACCAGATGAGTTTGTGAAGAGATATTTAACCAGATGAGTGTAACTACAGAGCTGTGTTAATAAGCTTTTAATCGTGATTAAGATTGCATATTCTTCAAGTCATCCTATGAAGTGTTGAGGACAAGTGTTATTGTGAACTTCGAAGTGAATGTCTGTGCTATTGTGAACATTCACAATGTGTTCATCACTGTCACAGAATCATGAACCAAACGATATAAATTGTGACGGATCAAACACAACCATAGTACATTTGTATGTTGATAAAGTTCAGTTTTTGCTACGATCATGAATCTACATGAACATCAGGTTAAAATTGGAAATGCCAGAAAAAAATTAGATGCAGGGAGACAGAAGAAAAACAAATCAACACAGAACTGGAGTCATCAGTCTCTAAACACTGAGAATCATATATAAATCGTTGCCACCAAGCCAATCCCACATTGTTATAGTTAATTATGTGTCATTCTGTTGTTTTAATTTACCATTATCGTAGAGTAGATCCTGGATAGGTAACAAAATGTAAAGAGCCCCCGTCACGCTAAGTGTCGTATAGGGAATATGGTGTTAGTGACCATGATTTTTGGGGTAAATGTGATTGGTATTACACCCATGCCGCTTTACTTTCCCAGAAAAAATCCGGCACCCATTTAAGGCTGGGTGAACCTGGAAGCCGTCGATCAGGATCGAACCGGACCTCTTGTCCTTTGTAGTCCAGTTCACTAACCACTGAGATCTTGGATAGGACATTAGACAAAAAGACCTCATACGCTAACAAATTCTCACTGCAGAATTTCAAAATCAACCTTATTCAGCGAGATATTTTGCAGGTAAAAAACTGAGACAAATGAGTGTCCCGAAGACATTTTTTCAGGACAGTTAATTCTTTCATTAAAAACCAGGACTGTTCTGGAAAACCGGAATGTTTGACAACCTCTACCAGTGGGTGAAACCGTGTGCTTAGCCCTTCTGGAGATGGGTTGTTGTTCAACATAGGCTCTGTGTTCAGATTGAGCACTTGAACTTCTGTCCATCATAAAATAGAATTCCATGGACAGCAAAAAATTACAAATGAAAAATGTTTAAAACAAAATTGGAGAAACCAGGACTATCATCAAAATGAAGAGACAGTCTACATTTATTGGGAATGTCATATGAAAAGAAGGCATTGAGAATACTATAACAACAGGCAGAAAAAAATGAAAAGAAGGACAGAAGAAAATAAAGAAGAAAAATTAGTGAAAAGCTTATCCAAATTGCATAATAAAAGATCATCAACTGAAATGATGGCATGTATGAAGGACCGAGAGATATGGAGAGAGATGATCGCCTCAGCCAACTGGCATGGCATCTAATGATGATGAAAATATATAGTCTCAACATTTTGGGCATAGAAATCATCATCATTGAGTGCCGTGTCCGCATCGAAGGTTGGCTACCAAGGAGTGCTATTCCGCTCTGTTTCTTACTTTGATGGTGTAGGTTGTCATAGTAAAGGGTTAAGGCATAAAAATGCGAAGCTGCAGTAAAGCTGAATATGAGGAAAAATTAAAAAATAAAAAAAGGTATGTAAGAAGCTTTACGTGACAAGTGGACGACACAGACTAAACAACGTTTCGGCTCAATAGGCCTTCATCAGGAACAAACAATAAAAACACACACACACAAATTAATAACGAAACAACCAAAACAAAAACAATCGAAATGTGTTAAAGAAAACAACAACAAAAAGTAAAACTATCTTGTCAAATCCAAAATAAAATCGTAACCAATGCGGCTGTCGTGAACGTCGAAAATCGTGCGAAAAAGTGCGTAAATGTAAACAGAACCAGATGAGTAAACACAGGGGTCAGTGTGCAAACACAAAGGAGAAAGAATCGAATAGTAGTCTGACAGGTGTAAAAAGACGCTAAGAGTGAGATGTCTGAGAGTGGGGTACAGTAAAAATAAATGAGGGGTAAGAAGCACAGAAAAAAAAAAATTTTATAGAGGAGAAAACCGAAGTGTCTCATAAGGGACTAGAGGAGAAGAACTATAAAAAGTATGACCATATAAGTCCAGTATGGTTCGCTGACCCCGAGAGGTATGAATGTATCACACTCATACGCATAGTTTCTTTTTGCTTGCTCCTTCCCTTTTGCATAGCCTTCTCTACTACACATATTTGGGTTCTTTGGTCTACTTACTATGCCATACTTTTTATAGTTCTTCTCCTCTAGTCCCTTATGAGACACTTCGGTTTTCTCCTCTATAAAATTTTTTTTTTCTGTGCTTCTTACCCCTCATTTATTTTTACTGTACCCCACTCTCAGACATCTCACTCTTAGCGTCTTTTTACACCTGTCAGTCTACTATTCGATTCTTTCTCCTTTGTGTTTGCACACTGACCCCTGTGTTTACTCATCTGGTTCTGTTTACATTTACGCACTTTTTCGCACGATTTTCGACGTTCACGACAGCCGCACTTGGTTACGATTTTATTTTGGATTTGACAGGATAGTTTTACTTTTTGTTGTTGTTTTCTTTAACACATTTCGATTGTTTTTGTTTTGGTTGTTTCGTTATTAATTTGTGTGTGTGTGTTTTTATTGTTTGTTCCTGATGAAGGCCTATTGAGCCGAAACGTTGTTTAGTCTGTGTCGTCCACTTGTCACGTAAAGCTTCTTACATACCTTTTTTTATTTTTTAATTTTTCCTCCTAGGTTGTCATAGGCTGTCTTGTCCATCTTTTGATGTTATTCATCCATATTAGTCTTGGTCTGCCTCTGCCTCTGTTACCCTGTATTTTCCCGAAAATACAAAGGCAAGGACAGGTATAAGGGCAAAGAAAGTTAAACAAAAATGGTGTTCTTCGGTGTTATGTAGAGCCAGAACTGACACTGAATCAAGGACAATCGGACAAAAAAAAAATGTTGGTGGCCAACAAATTTTATAGAGTAGATCTTGAGTTAAGGAAGTAAAACATGGAAAATAGGTAACGCACAAAAAGAACAATAAAGAACACAGATATCTGGTGACTCAGGAAAATGCTGAGAGGTCGTAAAGAGCTAAAATTATAGATGATGGATTTCTTAATGAGGCCAACACACGATGAGAGCTCATAAAAGATATCAAAAAGAAAGATTGAACATTCTAGGGCTCTTGTTTTGTGAGAAAGGAACAAATAGTGAATGTAGGAAAAATACAGGGAAAGAGAGATTGCTGATGACAGAGAGAGAGGATACTTGACAGCATGAAATTGTGCTATAGTTGACAAATATTAACGAAACTGATATATGATACAGGAGATTGTGGAAAGATATGATCCCTTATACCAACCGTCATGGCCCACTTATAATAAGTGATTGTTAAGTAGCTGTGACTATGTGTTAACATTTAGTAAGATTGGTCAGGCAGATAAGAAAAGAATTGGCGTGACCAGAAAACACAATCAGAAATGATATAAGAGAAAGAGTCGGCATTGAACCAATCATAAGCTACATAAAGAAACAGTAAAATAGTTTGCCCATCTAGAAAGATTGGGAGCCGCGATAGCTCAGTGATTAGTGAACTGGACTAAAAGGACAAGGCGTAGGGTTCGATCCTAACCGACAGCTTCCGGGTTCACCCAGCCTTAAATGGGTACTGCATTTTTTCTGGGAAAATAAAGCGGCACGGGTATAATACCGACCACTTTACCCCAAAAATCATGTGCTGAAGGTCTGTAAAATTTATGGTCATTAACACCATATTCCCTATACGCCACTTGGCGTGACGGGGGCACTTCATTTTTCTTTTTACTTTATCTAGAAAGATTGCAGTGCAATCCTTTACCATCATCATCAACATCAAGTGCCGTGCCTGCTGGCGTAGGTGATCATGTCTCTCCACAACTTTCGATCTCGACAGTTATCATTTCTGTTGTTGACCTTCTGCCAAGCCATTCTCTTAAGCTGTCTGGTATCGTTTCTCTTTGCTTCCCTCTATCTCTTCATCCCTCAATTTTACCTTACAAAGGATATATTAAAAGAGAATGGACAAGAGCAAAACTCAGAGTAAGATGGACAACATCAAAGAAATGCTACAACAACATCAAGTGGTAATGATTATTCATCTTTGATGACCTTCCCCTCATCTCCTGATCCGATATCTAGCCCTCTTGGATACCAGCAATAAACAGGGGGTGGAGAGGGGGGGGTGTCTCATAATCATTCACACACGCTGAAGAGCCCTTGGCAGTTAAAACTGAAAGAGTAGACCATTAATATGGCCACAGGCAGTTAAAACTGAAAGAGTAGACCATTAATATGGTCACAGGCAGTTAAAACTGAAAGAGTAGGCCATTAATATGGTCACTGGCAGTTAAAACTGAAAGAGTAGGCCATTAATATGGTCACTGGCAGTTAAAACTGAAAGAGTAGGCCATTAATATGGTCACAGGCAGTTAAAACTGAAAGAGTAGGCCATTAATATGGTCACTGGCAGTTAAAACTGAAAGAGTAGGCCATTAATATGGTCACAGGCAGTTAAAACTGAAAGAGTAGACCATTAATATGGTCACAGGCAGTTAAAACTGAAAGAGTAGGCCATTAATATGGTCACAGGCAGTTAAAACTGAAAGAGTAGACCATTAATATGGTCACAGGCAGTTAAAACTGAAAGAGTAGGCCATTAATATGGCCACAGGCAGTTAAAACTGAAAGAGTAGGCCATTAATATGGTCACTGACAGTTAAAACTGAAAGAGTAGGCCATTAATATGGCCACAGGCAGTTAAAACTGAAAGAGTAGGCCATTAATATGGTCACTGACAGTTAAAACTGAAAGAGTAGACCATTAATATGGCCACAGGCAGTTAAAACTGAAAGAGTCGGCCATTAATATGGCCAGAGGCAGTTAAAACTGAAAGAGTAGGCCATTAATATGGTCACAGGCAGTTAAAACTGAAAGAGTAGACCATTAATATGGTCACAGGCAGTTAAAACTGAAAGAGTAGGCCATTAATATGGTCACAGGCAGTTAAAACTGAAAGAGTAGACCATTAAAATATGGTCACAGGCAGTTAAAACAGAAAGAGTAGGCCATTAATATGGCCACAGGCAGTTAAAACTGAAAGAGTAGGCCATTAATATGGTCACTGACAGTTAAAACTGAAAGAGTAGGCCATTAATATGGCCACAGGCAGTTAAAACTGAAAGAGTAGGCCATTAATATGGTCACTGACAGTTAAAACTGAAAGAGTAGACCATTAATATGGCCACAGGCAGTTAAAACTGAAAGAGTAGGCCATTAATATGGTCACAGGCAGTTAAAACTGAAAGAGTAGACCATTAATATGGTCACTGGCAGTTAAAACTGAAAGAGTAGGCCATTAATATGGTCACTGGCAGTTAAAACTGAAAGAGTAGGCCATTAATATGGTCACTGACAGTTAAAACTGAAAGAGTAGGCCATTAATATGGTCACTGACAGTTAAAACTGAAAGAGTAGACCATTAATATGGCCACAGGCAGTTAAAACTGAAAGAGTAGGCCATTAATATGGCCACAGGCAGTTAAAACTGAAAGAGTAGGCCATTAATATGGTCACAGGCAGTTAAAACTGAAAGAGTAGACCATTAATATGGTCACAGGCAGTTAAAACTGAAAGAGTAGGCCATTAATATGGCCACAGGCAGTTAAAACTGAAAGAGTAGGCCATTAATATGGTCACTGACAGTTAAAACTGAAAGAGTAGGCCATTAATATGGTCACTGCATGGGCAAAATTGTCAGAAAAAAACTTGCCTACATCGTGGATCCCAGACCGTGCTACAAAGTTCGTGCACGTGGGTCAGGGTTCAATTTGGATTTTCTCTAGATGTGTATTGTAGCACCTATGAGTTCATCAGGTGTACAGTGATAATGATCCTAAAAGCAACATGGATGTTTTTTTATATATATAAACACCCGGTTATGTTTTCTTTATACATCTTCACTCTAAGGAAGAACGGGTGGCTGAATGAAGAACGGGTGGCTGAATGAAGAACGGGTGGCTGAATGAAGAACGGGTGGCTGAATGAAGAACGGGTGGCTGAATGAAGAACGGGTGGCTGAATGAAGAACGGGTGGCTGAATGAAGAACGGGTGGCTGAATGAAGAACGGGTGGCTGAATGAAGAACGGGTGGCTGAATGAAGAACGGGTGGCTGAATGAAGAACGGGTGGCTGAATGAAGAACGGGTGGCTGAATGAAGAACGGGTGGCTGAATGAAGAACGGGTGGCTGAATGAAGAACGGGTGGCTGAATGAAGAACGGGTGGCTGAATGAAGAACGGGTGGCTGAATGAAGAACGGGTTGGTCCCCGTACCAGGAAAATGTGGGTTCTTCTTCATGGATCATTCTAGACTAGGACTCTGGACTCTCTTATGAAGGCAGATGTCTGTTTAGTTATTCGGTTGCCCCGTATAGTTTCTCTTCCAGGGAGGTGGGCTACATTGTCCTTCTCATGCCTATGTGCTAGGAGCAATCCTGTAGAACATGTTTTGTTGTCATGTTATCCAGGGTACAGTGGCATTGGATGGTAGTTCCTATTTTGAATTTGGTGAACATGTGGTTTCTCATTCTATTGTGGCCAGTGCGTTGGCGAAGTATGTTGACTTGATCCCTCCTTGATAGTTGAAGGTATTCATCCCTCTCATTATGCTTTGGGTGTTCTTGTTTCCATTTTTTATTATACTTTCCTTTGATGATGGATTTGGCTTCATCGTAACTGACCAGATGGTTCCCTTGTGTTAATCTCCCTCCTTCCTTAGCTTTTTTTGTCTGCGTATTCGTTTCCCTGCATATTACAGTGTGATGGTGTCCACTGGATGACCACTCTCTGGAAGTTATTGCACAGTTCATCTAGGGTTGTTCTCAGGTCATCTATCTCACTGTTCCTGTGGTTTTTTAGAGCTGTTACAGTGTGCAGTATCTAGGCAAATTTATGATATCCATTTTTAGAGCTGTTACAGTGTGCAGTATCTAGGCAAATTTCTGATATCCATTTTTAGAGCTGTTACAGTGTGCAGTATCTAGGCAAATTTCTGATATCCATTTTTAGAGGCTGCATGAGCCCTGCAGCCTTGTCAACCTGAAACAAAATCCACAACTACCGTAAGTCGAACTTGGACACTTCTGATCTGGAAGAGAGTGTACTAACCACTCAGCCACATATCAAGACAAGAGACAGAGTAATTTGGTGCTCTGAGGTAGCCAATCTTCAATATAGAGACGGCACCAAATAAAAAATAAAAAAATAATAATAATAATAAACGGAGCCTCTGTGGCTCAGTGGTTAGTGAGCTCGCTTTCTCACCAGAAGGGTCCGGGTTTGATCCCCAGCAGTGGTGGATTTTTTTTTCGGACTGACAAGGCTCCGGGGTTCACCCAGTCTCTAAAAACGAATACCAGAGATTTTTCTGGGAAGTAAAAGCGGCCTGGCGTGATACCGACCACATCACCCAAAAATGTGTCGTGGTCATAGAAAAATATGGTCACTAACACCACATTCCCCATACGCCTAGCAAGGCAGTGCAGGTAACTTTGACATTAACAATAAACGTAACCAAATTGTTAAGCTCGAATGTCCCTACTATATGTCTTTTTAAGACGTCAACGCAACACGTCAATCCAAGCCCCTTCCCTTTCCCTCAGCAAAAGGTTAAGCAACTACGACTCGAAATATTTCCGACAGAGCCGATCGCTATACATAAGAAAAAGTATGAAGTATGTGTAAGGCTAACCTCTAGCAGTGTGATTTACAAAGACAGCATTGGGACGGTTATTCAAACAATGATGGCACAATATACGACCACACCAACCTGGCAAATCAACACAGCCACACGAATTCAGGTCAAACCTTGCATTGAATGTGCGTGTTGTTTTTTGGCTTTTTTTTTTGGCTTTTTTTCTTCTAAATTTATTCTCAAGTTTATGAACTATCAAAGCTATCTATCTATTTGTCCTTTCGAGTCGAAGACGACACATAGGGCAGAAATTATAGACTCTTGTGTCTGACGATCTTTCAACTGTCAGACATTGCACAGGACCTGCAGTGTGTCTCGCCACACGGCTCTGTTCTGGACGAGTTGCTCAATTTATATATTTTTCTCTGGCATGTGTTTTCAAATGCATTCAGGTTATCTATTTCTTTAGCTGTTTTCAAACTCTCGCATGCATAAGTAAGGGTGGGTAATACATTTGACCTGAAAATTCCGAGTTTTGTTATTTAAATATTTTAGCTGGTTTAAACGTAATTACTTTCTAAACACCCTTGTGTGTGGGAGCCGCGATAGCTCAGTGGTTAGTGAACTGGACTACATAGGACAATAGGTAGGGTTCGATCCCAACCGACGGCTTCCAGGTTCACCCAGCTTTAATGGGTACCGGATTTTTTTCTGGGAAAGTAAAGCGGCACAGGGGGCCTCGGTAGCCTAGTTGGGAAAACCACCCGACTAGACTACCGACGTTCGGACAACCCGTGTTCGATTCCCGCTGGGAGCTGTGTGAATTGTACTCGTGGTTGGGAAAAAAAAAATACCCCCACGGTCGACCCAGCCGTTGGCAGAAATGGGTACCATGGTATTATCCTGGGAAGGTGAGGAATGTCGCTTCGCATCTGAGTTTCGATGCTTGAGGCGACACTATACAGAAATATCCGAACATTTCTGGATAGGCGGCCGAGCACATATGTGTGTAAACTCGCGTGCTAAGACGCCGGTTCAAGTCTCGTACTTTACATTTAACCCAAAAATCATGTGCTGAAAGTCTGTAAAATTTATGGTCACTAACACCATATTCCCTATACGCCACTTGGCGTGACGGGGGAACTTTACTTTTTTTTACCCTTATGTGCATGTACAGGAAAAGAAAACAAATGACAAAGTCTTAAAACAACTAAAAATGAAAAGAGAACTTCTGAACACAATTAGAACAAGACAAATGCGATTCTTGGGCCATGTTAAAAGACACAACAGCCTACTGAAAGTGATCCTGGAGGGGAAAATACAAGGTAAAAGAGGCAGAGGCAGACCAAGATTAACATGGACGAGTAACATCAAAAGATGGACAAATCAACCGATGACAACCTGCACCATCAAAGCAAGAGATAGAGCAGAATGGCGCTCCATGGTAGCCAACCTTCGCTGCGGAGACGGCACTCAATGATGATGAACACCATATTCCCTATACGCCACTTGGCGTGACGGAGGCACTTTACTTTTTTTTACCCTTATGTGCATGTACTTTTCTTGCTCTCTCTTTTAAGGCGAGAAAGATAAGAGATGAGAAGCGTGATCAAATTATAAATAAACGTAGTTGGCATATGTTGGTGTGTAGTCATGTGTCTGGGTTGATGAAGATTTTTTTGTTAAAATTAACAACTAATTATCGCTGATATTTTCAGCATCATGTGCCATGCCGATCGGCGTAGGCGATCATGTCCTTCCACAATCTTCTATCCACAGTAAGTAACAAACAAGTAAAGAGCCCCGTCACGTCAAGTGGCGTTTGGGGAATATGGTGTTAGTGACCATCAATTTTACATAACTTCAGAACATGATTTTGGGGGTAAATGTGGTCGGTATTACGCCCGTGCCGCTTTACTTTCCCAGAAAAAAATCAGGTACCCATTTAAGGCTTGGTGAACCCGGAAGCCGTCGGTTCGGATCGAACCCTACCTCTTGTTCTTTGTAGTCCAGTTCACTAACCACTGAGCTATCGCGGCTCCCTACAATTTTATATCCACAGTACATAGTATCAATTTTGTTGCTGACTATTTTCCATGCTATGACACTAAACTATCTAGCAGCTTCTCTCTTTGTCTTCAGCGATCTCTCTTTCCTTGTATTTTGCCAGTTGTAACCAAGTGTTCCAACTTTCCTCTTCTCATGATGTGCCCGACAAATCTAGATTGTTATTTCCCTGAAATTTTTGTGTTGGCCTCTGAGAATGCCCTCATTGGTCTTTTTGCTTCCCAAGGAACTTTCAACATTCTTCTGGAAAATCCCATGTATGTGGTCTCTATTCGTCTTTTCATCTGTTTGTTTACTGTCCATGATTCACTTTCACAGGTCAGAATTTGCTGATCTCACAAATAGACTGATATTTTAGTGCTCTTATTTTTTTTGCCAATTTCAGAAATAGGCTGATATTTTAGTGCTCTTATTTTTTGCCAATTTCAGAAATAGGCTGATATTTTAGTGCTCTTAATTGTGTACTATTTCAGAAATAAAACTTGTATATTTCACGTGGTACACGGAAGCTGGACAGCAGAAAGCTGGTGTAGGTCACAGCTGTTTGTCTTCATCTGAAAGTGACATTTTAGTTCTACTGCTGGAAATGTTCACAGCCTCTGAGGATAACGATGTCCCCGAGCCTAGTACATCTCACTTATTCTTAAAATTGATGTTTTATGGAAGTGGTTTTAATTTGTGACACTAACACAAAAAAATAACATTTCTATCTCAAGTTAATATTTAAGAATGAATGTTACTTTAGTAGTTATCGTTCATAATACAGGAATGTTTTAAAAAAATATTAAATCTGAGAGTTTCGAGGGATACATTATAATCATCATCATGTGCCATACCGGTTGGCGTAGGTGATCATGTCCCTCCACAATTTTCTATCTACAGTGCATCGTATCAGTTTAGTTGTTGACTGTTTTCCATGCCATGACACCAAGCTATCCAGTATTTTCTCACTTTGTCGCCCGCGATCTCTCTTTCCTTTTATTTTGCCAGTTGTAACCAAGTATTCCAACTTTCCTCTTCTCATGATGTGCCCGAAAAATGTTGATTGCTTCTTTCTGATGTTTTTTAAGAGCTCCCTTTTTGTGTTGGCCTCTTTGAGAACTTCCTCATTGGTCTTTTTAGCTGTCCAGGGAACTTTCAACATTCTTCTGAGAAATCCCATCTCTGTGGCCTCTAATCGTCTTTTCATTTGTATGTCTACTATCCATGATTCGCTTCCATAGGTCAGAATTGGTTCTATATAGCACCGATGAACTCTCTTTCTCATTTTTATTGACATAGATTTGTTGCATAAGATATTTTTCATTGGAAGCATTACACCATTTTTAAAATTGTTAAAAATTTTCTTATTTTTAAAATACAGCTTCTTCTGATTACTTTGAATGTATAAGAGAATAATTATGTGCATTTTATCTTACTGGAAAGACACAAATGAGGAAATTCTCAAAGAGGCCAACAAAAAAAGGAGCCCCTAAGAAACATCAGAACGAAACAATCAATATTTTTTGGGCACATCATGAGAAGAGGAAAGTTGGAATACTTGGTTACAACTGGAAAAATACAGGGAAAGTGAGATTGCGGACGACAAAGAGAGAAAATAATGGATAGCTTGGTGTCATGGCATGGAAAACGGTCAACAACAGAACTGATACGATGCACTGTAGATAGAAGATTGTGGAGGGACATGATGATGATGATGATGATGATGATGATGATGATGATGATGATGATGATGATGATGATGATGATGATGATGGAAAGACACAAATGAGGAAATGAATAAAAGTATCGATCACAAACAACTATGAGTTGTGTGGTGATATTTTAGATGTGGTGATGTGTCTGTTCATTCTTCTTCTTTCCTTCCTCATTTGCCATTCAGCGTCGAGGGGGGATATAATTGGCGGTCTTTTGCACTTCTGTTCGCCCCTGCTGCTGTTATGTTTTCCTAGTGCTTCTAATATTCCGTCGATCCATCTTTTTCATGGTCGACCCATGGGTCTGGTGTTCTCGCAACGTTTATTGAGGGCTCGTTGTGTTTTGATCACTCTGCCTTGTCACATGGCTAAACCATTATATCTATTGTTTATTTATATCGCGGGGGGTTATTCCTAGCTGCTTTTTTTTCTCAGTTATTCATTTATTATCTTGTCTCTCAGCCTGTTGTCTGTTCATTGCAGAAATAAATCTATACACACGCATATATATACATACGATAAACGAGGTATCGTTAAATCATCTCTGAATGACTTCTCCATATGTGAAAATGACTGGGAACATCTGGCCCGTGATCGCACATCATGGAGAGCATGTATAAGGAATGGTATAACAACTTTTGCTTTTGAGACTGTGCTAAGGCAACATTTAGCAGAGGAAAGACTCATGAAAAATTATGGAAAACCGTGTGGATCAGTGGGCGTGACTTGTTCATTCTGTGGCCGTGTGTGTTTGTCAAACACTGGTAGAATTAGCCACGAGAGAAGCTGTTCCACAAAATTAAACATCAACAACAACAAAAATACACAATAGCCACCACTAGACCGTATAACAAGACGAAAAGGGTCATATCACGCATATATATATGTGTGTGTATGTATATATATATATATATATATATATATATATATATATATATATAACAAAAATTAAGCAACGGGAGTTAATGTAATTAAGTGGTGATATTTTACTTGTAGTGGTGAGTTTATTAATTTCAGGGAAAAAAAAAAACTGAATTTGATTAACTTTATAGTGAATTTATGAGTAGAAGTAAGAATTTTTTTGTGCTGATATTTTCATCATCATCAAGTACCGAGCCTGCTGGCGTAGGTGATTGTGTCTCTCCACAACTTTCGATCTCGGCAGCTATTTATCATTTCTGTTGTTGACCTTCTGCCAAGCCATTCTCTTAAGCTGTCTGGTATCTTTTCTCTTTGCTTCCCTCTATCTCCTCATCCCTCAATTGTCCCAGTTGTTGCAATATATTCCAGCTGTTCCCTTCTCGTTACATGGTCAAAAAATGATGATTGTTTCTTAAGTGGCAGGACAAGTAATTTTACCTGCTACTGTATGCAGTAAAGAGTACAACCTGCAGTTGTCCTGCTGCCTTGCAGGTATGCTCGGGAGAGTAAAAGGCTAAGAAGTTGGGGGGAAAGGGGGGGGGGGGTTTACCCTGAAGTAAAACAACCCCACAGCCTTGTGGGTGAGACTTTTTAGTCAAAGAAGGCTAGCGGAGCCAACCGTAAACAACCCGACGGAGGGCAACAGAAAACCACCGTCGTAATTTCTTTGTACAATCATGAATTACTGATATTTTAGTGGCATATATTTGTTATATCAAACAGAAAACAACACAAGAAACAGCCTAGTCTGGCCAAGCGAGTAGGGATCAACGAAGGAAGGCAACACAGTACTCAAAAATGCCATGCTGAAGTCGGAGGTAAAGGTAAAGTACGCGTCTTGAATCAGAGTCTTAGCACGCGAGTTTTCACCCGTATGTGCTCGGCCACCTTTCAGGAAGTGTTCGGCGACTTCTGGATAGCGCCGCTTCAAGCATCGAAACTCACGACGCGAGGCGGCATTTCTCACCTTCTCAGAGTGCTACCCTGGTACCCATCCTGTCAGCGGCTGGGTCGATAGCGGGTTTTTTCAACCACGAGTACAACTCACACTGGTTCCAGCGAGAATCGAACACGGGTTGTCCGAACATCGGTAGCCCAGTCGGGTGGCTGTCCCAACTAGGCAACCGAAGCCCCATCCAAGTCGGATGTGTTGGGCCGAAAGTCGCAAATAAACCACGATACAACGCACACTTATCGTCTTTTTTTCCCCTTTTTCGTTCGCCAGTTTTCACCTCTGACCTAGAGACCAGAAACTGAATTTTTGCGTGTTAATCCATTTTTCCCTGGCAGCCGCGTGCACAGGGGTCCCTCGCCGCACAGGCAGATAACTCCGACTTCGGAGGTACTCATATTTTGCCGTTGAGTAATTGACGTTTCAAGCCGGGCCTCGCTGCTGAGACCAGGGGCAACGTCATTTTAGAGAACTGATGACGAACACTTCCAGACTATTAATTCCTGTAGCAGTCATCGTGTAAAGACATAAATACAAAATACTACAGGCAAAGCGGGGCATCTACAACATAATCTTCATTGCAAGCTCAGCCAACTACATAAAAGGCCTGCGCGCAACCCTTCTTTCGTGACGTCACTGGGCAAGGTTGACACTAGCAAGCTATAGGTAGCCGACATAATCTAAGCCACAACAGCCCCCCCCCCCACCCCTCCTCCGCCCTCGAAAAAGTTAACACGGCACGCTAGTAGGAATGTGGACATGTCTTTTTCCAAAGTAGGCTATGATTCCAACGTTGTGCTACCAATGATTACGATATGGCCTCTAGACTCAAAAACAATGTTAAAAAATAACCACTATCGCAATGGAATGTGTTAGACGAATGACAGGAAGCAGTCTGAGAGATAAGATAAGAAACAGGGACTGATAAAAAAGCTAGGAATAATTCCTTGATAAAAAGCTAGGAATAATTCCTAATTGAAGACATAAATAAACATCAGATAAAATGGCTTGGACACGTGCTAAGACAGAGATATCAAAACACAACACAACGAGCCTTTAATAAGCGTAACGAGAATACCAGACCCAAAGGACGACCAGGAAAAAAGATAGTTTGATGTAATATTAGAGACACTAGAAAACATAGCAGCTGAGGCCAACGGAATAGAAAAAGGTGTATTGATGTAATATTAGAGACATTAGGGAACATAACTGCACATGAGGCCAACGATGACCAAAAAGTGGATTGATGTAATATTAGACTAGAGACATTAGGGAACATAACTGCACATGAGGCCAACGAAGACCAAAAAGTGGATTGATGTAATATTAGAGACACTAGGAAACATAACAGCAGCTGAGGCCAAGAGAAGAGGAAAAGATGCATTGATGTTGTTATAGTTACGGCACCGGATTTGATATCTAATGTCATAGGCTAACGCCGCGATGGCATGTTTGATGCAGAAATAACGAGTGGTCAACATTGTAATAATTTTAATTACATGACAACACTGTACAACATCTACTATAATTCAAGTCTTCCACATGACAACACTGTACAACATCTACTATAATACAAGTCTTCCACATGACAACACTGTACAACATCTACTATAATACAAGTCTTCCACATGACAACACTGTACAACATCTACTATAATACAAGTCTTCCACATGACAACACTGTACAATATCTACTATAATACAAGTCTTCCACATGACAACACTGTACAATATCTACTATAATACAAGTCTTCCACATGACAACACTGTACAATATCTACTATAATACAAGTCTTCCACATGACAACACTGTACAATATCTACTATAATACAAGTCTTCCACATGACAACACTGTACAATATCTACTATAATACAAGTCTTCCACATGACAACACTGTACAATATCTACTATAATACAAGTCTTCCACATGACAACACTGTACAACATCTACTATAATACAAGTCTTCCACATGCACAAAACCATCCATTAGTAACATGTCTCAATTCGTTCACGACCGGTGGGAGAGAGACCGTTTTCTCTCGTCCCAACTATCTGTACCTCCCTACCATCCACTATCCCAGCATCCTCTGGATAATTTGTACTTTTTTCTCGAATAGCCCTTACTATTCCGTGTTCCCTTCCACTCCTGTTAAGTTCATCTGATGTTATCTCCTTATGTCTTCAGCTCTCTCATCTACCATTGTTCTCCTTGATTTCTTCTCTATTTGTCTTCATAACTCATCAATGTATGATTTCCATCAATTTCACCACTACACATTTTCTCTATCTGCAGTATCCTCCAAGCTACTGCCTAATTCTCGTCTTTTGCGACATGGAGTCTTGTCTGACGACAACCCGTAGGGCCGTTTATTAACTCGTTCCTTCATTTCATCTCCAGTCTCATACTGATCCGAACAAACTGGTAATTCAATTTCGTAAGCTTCTATTCTCTCTAGCTTTTCTCATTTCTTCCACCTTCTTTGAATCAGCTTTGGCAAGAGCTTCATACTTTCTGAATATATTTTCCAACAGCTTGTGTGCGATACCTGGTGGGAATCCAAGTCTATCAGTTTCTGTGTTCATTATTCTAAAAAAAGTCAGTCCTTCTATATAGAAATCCTAATATAACATCCAGAAAAGGGGCAAATTTGCCTTCATTTTGCAAAATTGCTAGCAGTGCCGCGTCATACTTTTCTAGGTCTGACGCCATATTTGTTGTCTATCGAGGCGGTGATTGCTTTTTTTTTTTCGTCTGCGTTCTTTGTTCTGACACTAACACAGGGCCACCTTAGTCTTACAGCTGAAATCATTGATTATTGTGACCCCCAACAGTCACTGCCCAACCTTTGATAATCGACGTTCTTGATTATTGTGACCCCCAACAGTCACTGCCCAACCTTTGATAATCGACGTTCTTGATTATTGTGACCCCAACAGTCACTGCCCAACCTTTAATAATCGACGTTCTTGATTATTGTGACCCCCAACAGTCACTGCCCAACCTTTGATAATCGACGTTCTTGATTATTGTGACCCCCAACAGTCACTGCCCAACCTTTAATAATCGACGTTCTTGATTATTGTGACCCCCAACAGTCACTGCCCAACCTTTGATAATCGACGTTCTTGATTATTGTGACCCCCAACAGTCACTGCCCAACCTTTGATAATCGACGTTCTTGATTATTGTGACCCCCAACAGTCACTGCCCAACCTTTGATAATCGACGTTCTTGATTATTGTGACCCCCAACAGTCACTGCCCAACCTTTAATAATCGACGTTCTTGATTATTGTGACCCCCAACAGTCACTGCCCAACCTTTGATAATCGACGTTCTTGGTTATTGTGACCCCCAACAGTCACTGCCCAACCTTTAATAATCGACGTTCTTGATTATTGTGACCCCCAACAGTCACTGCCCAACCTTTGATAATCGACGTTCTTGATTATTGTGACCCCCAACAGTCACTGCCCAACCTTTAATAATCGACGTTCTTGATTATTGTGACCCCCAACAGTCACTGCCCAACCTTTAATAATCGACGTTCTTGATTATTGTGACCCCCAACAGTCACTGCCCAACCTTTAATAATCGACGTTCTTGATTATTGTGACCCCCAACAGTCACTGCCCAACCTTTGATAATCGACGTTCTTGATTATTGTGACCCCCAACAGTCACTGCCCAACCTTTAATAATCGACGTTCTTGATTATTGTGACCCCCAACAGTCACTGCCCAACCTTTAATAATCGACGTTCTTGATTATTGTGACCCCCAACAGTCACTGCCCAACCTTTAATAATCGACGTTCTTGATTATTGTGACAACAACGGTCACGGATAGTACTTTTATTTGACGATCAAAGTTCTTGATTCTTGTAACAACAACCGGTCTCGGCGCCAACTCTTATTTGATGAACCAGGTTCTTGTTGATTATATTGTAACAACAACGGTCGCGCACCATATTTGATATATTTAATGTTATAGTTACGGCACAGAATTTGAGATATAATGTCATAGGCTAACGCCGCGACGGCTTGTTTGATGCAGAAACAACTAGTGGTCAATATTGTAATAATTTTAATTACATGACAACACTGTACAACATCTACTATCAAGTCTTCCACATTCACAAAACCATCCATCATTAGTAACATGTCTCAATTCGTTCACGACCGGTGAGAGAGAGCGAGAGCGACCGTTTTCTCTCGTCCCAACTATCAGGGTTGCCAGATGGAAATTTTGATATAAGGCCAAAAAACCGTGCTAAAAAAGCCAAGAAAGAGCCAAACTGTACTTTAAAACGCCATAGCAAAAATCCAAACATTTTTGACATAATCACATCATATTTAATGCTCCAAATCCATTTAATACAAGGAACAAGTAATTTTAAGGAACTGATTATATTCTGTTAACAATTTTACTTTTTTTAAATGTCCGTTTGCATGATATAGTCTGCTTTGAAGACTTGTAAATGTAGTTCGTGATAGAGTTCATGTGGATCAGCTTTAGTTTGTTGAAAAAGGCTGTTCATCCTTTCAAACTCCTGAACTATGTGTGTTGCAAACACAAAGAACAAGTAATTGTTGTAATCTAGCACCATTTCCTTCAACAATTTTGCTTTCAACTTTGTGTCCAATGTTGAGGTATCTCTGAGATACATCGTAGCTGTTGTATATATCTTTGTCATCATCAAATCATATGAAATCCTCCAGATCCAGTTCATCACTTTGATCTTCAATGGAAGAAGTTGAAGCGACGACATAAACCTTATCAGCTGTAAATTTGTGTAACATATTAGCAGATGACATGAAGTCCTTACAACATTTGTTTGACATCAATAATTCTGCGCGAATTCGCACAATAGCATCTAGCAAAATAAGTTCCATTTTATTCCTGGCCTTTGTTTTCACTGCAGTTACAAGAGAGAATATCCTCTCAACCGTTGCATTGCTGACTGGTGTTATCAGACAAGTAAGAGCAAAATTGGCCAGTTCTTTGAATGACTGATGATGAAGCACACCAATCAAAAACTGTTCACTATCTGTTGGGAGTCCATCTCTTTTAAATGGAAATTCCTCTTTCCAATCAACAAAAATGATTTTTCGGTATTGCTCCTCAATAGCGTTGATATTGTCTCCGGCTAAGTGCAAAAATGGTAAATCTGCAAACATGCTCCTCGATGCTTGATTTAAAATGTGCACAGGACTTAATTTTGACAGATTTTGAAATATATCTTGCACAGAAGGAAGTCTACAATTTACTTGACTGAGAGCTTCACCTAGCATGCACATACATCTTTCTTTCACTCTTATCTCCAGAAAAGCCTCATTACTGTTTTTTTTTTTTTAAAGAAAATTGTTACACTCTAATAAATATTTTACTCCAAAATCAATTTTATCAATATCTTTTTTATTATATCTTCTTTTTTTAAAAATAAATCTTTATTGTATATTTAAAATTTATTATATCTTCTTTAAAAACTTCGACATCACAAGATTCACCCACCAATCTCATGACAAACATCAAATCTAATATTATCAGATAATCAGACAAGCCTTGAAGTTTGAAGGGTAAGGATCCCGCCCGCATAATCAGATTACAACATCGGTTGAAGCCCCTAGATATCGCACCCTTCGGACTGAAGCTTGACGCCCTCGCCGACGATCTAAAGGCTAATCGCTTCCAGTGAGATATCATCAACCGATATCAAACAACAAGCCGACACCTGTCGTCGATTTCTATTACGCAATATGCCATGGCCCTGGTAAGCGGATATAGTTTCATCATCAGTTTGGACAGACGGATACGTAGACATGCGGTCTGAAAAGTTTGAAGTTGAACAATTTTAGAAATTTCAGATTGGGGAATTTTGTTTCCACGGATTTCCGTTTGTTTAACACAAAAAAAGCCAGAAAAAGCCATAAAAGCCAAAAAAGCCAATAAAAATAAAAAAGCCAATCACTTTGAAAAAAAGCCAGATTTCTGAAATCTGGCTTAAAAAAAGCCAAGTTGGCAAGCCTGCCAACTATTTGTACTTCCCTGCCATCTACTATCCCAGCATCCTCTGTAACCAATCATTTCTAATCTTTCCTTTGTACTCACACTTAACACGTCACGCCACGAACCTTCCAGACCTCTGTCTTCCCCTATTAACCTTGACCCTTGCTACGTCTGTTTCTAGCATACGGTCCATACTCAGTGGACTTCATGTTCCCCACGGACTGCACGCCTTTGTGGCGGTATACCCTTAACCTTGGCGGTATATCCTTAATTAACTATAGTCTATTTCTATATTCCCTCTCCATGAATACAACTCCACTCCTGCCTACCCAGCCATTCCTTATATTACACATCTGGCTAATATACCTTACATTTCAACTCTTGACCAATTACTATTACAATGTAATATCAGAGACACTAGGACACATAACAGCAGCTGAGGCCAAGAGAAGAGCAAAAGATGCAGTGATGTAATAGGAAACTCTTTCTATATAATTTCGCTGCAGGAAGCAGTCTATCATCACAGAAAGGACGAACTCTCCCGAGTCTTCCCACAAGGCAGTGAGCGAACTGGACAAGAAAGCCGCTGTCGGAAACAGGCGTTCGCTGGTAGAGAAGTGAAAACAATGACCTATCACCAATAGCTTACGGTAAAGCAGCGATATCTGCGCCTTGACACATCCGGCCAGGGACCATGCCTACACTTTCCGACTTTATGCTACAAATTGGATCTCACCACCCTGAGACCCGGGGAGAGTAAAAAACCCCACAGACTTGATGCTGAAAACAGCCATAACCCACGACGGGATTCAAACCCGGGGATCTTCTGTTCTGAGGTGGACGTCTTACCTCTAAACCACCAAGATTCCCATCGTGATGTCTGATATTTCCTTACCCGGTTCCTTCAATGAGATGTTAATTTGGAAGATTCCTTACCCGGTTCCTTCAATGAGATGTTAATTTGGAAGATTCCTTACCCGGTTTCTTCAATGAGATGTTAATTTGGAAGATTCCTTACCCGGTTTCTTCAATGAGATGTTAATTTGGAAGATTCCTTACCCGGTTTCTTCAATGAGATGTTAATTTGGAAGATTCCTTACCCGGTTTCTTCAATGAGATGTTAATTTGGAAGATTCCTTACCCGGTTCCTTCAATGAGATGTTAATTTGGAAGATTCCTTACCCGGTTCCTTCAATGAGATGTTAATTTGGAAGATTCCTTACCCGGTTTCTTCAATGAGATGTTAATTTGGAAGATTCCTTACCCGGTTTCTTCAATGAGATGTTAATTTGGAAGATTCCTTACCCGGTTCCTTCAATGAGATGTTAATTTGGAAGATTCCTTACCCGGTTCCTTCAATGAGATGTTAATTTGGAAGATTCCTTACCCGGTTCCTTCAATGAGATGTTAATTTGGAAGATTCCTTACCCGGTTTCTTCAATGAGATGTTAATTTGGAAGATTCCTTACCCGGTTTCTTCAATGAGATGTTAATTTGGAAGATTCCTTACCCGGTTTCTTCAATGAGATGTTAATTTGGAAGATTCCTTACCCGGTTTCTTCAATGAGATGTTAATTTGGAAGATTCCGTTGGCACGGGCGGCAGAGCAACTCTTCTTCTTCTTCTTCTATCCTTCCTCCATTGTCGTTGGCGTCGAGGGGAGATACAATCTGCGACTCTTTGCTCTTCTGTTGGCCTTTTCTGATGTTATTCCTCCTAGTGACTCTAGTATTCTCTTTATCCATCTATTTCTCAGTCTTCCTCTTAATCTGGCGTTTTCTTAGCGTTTGTTTATGGCTCTCTGAGTCATTGTTAGTTCTTTTTGTCTTGTTATGTGGCCGAAGCAATTTATCTGTTGTTTCTTTATGTAGTCGACTGCTGGTTCAATTTCGAGTTTCTTCCTCAGGTCGGTGTTTCTTACTCTGTCCCTTAAGCTGTTTTCTGTGATTATTCTGACACATTTCATTGTAGAGCAATTATGGATTTTAATTCGTTTGCAGTGAAACCGGGGCCTTGGACTAACTATAACTATGCGACTGTTGCGAATATAATCAGCAGGTGTGATAAAGGAGGTATTTCTTCGTTCAACAACCACGCCTTGTCCTGCACGTATCAAAACGTGTCTCGACAGCGCAGCAAATTGAGGAACCTTGTCTCGAACATTAGTGCATGCATTATGTTGAGCCTAATGCTTGAATCGCTAAGATGGAGCGTGACTAGGACAGGACGGATAGTCAACGATACATCTGATATACAAGCCGTTTTTCATCACCATCATCAAGTATCATGCATGCCTGCTGGCGAAGGTAAGGTAAAGGTAAAGTACGAGACTTGAACTGGCGTCTTAGCGTGCGAGTTTTCACTCATGTGCTCGGCCGCCTATCCAGAAGTGTTCAGAGACTTCGACGCAGGTGATCATGTCTCTCCACAACTTTCGATCTCGACAGTTATTTATCATTTCTGTTGTTGACCTTCTGCCAAACCATTCTCTTAAGCTGTCTGGTGGTATCTTTTCTCTTTGCTTCCCTCTATCTCTTCGTCCCTCAATTTTCCCAGTTGTTACAATATATTCCAGTTGTTCTCTTCTCATTACATGGCCAAAAAAAATGATGATTGTTTCTTCCTAATATTGGAAATTAGCTCTCTTTTTGCTTTGGTCACTATCAGAACGTTTTCATTACTCTTCAAAGCTGTCCATGGTATTCTCAACATTTTTCTGTAAAACCAAAATTATACAACCTCAAGTGATTTTCTTGTCTGGTGTCCCAATGACTATGATTCCCATGCATATGTCAAGACTACACAGTATCTTCCTCATTGTTTTTGGGTTGTTGTTTTTTTTTTTTTTTGAAAACAGCTTTTACCTCAGCCATCCTGCATCTCACCTCTGTTGTACATCTACTATCTGAGGTAACATTGTTCCATGAATTTAAATTCATTTACCTGCTTTAATAGTGTTCCGCTTGTCTTTAATGTGCATTGCCCCGATGACTTTAAATATACATACCTATATATCTTCTTCATATCATAACCCTGGGAGACATTCGGGCACTACCGACATTCTTTGTCAACCATATCCATTTATCTCTACCGTAAGTCATTCTTTGTAACTCTGCAGTGTCGAGGCCTGTCCATTCTTTGATGTTATCTTCCCATCTTTAGCTCTGCCTTCCCTTTCACAGCTCCTTGCAGAATTGTCTATGTTAGGCCGAACTATCTAGATACGTGCCCAAACCATTTCATTGTGCATTTCTTCAAGACAGCCCAAAGATCAACATGTACACAGATTGCGCATTGCACCTTTTCACGAATGTTTCATTTGTGATTCTATATATATGTAAGTGCTAGGGAACAGGCAAATAATTGCAATGCTGCGGTAAAGCTGGTAGCAAGGAGCCAGTGATGGGGAGTGTTAGACACTCCAAGGTATGGTGACAGCTTTACAAATAAGGAACACAATACAATACTGACGTTTCGGCTAGGAGCCTTCTTCAGAAAACAGGGACAACAACAACAAACGATGAAGCACAATTATCTATATGTACATTTTAGATGATCAGGAGAATGGAGAGGTGGACAGAAAAGAAGAGAAGAAAGTAGGATGTTGAAATAAGAAAGGAGGCTACATGAGGGGAGGTAGGATGAGAGTCAAGATGTGTAGAAAAGAGAGATAGGAAAAATGAGGAAGAGATAGAAATATCAAAAGTAGAACGAAGATAATGTATAAAACGTATAAGCCGTAAACGTATAAGTATATGTGTAAGTGCTGTCAAATCTGATAACATTTCATCTCCAGAGCTTGTATCTATCTTCTTCTGTAGCTCTGTTGCTAGGGTTTTTGTTTTGCAAGCAAATAGAAACATTTATATAAAAAGAACGCGATTCAGCGTAACGTTAGAGCCAAGAGTGTTGTTCTTATCTTTCCAAAAAGGTTTTAGTTTTGCAAGAGCTGATGTAGTTTGCGCTATTCTAGCAGAATATGTGGAAGACCAAAATATTAATGGAGAAGTCAGAGGGAAGCAGAGATGAAGATGATGAGGAGGGCTTTGGGATGATCTTAAAAGAAGGGCAAGAAACAGAACAGCTTGGAAAGTGTTTCTTGAAGACCTATGCTCCACAGGGAGCGGGAAAAAAGAGAGAGAAAGAAAGAGAGAGAGAGAAAGAAAGAGAGAAGAGTAGTGAATGTGTGTTATTTGTTATTACGATCTTCATCATTGCACACCGAACACAGCATTAGACGCCTTGATTTCGCCTCAAATTATTGAGAACATCCGACGAGAGATCTAACCCACATGCATTAACTCAGTTGAACTGACTGGGATCCATTGTGGGTAGATTTATATCAATTTTGGGTAGATTTATATCAATTGTGGGTAGATTTATATCAATTTTGGGTAGATTTATATCACTTTTTGGGTAGATTCATATCAATTGTGGGTAGATTTATATCAATTTAGGGTAGATTATCACTTTTTGGATAGATTCATATCAATTTTGGGTAGATATATATCAAACTTGTCAAGTCTCCTATACTGTCCGCAGAATCCACACGGTATCTCCTATTTTTAGTTGTTTTGTGAGAGGAAAATTGGATCTCAGCACCCAGAGACCGGAAGAGGATAAAACCACGACGTAACTACGGGTTCTAAAAGGGGGAGGGTAAAACCACGACGTAACTACGGGTTCTAAAAGTGGGAGGGTAAAACCACGACGTAACTACGGGTTCTAAAAGTGGGAGGGTAAAACCACGACATAACTACGGGTTCTAAAAGTGGGAGGGTAAAACCACGACGTAACTACGGGTTCTAAAAGTGGGAGGGTAAAACCACGACATAACTACGGGTTCTAAAAGTGGGAGGGTAAAACCACGACGTAACTACGGGTTCTAAAAGTGGGAGGGTAAAACCACGACGTAACTACGGGTTCTAAAAGGGGGAGGGTAAAACCAGGACATAACTACGGGTTCTAAAAGGTGGAGAGTAAAACCACGACGTAACTACGGGTTCTAAAAGGTGGAGAGTAAAACCACGACATAACTACGGGTTCTAAAAGGTGGAGAGTAAAACCACGACATAACTACGGGTTCTAAAAGGTGTAGGGTAAAACCACGACGTAACTACGGGTTCTAAAAGGTGTAGGGTAAAACCACGACATACCTACGGATTCCAAAAGGGGTAGGGTAAAACCACGACGTAACTACGGATTCCAAAAGGGGTAGGGTAAAACCACGACGTAACTACGGGTTCTAAAAGGTGTAGGGTAAAACCACGACGTAACTACGGGTTCTAAAAGGTGTAGGGTAAAACCACGACGTAACTACGGGTTCTAAAAGGTGTAGGGTAAAACCACGACGTAACTACGGGTTCTAAAAGGTGTAGGGTAAAACCACGACGTAACTACGGGTTCTAAAAGGTGTAGGGTAAAACCACGACGTAACTACGGGTTCTAAAAGGTGTAGGGTAAAACCACGACGTAACTACGGGTTCTAAAAGGGGTAGGGTAAAACCACGACGTAACTACGGGTTCTAAAAGGGGTAGGGTAAAACCACGACGTAACTACGGGTTCTAAAAGGTGTAGGGTAAAACCACGACGTAACTACGGGTTCTAAAAGGGGTAGGGTAAAACCACGACGTAACTACGGGTTCTAAAAGGGGTAGGGTAAAACCACGACATAACTACGGGTTCTAAAAGGGGTAGGGTAAAACCACGACGTAACTACGGGTTCTCAAAGGGGGAGGGTAAAACCACGACATAACTACGGGTTCTCAAAGGGGGAGGGTAAAACCACGACATAACTACGGGTTCTCAAAGGGTGAGGGTAAAACCACGACATAACTACGGGTTCTCAAAGGGGGAGGGTAAAACCACGACATAACTACGGGTTCTCAAAGGGGGAGGGTAAAACCACGAAGAAGCTTCGGATTGGAAAAATTGCAACCGCATATGGCGAGATCTGAATTCAGGACCTTCTAGTCCAGTGGCCGACATTAGACAACTAAACCACAGACTGCATACATGTTATTATTGTTAGGATCATCATCACTGCACACTAGACGAAACCATAGGTGCTCCGACCTCGAGAAAATCCGAGGGAAACTCTGATCCACGTGCATGAACTCCGGGCACGGCCTGGGGTTCAGGGTGTGGGTAGGTATTTGATGACAATTTAGCTCCAGCAGCGGCTAAAATTATGGCCTACCCTTTACGACTTCACCAGTTATAGGTTTTTTTAACGTGCGCAAATGTACACGGAGCCTCCTTTTTAATGTCGTTATCCGAGAGGATGTTTGATTAATTTTGGGGACATGTTAATACACACAACAGCCTAATAAAAGTAATATTGGAAGGGAAAATACAAGGTAAGAGAAGCAGAGGCAGACCAAGACTAACACGGACGAGTAACATGAAAAGATGGAAAAGTCAACCTATGACAACCTGCACCATCAAAGCAAGAGACAGAGTGGAATGGCGCTCCATGGTAGCCAACCTTCGATGCGGAGACGGCACTCAATGATGGTGATGATGAAGATATCCGAGAGGGCCAGACTAGGATTTCATTACTTAAGAGATAAGAAGAGGGTAACTCCTGAAGGAAACCACGGATTAATTGATCCTATCACCGTCCCCGCTGGTGGGATTTCAACCTTGGCCCGACCCTCCTGTCCTGAGTCTAAAGCCATCTACCCATCACTCCCCTCCTATCGTCTTCATCTTCCTCATTTGCCTTTCAGCGTTGAGGGGAGATATAATTTGCGGATATAATTAACATGATTCACGTTGTTATATTTGGGAGCCGCGATAGCTCAGTGGTTAGTGAACTGTACTACGACGGACAAGGGGTAAGGTTCGATCCCAACCGTCGGCTTCCGGGTTCACCCAGCCTTAAATGGGTACCGGATTTTTTCTGGGAAAGTAAAGCAGCACGGGCGTAATACTGACCACATTACCCCAAAAAAGCATGTGCTGAAGGTCTGTAAAATATAGGGTCACTAACACCATATTTCCCTATACGCCACTTGGCGTGACGGGGGTACTTTACTTTACTTGCGTTGTTATATTATTACTATCATTATATGACCTGTACTAATCAAATATAACAGTAATGTTTAATGTAATAGTAAAAGAAAGCAACAAGAAAGGTCTCAGTCTGAATAGTAAGAAAACAGAAGTAATCGTCATATCGAAGAAACAATCATCACCATCATGCAGCATAAAAATAAACGAGACAAATCTTAAACAAGTGCAACGTTTCAAATACTTGGGCATAATAATAACATCAGATTGGAGATGCACCACAGAAATAAAAGCAGAATAGCTGAGGCTAAAATAGCATTTCATAAAATGAAAAATATCTTATGCAACAAATCTATGTCAATAGAAATGAGAAAGAGAGTTCATCGGTGCTATATAGAACCAATTCTGACCTATGGAAGCGAATCATGGATAGTAGACAAACAAATGAAAAGACGATTAGAGGCTACAGAGATGGGATTTCTCAGAAGAATGTTGAAAGTTCCCTGGACAACTAAAAAGACCAATGAGGAAATTCTCAAAGAGGCCAACACAAAAATAGAGCTCCTAAAAAACATCAGAAAGAAGCAATCAACATTTTTCGGGCACATCATGAGAAGAGGAAAGTTGAAATACTTGGTTACAACGGGCAAAATAAAAGGAAAGAGAGATCGCGGACGACAAAGAGAGAAAATACTGGATAGCTTGGTGTCATGGCATGGAAAACAGTCAACAACAGAACTGATACGATGCACTGTAGATAGAAGATTGTGGACGGACATGATCGCCTACGCCAACCGGTATGGCACATGATGATGACCTGTGCATTTAAGTTACATTTTAGTTCACTACCCTGTAGCGTTACATACAGGTATTTGGATCTCTTGCTTTTTTCTTTGAACCCTCATCTTCATCTTCTTCTTTCCTTCCTCATTTACCTTTCAGCGTCGAGGGGAGATATCATTTTCGGTCATTTGCTCTTCTGTTTACCTCTGCTGTTGTTATGTTTATTAGTGTTTCTAATAGCCCATCAATACATCTTTTCCGTGGTCGGACCTTTGGTCTGGTGTTCTCACAACGTTTATTGAAGGCTAGTTGTCTTGTGTTTTGATCTTTCTGCTTTGTCACGTGGACAACCCATTTTATCTGTTGTTTCTTTATATATTCTATGGCGGGTGCTATTCCTAACTTTTTTTCTCAGTTCTTCATTTCTGATCTTATCTCTCAGACTGTTTCCTGTCATTCGTCTGACACATTTCATCTCGGTAGAGGTTATTTTTCTTATTGTTCTGGCATTGGTTGCACAACTTTGAAATAAAGATTGTATTGTATAGTGCCCGTTTTGCCTCTAAAGTTATTTCCTTGTTGGACAATAGTGGTGATAACTGTCCAAAGATTTGACACGCTTGAGCCTATTTCTGCTGTTTGTGAATTGTTGTTTGTCACTAGACTTCCTGTGTATTTAAATTCCTCCACTTGTTTTAGTTGTCTGCATTCTATAGTTATGTTGGATGTTCTGCTTCTCCTTTGCGATAGTCATAACTTCTATTTTATTGATGTTGATTTTCATCTTGTATTTTGTGCCTGTGCTGTTGAGTCTATTTCCGTCTTGTCAGGCGGTTTAGTTTAGGCCTTTGTGTATTTTTGAGGTTTTGTTTTTGTCGAACAGCTTCTCTCGTGGCTGATTCTACCAATGTTTGACAAACATATTCGGCCTCAGAATGAACAAGACAGGACCACCGATCAGCAGGGTTTTCCATCTTTTTTTTAGCCTTTTTTCTTCCATGTTTTCCATAGCAAAGCTCAAATGATATACCACTCAGTAAACTGGCTCTCCGTGATGTGCGATCACTTGCCAGATGTTCCCAGTCATTTTCACAGATGGAGAAATCATTCAGAGATTATGTTAATTTGTGTATACAAATGAATGTAACTTAACTCCAGAGATAGCAATCTGCACAGGAAACAAACCAGAAATATGAGAGATCACCTTGCCTTGATTGTACACTGTCGACCAGGTTAAAATGCTTCACGACAATGTGCCTTAAGGTACAGCTTTATGTCGTGATATACCTGGTACATTTCAAAGTACAAAGCTAGATTATCATGGAAACTGTCACGGTACACTGAACCTGACATTTAAATTGTCACGGTACTATAAATAAAACGTAAAGACTGTCACATCACACTGAACGTACACTTACACTGTCACGGTACAATAAGCACAAAGTTAAAGCTGTTGCAATATACTGAACGTGACACTTAATTTAAAATGTCACGGTTTGATAAGTACAACGTGAAAACTGTCACGGGACTCTGAACGTGACACTCAAACTGTTACGACACTCTGAACGTGACACTCAAACTGTCCCGACAAGATTAGTATAACGTGAAAACTGGCATGGCACTCTGAACGTGACACTTACACTGTCACGATACACTAAAAAAGTATAGCTTGACCACAGCTATCTATAGTTTTCTAAGACCCGTTGACTCAATGGAATCACCCAATGTTCGTGGTGTTTTCAGCTTTGCGGGCAGGGACGGAAATGACGTCAGCAGTTTAAAGCTCGCACAACTGAAGAAGCTACAAACTTTGGGTGATTCCGCGGATTTTCCTCTCAGACAGCAGGCCTTATTAAAACTATCGATGGCTGTGGTTAGACTGATCCTGTGAAATGAGTATGGCGTGAAGTGAAAACGGTCACGTCGCTCGAAAAACGGTCACGTTGACTATCACGCAGAGGGGTTCAGTGCTCTAAAGATGGTAAGACCTCGGTCTCTGGACAAAAAGGTCCCGGGTTTACTTTCCATCACAGGCGGTGGAAAATTTGAAAAAAAAAAAAAAAACAAACAAATCCGTGGTTACTTCCTGGCCATACCCTCATCCTGGTCACTGACAAGTGAGACCTACCTGATAATCGTATTCAATAAAAAAAAAAAAAACAGGAGGCCCCATGAACATTCAGCGCACGTTAAAGAACTCTTGACAGTTGGAAATCGAAAAGAGTAAGTCAAAAATGGCCGCTGCCATGGCAAATTAAAAATGAGAAGATTTACCTAAAACATTAAAACTCTCGACGATAAAATAAAAAATAATTCCATAGTGCTAAGGTTCTCTTCAGCACATGTCTTCTACTATCTGTCAGCTCCCAGTGGAGCATAGGTCTTCAACAATCACTTTCAGCTCCCAGTGGAGCACAGGTCTTCAACAAACACTTTCAGCTCCCTGTGGAGCACAGGTCTTCAACAATCACTTTCAGCTCTCTGTGGAGCACAGGTCTTCAACAATCACTTTCAGCTCCCAGTGGAGCACAGGTCTTCAACAAACACTTTCAGCTCCCTGTGGAGCACAGGTCTTCAACAATCACTTTCAGCTCTCTGTGGAGCACAGGTCTTCAACAATCACTTTCAGCTCCCTGTGGAGCATAGGTCTTCAACAATCACTTTCAGCTCCCTGTGGAGCATAGGTCTTCAACAAACACTTTCAGCTCCCTGTGGAGCATAGGTCTTCAACAATCACTTTCAGCTCCCTGTGGAGCATAGGTCTTCAACAAACACTTTCAGCTCCCTGTGGAGCATAGGTCTTCAACAAACACTTTCAGCTCCCTGTGGAGCATAGGTCTTCAACAAACACTTTCAGCTCCCTGTGGAGCATAGGTCTTCAACAAACACTTTCAGCTCCCTGTGGAGCATAGGTCTTCAACAAACACTTTCAGCTCCCTGTGGAGCATAGGTCTTCAACAAACACTTTCAGCTCCCTGTGGAGCATAGGTCTTCAACAAACACTTTCAGCTCCCTGTGGAGCATAGGTCTTCAACAAACACTTTCAGCTCCCTGTGGAGCATAGGTCTTCAACAAACACTTTCAGCTCCCTGTGGAGCATAGGTCTTCAACAAACACTTTCAGCTCCCTGTGGAGCATATGTCTTCAACAAACACTTTCAGCTCCCTGTGGAGCATAGGTCTTCAACAAACACTTTCAGCTCCCTGTGGAGCATAGGTCTTCAACAAACACTTTCAGCTCCCTGTGGAGCATATGTCTTCAACAAACACTTTCAGCTCCCTGTGGAGCATAGGTCTTCACCCCAAACACTTTACAAGCCGTTCTGTTTCTTGCCATTCTCTTAAGATCATTCCATGTCTTCCTCATCATCTTCATCTCTGCTTCCATCTGTCTACTCCGGGAATATTTTGGTCTTCCTCCTTGTCTCTCCCTTGGGGATAACAAAAAAAATGACGTGTAATACTCTGTTGGCTTCCGCAGTGTGTGTCCTATCCAGCTCCTTCTTCTTCGCTATATCTCTTTATCCACTGGTATTTGGCTGGTACTTTTCCAGATTTCTTCGTTAGTGATTTTGTCCTGCCATCTCCATCCTTTTATTCTGCGCAGGCACCCGTTAATGAAGATCTGTATCTTCATTATTGTCATCCTTGTTGTTCTCCATGTTTCACAGCCATATAATAGGACTGATTTAACAGAGCTGAAAGTGTATATTTTTCTATTAAACCAAATTTCTTTGCATTTCCACATGTTTCCCTAGTGCAACGACTGCTCCTCTTGCTTGTTGCATCATTATTTTGGTATCATTATTGAGTACCGGGTTGCCCTTCCTCCTTGATCCCTATTCGATTGGCCAGACTAAACCGCTTGGTATGTTTCTAATGACACCGCTAAGGGATGAAGCAGGGTCACCGATCCTAGCGCAAGCCATCAGCTATGAGTCGCTGACAGCTTACAGCTTTGCTGCAGCCAGGCGCCCTGCCTCTGTTTGCGGTAAATGACAGCACAACGCACATCGACAAAACTAACGTCCTTTTTACTACGCACGAAGAATACGACTGAGCCGTCAAGGGAAAGCAGAATGTAAAGACAAAATTACCTCCCTTGAAATTGCGAACTACATAAAGTTCAGACCTCTATAGTGAACACATTTTCCTAACTATAATTTGTCAAAATATAAAATTAGAAAGTTAATTACTTACCTTGTGACATCTGTCATCATTATCGACAACTAAAATCTCCATGTTGTGCAGTAATATAGCTACATGGGGTCTATCATCAACGAGAAATTATCTTTAGATACAGAAATTGACACCCAAATTGGTAAAACTTCTACCACCTTTGCACACATGTTTGTGTCCGCCTGTTTGGCAAAGCAACGAACTGACATCTACAGCAAACTGACAATTAAAACAATGGCCGCGCAACCTTTGCTTCATCAGTACCTATCTTTATTTCAACGAATCAAGGACAACTTATACAGAGCAAGATAGAAGGCTAAATGATTTCCATATGCGATGCCAGCGTCACCTGGAAGGACAAAGTGACAAACGTGGAAGTCCTCAATTGCACAGACCTCCCGAACATCTACTCGCTGCTCAAACAACGTAGATTAAGCTGGCTTGGTCACGTACACCGTATTAAAGATGGTCGCATACCAAAAGATATACTTTATGGACGACTAGCAGATGGTAAAAGAAATAAGCAAAAGAGGTGGTGCGCCCAAAACACCGATTTATAGACGTGTGTAAACGTGACAAGAAGACTGTGAACATAAACCCTGCAGCCTGGGAAGACATAGCTACAGACCGCAATCTCTGGGAACACACTCTAAAGCTCCAACTCAAGCAAGAAGCAGACAGATTCATAGAAAAAGAAAATATACAGCGAAAGAAAAGAAAACAATAATATTTCCTAGGGGCGCTGTAAAATCCATAGTCAACTATGACTGACGGAGGCTACTATAGTCAACTATAGTCAACTATGACTGACGGAGGCTACTATAGTCAACTATAGTCAACTATGACTGACGGAGGCTACTATAGTCAACTATAGTCAACTATGACTGACGGAGGCTACTATAGTCAACTATGACTGACGGAGGCTACTATAGTCAACTATAGTCAACTATGACTGACGGAGGCTACTATAGTCAACTATAGTCAACTATGACTGACGGAGGCTACTATAGTCAACTATGACTGACGTAGGTTACTATAGTCAACTATAGTCAACTATGACTGACGGAGGCTACTATAGTCAACTATAGTCAACTATGACTGACGGAGGCTACTATAGTCAACTATGACTGACGGAGGCTACTATAGTCAACTATGACTGACAGAGGCTACTATAGTCAACTATGACTGATGGGGGCTACTATAGTCAACTATGACTGACGGAGGCCACTATAGTCAACTATGACTGACGGTGGTTACTATAGTCAACTATGACTGACGGAGGCCACTATA
This sequence comes from Megaustenia siamemsis, assembly GCA_032433765.1. Classification (NCBI taxonomy): domain Eukaryota; kingdom Metazoa; phylum Mollusca; class Gastropoda; order Stylommatophora; family Ariophantidae; genus Megaustenia; species Megaustenia siamemsis. Next base: position 7,776,060 of record JAVIAB010000091.1, on the reverse strand, counting down.
GTCAACTATGACTGACGGAGGCCACTATAGTCAACTATGACTGACGGAGGCCACTATAGTTAACTATAACTATGACTGACGGAGGTTACTATAGTCAATCTATGACTGACGGAGGCTACTATAGTCAACTATGACTGACGGATGCTACTATAGTCAACTACCATGACTGACGGAGGCCACTATAGTCAACTATGACTGACGGAGGCTACTATAGTCAACCATGACTGACGGAGGCCACTATAGTCAACCATGACTGACGGAGGCCACTATAGTCAACTATGACTGACGGAGGCCACTATAGTCAACTATGACTGACGGAGGCCACTATAGTCAACTATGACTGACGGAGGCCACTATAGTCAACTATGACTGACGGAGGCCACTATAGTCAACTATGACTGACGGAGGCCACTATAGTCAACTATGACTGACGGAGGCCACTATAGTCAACTATGACTGACGGAGGCTACTATAGTCATCTATGACTGACGGAGGCCACTATAGTCAACTATGACTGACGGAGGCCACTATAGTCAACTATGACTGACGGAGGCCACTATAGTCAACTATGACTGACGGAGGCCACTATAGTCAACTATGACTGACGGAGGCCACTATAGTCAACTATGACTGACGGAGGCTACTATAGTCAACTATGACTGACGGAGGCCACTATAGTCAACTATGACTGACGGAGGCCACTATAGTCAACTATGACTGACGGAGGCCACTATAGTCAACTATGACTGACGGAGGCTACTATAGTCAACTATGACTGACGGAGGCCACTATAGTCAACTATGACTGACGGAGGCCACTATAGTCAACTATGACTGACGGAGGCCACTATAGTCAACTATGACTGACGGAGGCCACTATAGTCAACTATGACTGACGGAGGCTACTATAGTCAACTATGACTGACGGAGGCCACTATAGTCAACTATGACTGACGGAGGCTACTATAGTCAACTATGACTGACGGAGGCCACTATAGTCAACTATGACTGACGGAGGCTACTATAGTCAACTATGACTGACGGAGGCCACTATAGTCAACTATGACTGACGGAGGCCACTATAGTCAACTATGACTGACGGAGGCCACTATAGTCAACTATGACTGACGGAGGCCACTATAGTCAACTATGACTGACGGAGGCTACTATAGTCATCTATGACTGACGGAGGCCACTATAGTCAACTATGACTGACGGAGGCCACTATAGTCAACTATGACTGACGGAGGCCACTATAGTCAACTATGACTGACGGAGGCTACTATAGTCATCTATGACTGAGGGAGGCCACTATAGTCAACTATGACTGACGGAGGCCACTATAGTCAACTATGACTGACGGAGGCCACTATAGTCAACTATGACTGACGGAGGCCACTATAGTCAACTATGACTGACGGAGGCTACTATAGTCAACTATGACTGACGGAGGCTACTATAGTCAACTATGACTGACGGAGGCCACTATAGTCAACTATGACTGACGGAGGCCACTATAGTCAACTATGACTGACGGAGGCCACTATAGTCAACAATGACTGACGGAGGCCACTATAGTCAACAATGACTGACGGAGGCCACTATAGTCAACAATGACTGACGGAGGCCACTATAGTCAACAATGACTGACGGAGGCCACTATAGTCAACAATGACTGACGGAGGCCACTATAGTCAACAATGACTGACGGAGGCCACTATAGTCAACAATGACTGACGGAGGCCACTATAGTCCACTATGACTGACGGAGGCCACTATAGTCAACAATGACTGACGGAGGCCACTATAGTCAACTATGACTGACGGAGGCCACTATAGTCAACAATGACTGACGGAGGCCACTATAGTCAACAATGACTGACGGAGGCCACTATAGTCAACAATGACTGACGGAGGCTACTATACTATAGAGATCATATAACGGAAAGGAAAAGAGGAAGAAAGGGGGGCGGGGGGGGGGGTAATCTAATGGTAAGACTCGGTCTCTGGGCAAGAAGGTCTCGATTTCGACTTCGTCCACAGACAAGTTACCATTTTTCACACATCAAATATGTGGCTATACTCGTAATGAAATCATTCTCTTCGGGAACAAAAAAGTCCCGTGTGTTTCCTGCGCACGTTAAAAATATCTAAAAGAGTAAGTAAAAAAGAAGTAAAGAGCCCCATCACGCCAAGTGGCGTATAGGGAATACGGTGTTAGTGAATATAATTTTTACAGACCTTCGGCACATGATTTTTGGGGTAATACAGTCAGTATTATGTCCGTGCCGCTTTACTATCCAGAAAAAAAATCAGCTACTCATTTAAGGCTGGGTGAACCTGGAAGCCGTCGGTCAGGATAGAACTCTACCTCTTATCCTTTGTAGCCCAGTTCACTAACCACTGAGCTATCGCGGCATCCATCTAAAGGAATAGGTCCCAAAATAAACCGCGTTGCCCTGGGCAGTATTGAAAAAGGGGGAAACATTTTTACCACAAACGACAAAACTGTCGACGATAACAAAATGGGAGACCCTCTGAAAGACAGAGAATATCTGCCTGTATGGCGAGGGACACGTGAGCACACGGCTGTTGGTGTGAAAAAAAATATGTAAAAGTTATTTTCACGCAAAATGGAGTCCCTCGAGACTTCGCTACATATATATTAAGGTAATCAAACAGTATATGGAAGCATTGTTTTAATAATATATGGACATAATACACTTCATACGCTTGGGGAGCTGTTGAAGGCACAGCTGTTTGTTTTAATCTAAAAGTGGCGTTTTTGTTCTTATCTTGGACATCTTTGCATCGTTTATGGGTGAAGATGTCCTCAATTTAGTGCACTCCACTCGTCCACTCATTCTTAAATCAGATGTCCTCAATTTAGTGCACTCCACTCGTTCTTAAATCAGATGTCCTCAATTTAGTGCACTCCACTCGTTCTTAAATCAGATGTCCTCAATATAGTGCACTCCACTCGTTCTTAAATCAGATGTCCTCAATTTAGTGCACTCAACTCGTTTTTAAATCAGATGTCCTCAATTTAGTGCACTCCACTCATTCTTAAATCAGATGTCCTCAATTTAGTGCACTCAACTCGTTCTTAAATCAGATGTCCTCAATTTATTGCACTTCACTCAGATGTCCTCAATTTAGTGCACTCCACTCAGATGTCCTCAATTTAGTGCACTCCACTCATTCTTAAATCAGATGTCCTCAATTTAGTGCACTCCACTCATTCTTAAATCAGATGTCCTCAATTTAGTGCACTCAACTCGTTCTTAAATCAGATGTCCTCAATTTAGTGCACTCCACTCATTCTTAAATCAGATGTCCTCAATTTAGTGCACTCCACTCATTCTTAAATCAGATGTCCTCAATTTAGTGCACTCAACTCGTTCTTAAATCAGATGTCCTCAATTTATTGCACTCCACTCAGATGTCCTCAATTTAGTGCACTCCACTCAGATGTCCTCAATTTAGTGCACTCCACTCATTCTTAAATCAGATGTCCTCAATTTAGTGCACTCCACTCATTCTTAAATCAGATGTCCTCAATTTAGTGCACTCCACTCATTCTTAAATCAGATGTCCTCAATTTAAGTGCACTCCACTCATTCTTAAATCAGATGTCCTCAATTTAGTGCACTCCACTCATCTCATATGTATGGAAGTGGTTTCAGTTTATTATAACACGCACTCACACACACACACACGCGCGCACACACCCAATGTCAAATATTCCACCTCATGTAAATATTTACGAACGACCGGCAATTTTGTAGAACATCACCGATAAATAAAAGTTCACAAATGCGTAAATCTAATGGGTTCAGGGTGTGAAATATTCAAAGTTTAACTACAAAAGTTCCTTTTGAAATATTATTTTAAGACAACTAATAATTTTACGGTAAATAAAAGTTCACAAATGCGCAAATCTAATAGGTTCAGGGTGTGAAATATTCAAAGTTTATCTACAAAAGTTCCTTTTGAAATATTATTTTAAGACAACTAATAATTTTAATAACAGAAGAATAACGTGTATTTTTACCTTTCTGGAAAGACAAAGCAACTAAAGTATCAGTGACAAACAGCTATGACGAGTTAACAGAAAATAAACAATACTTAATTGTGTGTACAGACACTCTGTAAGTATATGTTAATTAGACTATGTGTAACTTTGTGATTCTTTAGTAACAATAATGAAGATGCGCTTACACTAGAAATTAAAGAATAACAAATTCAGCCAGCCACAAAAGCGACCAAAGCCTTTGTGCACAAATATGATAAGTCTTCGAAGAATAACAAGAGTCCAGTGATTAGAAAGTTACACGAGAATAGAGGTAACGACACATATATTCCACACCGAGGGTTGGACGAGCGATATTAATCAGAACGAGGGGAAGTGACCGACATTTGGACCGGATTGGTTGTCCTCAGTCACATGGGGGAGTAGACTGCAGTTAAACGGGCACTTAATCAGACTGCGACACTAGCACGCAGGATCACTAGCACAGGCGGTTTTGTGGCAGTCACTTAAATATGCCCAGAGGCTACTGAAAGAAAACTTAATAAAGTCACTCGGCAGCGGTTCTTAATCTGTGATACATTGGCTGAAATAAATATTACAAACGTGTATACATACCTCAGTGCACAATAAAGACAGGTGGAACAATATTAAAATAGGTTAAAGAAATTCAATATTTGGGAACAATGTTAACCTCAGACGGAAGATGCAGAATGGCCCAGGCAAAAGCAGACTGCCAAAAAATGAGGAAGATACTATGCAATCCATTGTTGACAATAGAAACAAGAAAAAACAGTTCTTAAATGTTATGTAGAGCCAGTCTTAACATATGTATGCGAATCATGGACAATAGGACAACAGACAAGAAAATAACTGGAGTCTGTAGAAGTGTGGTTTTACAGAAGAATGTTGAGAATACCATGGACAGCTAAGAAGAGTAATGAAAATGTTCTGAAAGAGGCTAAAGCAAAAAGAGAGCTAATTTCCAATATTAGGAAGAAACAATCATCATTTTTTTGCCATGTAATGAGAAGGGAACAACTGGAATATATTGTTAACAACTAGAAAAATCGAGGGGCGAAGAGACAGAAGGAAGCAAAAAGAAAAAAATACCAGACAGCTTAAGAGAATGGCCTGGCAGAAGGTCAACAACAGAAATGATAAATAACTGTCGAGATCGAAAGTTGTGGAGAGACATGATCACCTACGCCAGTAGGCCCGGTACTTGATGATGATGTTACATCCACAGCCATTTCTATTAATAGAAAGGGCAATAGGCAGAGAAGAAATTGCCATAAAACCTCCTTACATTCGTGAAGTCTTCAATTATAGACGACTTTATAGCCTCAACTGTCCCTGCTCGCAAAGCTGAAAACATCACAAAACTGGGGGCGATTCCTTTATGCCCGTCGGCCTCACACTGTCGATGGCTCTGAACACGACCTGTGACTTATGACCATATTTTTTTTCAAGATTATCTATATAAGTTGTCAAAATATATATTTTATTCTAAATGTTTACCCCAAAGTCATGACGAATCAATAAATTATAACAGAATTAGCAACGTGTATAAACTATAGAGGTAGGTATAACCCACTGGTGATCAATATAATCCCGTCAGGATTATTATAATCCCTTCCAATTTTTTTTATAACAATCGACTCAATATAATCAGATACAGAAGCGTGAAAAAGCTAACAATAATTCCCACAATTGAATACATACAGAAATAAAATATAAAATGGCTTGGCCACGTGATAAGAGAAAAATACCCAAAACACAACACAAGGAGGTTTTAATGAACGTAGCGAGGACAAACAGAGGGTCGGCCACGAGAAAGATGGAAGTAGTATATCAGGAAGGATTTGGATATTATTTGGCCCGTAAATTAACAAAGATATATAGTAGGCGCGCGGCGCGCCTAATGTACCGTAGGCGCAGGGGGAGTTAACCGTGACATTTCGTGTCGGGATGTTGTCTTCTAGTCCCGGTGACCCCGGAAGTGCGCTGTTTATGTCTGGTGTGTGCTGACTTTGGAGCGCTTGGTGTACTTGAGCGATAGTGATAGGTTAGTAGATTATACAACATCAGGTTTCTCATAATGAGGTTTCTTCTGGGCGCCTAATGTACTGTAGGCGCAGGGGGAGTTAACTGTGACATTTCGTGTCGGGATGTTGACTGGGGGTGTCTGTCGGCGTGACCTCGGCGCTCCGTATTTTAAAAATTCCGAATTATTTTTAACTGTGACATTTCGTGTCGGGATGTTGACTGGGGGTGTCTGTCGGCGTGACCAGCGACAGACTGATACAACGACATGTCTGTTACAACGACATACCATACGTCTCTGATAAAACGACATGACATACGTGCCTGTTACAACGAGATGACTATTACAACGAAATGACTGTTACATTGACAAGACTGTTACATTGACATGACTGTTACAATGACATGACATACGTATCTACTACATCGACATGACTGATACAACGACATGTCTGTTACAACGACATACCATACGTGTCTGATAAAACGACATAACATCTGTGACTGTTACAACGAGATGACTATTACAACGAAATGACTGTTACATTGACATGACTGTTACATTGACATGACTGTTACAATGACATGACATACGTGTCTACTACATCGACATGACTGATACAACGACATGTCTGTTACAACGACATACCATACGTGTCTGATAAAACGATATGACATACGTGTCTGTTACAAAGAGATGACTATTACAACGAAATGACTGTTACATTGACATGACTGTTACAATGACATGACATACGTGTCTACTACATCGACATGTCTGATACAACGACATGTCTGCTACAACGACATACCATACGTCTCTGATAAAACAACATGACATACGTGACTGTTACAACGAGATGACTATTACAACGAAATGACTGTTACATTGACATGACTGTTACATTGACATGACTGTTACATTGACATGACATACATGTCTACTACATCGACATGACTGATACAACGACATGTCTGTTAAACGATATACCATACGTGTCTGATAAAACGACATAACATACGTGACTGTTACAACGAGATGACTATTACAACGAAATGCCTGTTACATTATCATGATTGTTACATTGACATGACTGTTACAATGACATGACATACGTGTCTACTACATCAACATGCCTGATACAACGACATGTCTGTTACAACGACATACCATACGTGTCTGCTACAACGACATGACTTACGTGTCTACTACATCGACATGACTGATGCAACGACATGTCTGTTACAACGACATACCATAAGCCTCTGATAAAACGACATGACATACGTGACTGTTACAACGAGATGAGTATTACAACGAAATGACTGTTACATTGACATGACTGTTACAATGACATGACATACGTGTCTACTACATCGACATGACTGATACAACGACATGTATGTTACAACGACATGTCATACGTGTCTGATAAAACGACATGACATACGTGACTGTTACAACGAGATGACTATTACAACGAAATGCCTGTTACATTGACATGACTGTTACATTGACATGACTGTTACAATGACATGACATACGTGTCTACTACATCGACATCGCTGATACAACGACATGTCTTTTACAACGACATACCATATGTGTCTGATAGAACGACATGACATACGTGACTGTTACAACGAGATGGCTATTACAACGAAATGCCTGTTACATTGACATGACTGTTACATTGACATGACTGTTACAATGACATGACATACGTGTCTACTACATCGACATGACTGATACAACAACATGTCTGTTACAACGACATACCATACGTGTCTGATAAAACGACATGCCATACGTGACTGTTACAACGAGATGCCTATTACAACGAAATGACTGTTACAACGACATACCATACGTCTCTGATAAAATGACATGACACACGTGACTGTTACAACGAGATGACTATTACAACGAAATGACTGTTACATTGACATGACTGTTACAATAACATGACATACGTGTCTACTACCTCGACATGACATACATGACTGCTACAATGACATAGCATGTAAACAGTCATTGAAAGCTGTCATCTGCTAATACAAAAGTTGTCAGCTACTATTTCAAAAGTTGTCATCGACTAAAACAAAACCCACGGGATCTTTGATTGTGTACCCGTTAAAGTCATCATCGCTGTCGTATCCGTGTTATGAACAAGCGGTCAATTTGGACATTAATAAGTCTCATGATGCTGATGTTTCCACGGGTTAAATATATTAGCAAGACCGTTGCTGTTAGTTGGCCAAGCCCTGAGTAAGTTGTATGTTTCCATTAATTTCAAAATGAATTTTATAGATACATTAAAGTTGTCATGCATAAAAATAACTATAAGACTCTACCGTCTCTCTACTATACATGAAAAAAAAGGCATAGCCCCCACTTGTCTGTTATAACTCTACAAAATACAAGTCACACTAGTTGTACAACTTCAATAACGACTTTAACTACTACTACTATTACTACAACCACTACAAAAAAAAAAAAAAAAAAAAAAAAAAAAAAAAAACACAACAGTAATAGAATATCAAAAGTACATTAATTTACTGTCTCTCTGTTAGACGGCTAGACCAGCTTAAGTTACCCAAGTGAGAAATTTCACAGAGAAATAGGGTCTTTGATCATAACAGGTCCCCCACTGAGAGAGCTCACCCTGACCATGGCGCCGAGAGGTTGAGAGGTCAACGAGAGGTCACCGGGTATCCCGACATGAAATGTCACGGTTAACTCCCCCTGCGCCGCACGCGTTATGCGCGCGGGGCGCCGCCCTATATATCTTCGTTAATTTAGCGCCTAAATGCGGGTCAATCTTTCTCTACTACTAGCTAGCTGTCAGGCACCAACAAAAGCATCCCGATTCACCTGTCTCATTCAGCCTCTAATTCTGTGATCGCCTGTAGCATAGTTGTAAGTGTCTGGCCTGGCACGCCGTAGACCCGTGTTCGAAATCAGATGGAGACTGTTTTTTTTAAATAATTCGGAATTTTTAAAATACGGAGCGCCGAGGTCACGCCGACAGACACCCCAGTCAACATCCCGACACGAAATGTCACAGTTAAAAAATAATTCGGAATTTTTAAAATACGGAGCGCCGAGGTCACGCCGACAGACACCCCCAGTCAACATCCCGACACGAAATGTCACAGTTAACTCCCCCTGCGCCTACAGTACATTAGGCGCCCAGAAGAAACCTCATTATGAGAAACCTGATGTTGTATAATCTACTAACCTATCACTATCGCTCAAGTACACCAAGCGCTCCAAAGTCAGCACACACCAGACATAAACAGCGCACTTCCGGGGTCACCGGGACTAGAAGACAACATCCCGACACGAAATGTCACGGTTAACTCCCCCTGCGCCTACGGTACATTAGGCGCGCCGCGCGCCTACTATATATCTTTGTTAATTTACGGGCCAAATAATATCCAAATCCTTCCTGATATACTACTGATGGATTGATGGAATATTAGAAACACTGGAAAACATAACAGCAGGAGAGACGAACAGAAGAGCAAAAGATGGATTGATGAAATATAAGAAACACTGGGAAACATAACAGCTGGAGAGACGAACATAGGAGCAAAAGATGGATTGATGGAAAATTAGAAAAACTAGGAAACATAACAACAGCAGGAGAGACGAACATAAGAGCAAAAGATGGATTGATGGAATATTAGAAACACTAGGAAACATAACAGCAGGAGAGACCAACAGAAGAGCAAAAGATGGATTGATGAAATATAAGAAACACTGGGAAACATAACAGCAGCAGAGACGAACAGAAGAGCAAAAGATGGATTGATGGAAAATTAGAAAAACTAGGAAACATAACAGCAGGAGAGACGAACAGAAGAGCAAAAGATGGATTGATGGAATATTAGAAACACTGGGAAACATAACAGCTGGGGAGACGAACAGAAGAGCAAAAGATGGATTGATTGAATATTAGAAAAACTAGGAAACATAACAGCAGGAGAGACGAACAGAAGAGCAAAAGATGGATTGATGGAATATTAGAAACACTGGGAAACATAACAGCTGGGGAGACGAACAGAAGAGCAAAAGATGGATTGATTGAATATTAGAAACACTGGGAAACATAACAGCAGGATAGACAAACAGAAGAGCAAAAGATGGATTGATGGAATATTAGAAACACTGGGAAACATAACAGCAGGAGAGACCAACAGAAGAGCAAAAGATGGATTGATGGAATATTAGAAACACTAGGAAACATAACAGCAGGAGAGACGAACAGAGGAGCAAAAGATGGATTGACGGAATATTAGAAACACTAGGAAACATAACAGCAGGAGAGACGAACAGAAGAGCAAAAGATGGATTGATGGAATATTAGAAACACTGGGAAACAACAGCAGGAGAGACAAACAGAAGAGCAAATGATGGATTGATGGAATATTAGAAACACTAGGAAACATAACAGCAAGAGAGACAAACAGAGGAGCAAAAGATGGATTGACGGAATATTAGAAACACTAGGAAACATAACAGCAGGAGAGACGAACAGAAAAGCAAAAGATGGATTGATGGAATATTAGAAACACTAGGAAACAACAGCAGAGACCAACAGACGAGCAAAAGATGGACTGATGGAATATAAGAAACACTGGGAAACATAACAGCAGCAGAGACGAACAGAAGAACAAAAGATGGATTGACGGAATATTAGAAACACTGGGAAACAATAGCAGGAGAGACAAACAGAAGAGCAAATGATGGATTGATGGAATATTAGAAACACTAGGAAACATAACAGCAAGAGAGACAAACAGAGGAGCAAAAGATGGATTTACGGAATATTAGAAACACTAGGAAACATAACAGCAGGAGAGACGAACAGAAGAGCAAAAGATGGATTGATGGAATATTAGAAACACTAGGAAACAACAGCAGAGACCAACAGACGAGCAAAAGATGGACTGATGGAATATAAGAAACACTGGGAAACATAACAGCAGAGACCAACAGAAGAGCAAAAGATGGACTGATGGAATATTAGAAACACTGGGAAACATAACAGCAGCAGAGACGAACAGAAGAACAAAAGATGGATTGACGGAATATTAGAAACACTGGGAAACAACAGCAGGAGAGACGAACAGAAGAGTAAAAGATGGATTGATGGAATATTAGAAACACTAGGAAACATAACAGCAGCAGAGACGAACAGAAGAACAAAAGATGGATTGACGGAATATTAGAAACACTGGGAAACATAACAGCAGGGGAGACGAACAGAAGAACAAAGATGGATTGATGGAATATTAGAAACACTGGGAAACATAACAGCAGCAGAGACGAACAGAAGAGTAAAAGATGGATTGATGGAATATTAGAAACACCGGGAAACATAGCAGCAGAAGTGACGAACAGAAGAGCAAAAGATGTTTGATGGAATATAAGAAACACTAGGAAACATAACAGCAGCAGAGACCAACATAAGAGCAAAAGATGGATTGATGGAATATAAGAAACACTAGGAAACATAACAGCAGCAGAGACCAACATAAGGGCAAAAGATGGATTGATGGAATATAAGAAACACTAGGAAACATAACAGCAGCAGAGACCAACATAAGAGCAAAAGATGGATTGATGGAATATAAGAAACACTAGGAAACCTAACAGCAGCAGAGACCAACAAAATAGCAAAAGATGGATTGATGGAATATAAGAAACACTAGGAAACATAACAGCAGCAGAGACCAACATAAGAGCAAAAGATGGATTGATGGAATATAAGAAACACTAGGAAACATAACAGCAGCAGAGACCAACATAAGAGCAAAAGATGGATTGATGGAATATAAGAAACACTAGGAAACAACAGCAGCAGAGACCAACATAAGAGCAAAAGATCGTAGGTTATAAATCCTTTCGACACTGAAAGGCAAATGAGGAAGGAAAGAAGAAAACTCAAAACAATGATAATCGAATCCGATTCAAGGTCCCTGACAATAAAAAAGCTGTCGGTAACTCAAAGCTGACCACTGGTGGCAAGGCCAGTGCATCACATTCGTTCAAGATTCTTCTCTACCGTTTAACGGAGCCTTCAAAACAGACAAACTAGCCTGGTCAAGCGAGAAGAGTGACAGGCGAAAAAAGGCAATTCCGGATTTAGAAAAAATGTCGTGAAGTCGAATGTGCAGGGCCAAAGACGATAAGCCAAGCTTCGCAGCTTGGTGTAATCAACGTAAGAGCGAAAAATACATCCAACGTGCGACCTTTCAAAGATAATGATGGATAACCGTCAGACGAATGAGAAGAAAATATGAAGAATACGAAAAAGTTAAAGAAAATGAACAGGGTTGGAAAAAAAGGGGGGGGGGGGGGGGGTGAAGAGGAGAGACCCCAACTATCCTGGCTGACCTCCACCCACGAGAAGGAAAACTCCTACGTCAAACCAAGATCAAACCTGGTGAAGATGTAGTGTGTCAGTCACGGCGCAGATATAGGGGAGAAATCAGACATGTACAAGTACTGACCATGCGACCAGCAGGACCATGTGTGTCACGATGTTGTCCTTTTCCTCTTTCTTGTAAGAGTGTAAGAGGACAAAGATGCAAGTTCGCACAGGACATGAATGCTGAGGAAGAGGAGGGTGAAATGGAAGAAGAGGAAACGGAAGAACAAGGAGAAGAAGAGGAGGAAGAAGAAGAAGAGGAAGGGGAAGAAGAAGAAGACAAAGGGGAAGAAGAGGAAGAGGAAGCGGAAGAGAAAGAAGAGGAAGGGGAAGAAGAAGAAGAGAAAGGGGAAGAAGAGGAAGAGGAAGCGGAAGAGGAAGAAGAGGAAGGGGAAGTGGAAGAGAAAGAAGAGGAAGGGGAAGAAGAAGAAGTAAAAGGGGAAGAAGAGGAAGGGGAAGAAGAGGAAGAGGAAGCGGAAGAGGAAGAAGAGGAAGGGGAAGCGGAAGAGAAAGAAGAGGAAGGGGAAGAAGAAGAAGAGAAAGGGGAAGAAGAGGAAGAGGAAGCGGAAGAGGAAGAAGAGGAAGGGGAAGCGGAAGAGAAAGAAGAGGAAGCGGAAAAGGAAGAAGAGGAAGGGGAAGAAGATGAAGGGGAAGAAGAGGAAGAGGAAGCGGAAGAGGAAGAAGAGGAAGGGGAAGAAGAAGAAGAGAAAGGGGAAGAAGAGGAAGAGGAAGAAAAGAATAGGAAGAAGAATAGGAAGAATAAGAAGAGGAAGAAGAATTAGAGGAAGCGGAAGAAGAAGAAGCGGAAGAAGAAGAAGAGGAAGCGGAAGAAGAAGAGGAAGCGGAAGAAGAAGAAGAGGAAGAAGAAGAAGAGGAAGCGGAAGAGGAAGAGGAAGCGGAAGAAGAAGAAGAGGAAGCGGAAGAAGAAGAAGAGGAAGGGGAAGAAGAAGAAGAGAAAGGGGAAGAGGAAGAAGAGAAAGGGGAAGAAGAGGAGGAGAAAGAAGAGGAAGAAGGATCAGGAGGAGGAGGAGAAAGAAGGATCAGGTGGAGGAGGAGAAAAAGGAGGAAGAAGGATCAGAAGGAGGAGGAGAAAGAGGAGGAAGAAGAATCAGGTGGAGGAGGAGAAAGAGGAGGAAGAAGGATCAGGTGGAGGAGGAGAAAAGAGGAGGAAGAAGGATCAGGTGGAGGAGGAGAAAGAGGAGGAAGAAGGATCAGCAGGAGGAGGAGAAAGAGGAGGAAGAAGGATCAGCAGGAGGAGGAGAAAGAGGAGGAAGAAGGATCAGGTGGAGGAGGAGAAAGAGGAGGAAGAAGGATCAGGTGGAGGAGGAGAAAGAGGAGGAAGAAGAATCAGGTGGAGGAGGAGAAAGAGGAGGAAGAAGGATCAGGTGGAGGAGGAGAAAGAGGAGGAAGAAGGATCAGAAGGAGGAGGAGAAAGAGGAGGAAGAAGGATCAGGAGGAGGAGGAGAAAGAGGAGGAAGAAGGATCAGGAGGAGGAGGAGAAAGAGGAGGAAGAAGGATCAGGAGGAGGAGGAGAAAGAGGAGGAAGAAGGATCAGGTGGAGGAGGAGAAAGAGGAGGAAGAAGGATCAGGAGGAGGAGGAGAAAGAGGAGGAAGAAGGATCAGGTGGAGGAGGAGAAAGAGGAGGAAGAAGGATCAGGTGGAGGAGAAAGAGGACGAAGAAGGATTAGAAGGAGGAGGAGAAAGAGGAGGAAGAAGGATCAGAAGGAGGAGGAGAAAGAGGAGGAAGAAGGATCAGGAGGAGGAGGAGAAAGAGGAGGAAGAAGGATCAGGTGGAGGAGGAGAAAGAGGAGGAAGAAGGATCAGGTGGAGGAGAAAGAGGACGAAGAAGGATTAGAAGGAGGAGGAGAAAGAGGAGGAAGAAGGATCAGAAGGAGGAGGAGAAAGAGGAGGAAGAAGGATCAGGAGGAGGAGGAGAAAGAGGAGAAAGAGGAGGAAGAAGGATCAGGAGGAGGAGGAGAAAGAGGAGGAAGAAGGATCAGGAGGAGGAGGAGAAAGAGGAGGAAGAAGGATCAGAAGGAGGAGGAGAAAGAGGAGGAAGAAGGATCAGAAGGAGGAGGAGAAAGAGGAGGAAGAAGGATCAGAAGGAGGAGGAGAAAGAGGAGGAAGAAGGATCAGAAGGAGGAGGAGAAAGAGGAGGAAGAAGGATCAGAAGGAGGAGGAGAAAGAGGAGGAAGAAGGATCAGGAGGAGGAGGAGAAAGAGGAGGAAGAAGAATCAGGTGGAGGAGGAGAAAGAGGAGGAAGAAGGATCAGGTGGAGGAGGAGAAAGAGGAGGAAGAAGGATCAGAAGGAGGAGGAGAAAGAGGAGGAAGAAGGATCAGAAGGAGGAGGAGAAAGAGGAGGAAGAAGGATCAGAAGGAGGAGGAGAAAGAGGAGGAAGAAGGATCAGAAGGAGGAGGAGAAAGAAGGATCAGAAGGAGGAGGAGAAAGAGGAGGAAGAAGGATAAGAAGGAGGAGGAGAAAGAGGAGGAAGAAGGATCAGGAGGAGGAGGAGAAAGAGGAAGAAGGATCAGAAGGAGGAGGAGAAAGAGGAGGAAGAAGGATCAGAAGGAGGAGGAGAAAGAGGAGGAAGAAGGATCAGAAGGAGGAGGAGAAAGAGGAGGAAGAAGGATCAGAAGGAGGAGGAGAAAGAGGAGGAAGAAGGATCAGAAGGAGGAGGAGAAAGAGGAGGAAGAAGGATCAGGAGGAGGAGGAGAAAGAGGAGGAAGAAGGATCAGAAGGAGGAGGAGAAAGAGGAGGAAGAAGGATCAGGTGGAGGAGGAGAAAGAGGAGGAAGAAGGATCAGGTGGAGGAGGAGAAAGAGGAGGAAGAAGGATCAGGTGGAGGAGGAGAAAGAGGAGGAAGAAGGATCAGGTGGAGGAGGAGAAAGAGGAGGAAGAAGGATCAGGTGGAGGAGGAGAAAGAGGAGGAAGAAGGATGAGGATCCTGAGGAGGAGAAAGAGGAGGAAGAAGGATCAGGAGGAGGCGGAGAAGAAGGAGGAGGCGTAGAAGAAGTAGGAGGGGGGTGTGGAGAAGAATAAGAAGAACCGGTTGTCTCAGACGATCATGTCCTAATTCTCTCTATCCACAGTGCATCATATCAATTCTGTTGTTTACCGTGCTATCGACACCAAGCTATCCAGTATTTCCTCCCTTTGTCGTCCGCGATATCTCTTTCCCTCTATTTTGCCTGTTGTAACCAAGTATTCCAACTTTCCTCTTCTCATGATGTCCCCGAAAAACGTCGATTGTTTCTTTCTTGTGTTTTTTCGGGGTTCCCTTTTTGTGTTGACCCCTTTGAGAATGTCCTCGTTGGCCTTTTTAACTGTCCAAGGATCTCATCATTCATATGAGAAGTCCCATGTCTTTTCATTTGTTTGTTTTCTGTCCACGATATATTTCCATAGATCTGAAATGGCTCTATATAGCTCTACCGAACTCTCTTTCTCACTTCTATTGAAACTGACTTGTTACACAAGACGTTACTAATTTTCTGTAATGTTATTTTCGCCTGAGCTATTCTATCTATTAGATAAGGCTTGGAAATTTATGCATATTGATCATCGTATGATAACGATAAATAAAAGGCCATAAATAAAGGAAACCACGAATCGACCAGTTAATCCGATAATCCACGCCTAGAGTGCACGAATTGGGTCATGTGTTACCTAGTAGATATGGGATTCTCATATATGGCCAGACCATATCCAAATCAGCTAGTCTCCTTTCCTGCTTACTTGTTTTCACCCGATGACTAACGGAATACCCCTCTTCATCATCCGCCCTTCAAATGAGGTTAAGTGTGTGTGTGGATGTGTTGTTTTGTTTTGCAGTATTTTGTGATAATTGCGTCTTTCGTCCCAAACACATCCGACTTCAGCACGGTATTTTTCACCATGGGGTTGCCTTCCCCCTTGATCCCTCCTCACTTTGCTAGACTGGTTAGTCCGCTTCTCAGGGCACCACGAAGAGGTGGAGTAGAGTCTCAATAGTTCTGCTTCACCGATCTTAGTGCAAGCCATCAGCTATGAGTCACTGACAACTAGTCAATCTTTTATTGTCGGGCGCTTCTTTTTTCTCCTCTTTCTTCTTCCTCTTCCCACCTTCTTCCTCCTTCTTCTTCCCCTCCTCCTTCTTCCTCCTACTCCATCTTCAGCGTACACCTCTAGACGTCAAAAGTTAAAAAAAAAAAAAAAAACATTCCTCAGCTCAAGGCTGGTCACGTCACCAGACAGCTTCTCCCGATATGGTACCGGTGATAGCCGCAAGAGCCTTCTCTGTTCATCACATGTTGGACAAGGTTGTAGCTGACGTTCAGCTGTCACTTTGCTAGTCCCACAGTTACATTCATTAGAGGTTCCTATAATTCGGGTATTGAAAAAGTGATACTTCAATCTGCTGTGATCTATTCGGAGTCTACAAAACTATGACTATGTTCTTTTCTGCTGCGTTTGGTAGTAGGCAACCCTGACGTGGAGGTCATGGCTCGCACAGGCCTCCAGAACATCTACACGCTGCTCAAACAACGTAAGTTACGCTGACTTACACGTGGCTGACTGTCACGTACACAATAGTGAAAGATGGTCGTATACCAAAAGATATGCTCTACGGACAACTGGGAGATAGCAAAAGGACTATAAGAAAAAAAAGTACAGTGCCCCCGTCACGCCAAGTGGCGTATAGGGAATATGGTGTTATGGAAGAAGGCGGCGGCGAGGAAGAAGGAGAGGAAGAAGAAGGCGGCGGCGAGGAAGAAGAAGGCGGCGGCGAGGGAAGAAGAAGGCGGCGGCGAGGGAAGAAGAAGGCGGCGGTGAGGGAAGAAGAAGGCGGCGGCGAGGAAGAAGAAGGCGGCGGCGAGGAAGAAGAAGGAGAGGAAGAAGAAGGCGGCGGCGAGGGAAGAAGAAGGAGAGGAAGAAGAAGGCGGCGGCGAGGGAAGAAGAAGGAGAGGAAGAAGAAGGCGGCGGTGAGGGAAGAAGAAGGCGGCGGCGAGGAAGAAGAAGGAGAGGAAGAAGAAGGCGGCGGCGAGGGAAGAAGAAGGAGAGGAAGAAGAAGGCGGCGGCGAGGGAAGAAGAAGGCGGCGGTGAGGGAAGAAGAAGGCGGCGGTGAGGGAAGAAGAAGGCGGCGGCGAGGAAGAAGAAGGCGGCGGCGAGGAAGAAGAAGGAGAGGAAGAAGAAGGCGGCGAGGAAGAAGAAGGCGGCGGCGAGGAAGAAGAAGGCGGCGGCGAGGAAGAAGAAGGCGGCAGCGAGGGAAGAAGAAGGAGAGGAAGAAGAAGGCGGCGGCGAGGGAAGAAGAAGGCGGCGGCGAGGGAAGAAGAAGGCGGCGGCGAGGAAGAAGAAGGCGGCGGCGAGGGAAGAAGAAGGCGGCGGTGAGGAAGAAGAAGGCGGCGGCGAGGGAAGAAGAAGGCGGCGGTGAGGGAAGAAGAAGGCGGCGGCGAGGAAGAAGAAGGCAGCGGCGAGGAAGAAGAAGGCGGCGGCGAGGGAAGAAGAAGGCGGCGGCGAGGAAGAAGAAGGCGGCGGCGAGGAAGAAGAAGGCGGCGGCGAGGAAGAAGAAGGCGGCGGTGAGGGAAGAAGAAGGCGGCGGCGAGGAAGAAGAAGGCGGCGGCGAGGAAGAAGAAGGCGGCGGCAAGGAAGAAGAAGGCGGCGGCGAGGGAAGAAGAAGGCGGCGGTGAGGGAAGAAGAAGAAGGCGGCGAGGAAGAAGAAGGCGGCGGCGAGGAAGAAGAAGGTGGCGGTGAGGGAAGAAGAAGAAGGCGGCGAGGGAAGAAGAAGGCGGCGGCGAGGAAGAAGAAGAAGAGGAAGAAGAAGGCGGCGAGGAAGAAGAAGGCGGCGGCGAGGAAGAAGAAGAAGGAGAGGAAGAAGAAGGCGGCGGCGAGGAAGAAGAAGAAGACGAAGAAGAAGGCGGCGAGGAAGAAGAAGGCGGCGGCGAGAAAGAAGAAGGCGGCGGCGAGGGAAGAAGAAGGCGGCGGCGAGGAAGAAGAAGAAGAGGAAGAAGAAGGCGGCGAGGAAGAAGAAGGCGGCGGCGAGGAAGAAGAAGGAGAGGAAGAAGAAGGCGGCGGCGAGGAAGAAGAAGGCGGCGGCGAGGAAGAAGAAGGCGGCGAGGAAGAAGAAGAAGGAGAGGAAGAAGAACGCAGCGGCGAGGAAGAAGAAGAAGGAGAGGAAGAAGAAGGCAGCGGCGAGGAAGAAGAAGAAGGAGAGGAAGAAGAAGGCAACGGCGAGGAAAAAGAAGGTGGAGAGGAAGAAGAAGACGGAGAGGAAGAAGAAGGCGGAGAGGAAGAAGAAGGCGGAGAGGAAGAAGAAGGCAACGAGGAAGAAGAAGGCGGAGAGGAAAAAGAAGGCGGAGAGGAAGAAGAAGGCAGAGAGGAAGAAGAAGGCGGAGAGGAAAAAGAAGGCGGAGAGGAAAAAGAAGGCGGAGAGGAAGAAGAAGGCAGAGAGGAAGAAGAAGGCGGAGAGGAAGAAGAAGGCGGAGAGGAAGAAGAAGGCAGAAGAGGAGAGAAGAAGGCGGAGAGGAAGAAGAAGGCGGAGAGGAAGAAGAAGGCAACGAGGAAGAGGTAGAAGAAGGCGTGAGGAAGAAGTTGAAGGTGAAGAAGAAGTAGAAGAAGGTGAGGAAGAAGTTGAACATTTTAAAAATATTATCTTTTAACAGAACTGAGCATAAAAAAAGGTGTCCAGAGAATTCAATTAAACAACACAAAAATTCGCAACTTTTGTAAATATCAATCGGTCTTAACGAAGGTGCTTTTAATCAAAAGAACAATAATGGATGTCATAGTTCAAGCGAACACAGGACAAGAGGGGTTCGATCCTGATCGACGGCTTTCGGGTACACCCAGCCTTAAATAGGTACCGGATATTTTTCAGGGTAAGTAAAGCGGCACGGGCGTAATACCGACCACATTACCCAAGAAATCATGTGCTGAAGATCTGTAAAATGTATGGTCACTAGCACCTTATTCCCTATACGCCATCTGGCGTGACGGGTCTCTTTACTTTAATTACTTATAGTTCAAGCGATTTAGAAGGCAATAGGGCCAAGTCATTAAGGACTTTCGACAGTCTACACTCAATAAGGTACGCAACTTGACATCGAGAAACAGTCACAATGTAAGAAAGAGGGACAGGCAATAGGCTTCTTGGCAACCCAAATGAGGAGAGCCAATCTGGCTTATGACTCTCAGGTGTCGTTCTTCAAGATTGTGTACTCAACTAGAATGTCGCAAAGTGTGTATGTATGTTTTCTGTGTGCGTATGTGGTGAAAGAGAGAGAGAAAGAAAGAAAGAAAAAAAAGAAAGAAAGAAAGAAAGAAAGCTGCTAGCTTTATTCTCAAGGCATTATTTTATTTATAATCATAAAAAACGTGACCACATGTTTCAATAAAGATGCTCTGAGGGAACTACATCCCACTTATTCTTGAGATTCATATTTTATTGGAGTGGTTCAAATTTGGGCACTGCAGCAAAAATAATAATAACATTATTATTCTAGAATATTTCATATTTATGCTATTGAAATATTAATCCAATAAAGTCAATAAAAATAAATATATCAAAGTCTGACAAATGTAACTATTTCTGGTGTCAAATAAGCATGTGTTAACCACACATGCAACACAAACGTTTCAGTTTTAGCATATCTATGTTAACGTATGCATGCACGGCTCTTCAGGTTAGTTCGGCAGGAAAAGATGGTCACTTAGTCCAATCGGGTTCAAGACTAATGGAATTTTTGATACAGTGTGATTTTAAGTGATTCTTTCTGGTTGGGATTTTCGTTTATGGAGACAGCAGTAGCTCGGTCGCATTCATCTGACCACTGAGTCAACATTCTCTTGGCGCCCGCGCGCTGAGATAGTACTGTAGGGGACTGGCTATGCATTTTAGTGGAACGGCACCAAGTCCTGGTTTACCTTAGGACGGGATGTATGAACTGTCTGTTGTCGACTGCAAATCTGCCACCTGCTGGACTCCGATCTGATCGAGTTTCCCAACGACATCATTTGTTGGGACAGCGATTATTGTTGTAGCTCGCTCACTGGATCTTTAGGTCCACGCGAATTTGGCGCGGGCGCAAGCAGATCATGCTGTCCGTGACAGCGACCCGGAAGTGTCCATTTTGAGCCGCGCGCTATTTATCCAGAACGCTACACGTTCAATAGAACAAAATGAACGAACACAAACGCGCCATTTTCGCAGAACGAAACACGTTGGAACAATGTGAGCGGTCGAGATGAACACTTTATAAGCTGCTGGAAATGGAGCTGAGCAGATATGGGAATTATCCATCTGTAGTGAATCCATTCTGTTCTAAAATCTTCAAGCAGAATTTTGCTAAATCATGTTTCAGGATTGAAAAAAAATAAAAAAATTAAAACCACCGCCAAAAAATTATCATCAACAAACAGCCGTGGAGAGAGAGAGAGAGAGAGAGAGAGAGAGAGAGAGAGAGAGAGAGAGAGAGAGGAGGGAAAAGTCGAGAGGGGCTCCTTACAAAGAACATTGTAACATGAGACAATAAGATCATCCAAGACAGAAGTGTCTGGGGATCATAGGAGCGAGAGGTATGTTTATAGTACTCAGACAAAAAAATGACAAATATACAACAGAAAAAAAAAACAAAGAACAATATATGTTCCGAAGCAGGATCGAGCCCGTACTCCTTGGCACTGCGCCTTGCCACGAGAAGCCGAACGCTAGGGAACACTGCCACTCAGCTAACTGAAGCTGTAGAGAGACACTGAAAAGAACGGTGAGATGAGAAGCAAAAATGGCAGGCATCGACTCATTGAACACCTCACCAATAATAGAGATGGATGGATGGAGGTTAGTTAGCTGAGTGGCAGTGTTCCCTAGCGCTCGGCTTCTCGTGGCAAGGCGCAGTGCCAAGGAGTACGGTTTCGATCCTGCTTCGGACCATATATTGTTCTTTGTTTGTTTTTTCCTGTTGTATATTTGTCATTTTTTCCGAGTGCTGTAAACATACCTCTTCCCCTGAATTGATTCGCTGAATTATCGCCTCGGAAGTTTCCCTCTAGAATAATATCCATTTATTATTATTTATCTCCAAAGATAAGTATCTGCCCGGCGAGCAAGTAATGCCTGGAACCGCACGGAGAGTAGGTCGACCTGAGCCACGAATCCCATGTGTCAGCCTCTTGCTGCCCTCTGAGCATGACAGCCCTAGAAACGTCCTTATCAAATATCATCAAAGTTCGTCACCGCAAGCAAACACACAGTAGCACCTCTCAAGTTCTTCTTTTGGGCGAACTTCTCAATTTTACCGAGAAGTTGATGGAGGGTTTTTATCAGTCCTCTTCTTAAGTGTCTTTTTCTTCTTTTTCTGTTGACTTACACTTGAAGTCATCGGCACAAACACAAAAGTTAGACTGTTCAAATCAAATGTACTATCTACCCTTACGTATGCGTGTGAAAGCTGGAAAACAACAAGAGATATAGATACAAAGTTGAACGCATTCGAAAATAAATGTCTAAGGAAAATACTTGGTATAGCGTGGAACGAATTCAAAACAAACGAGGAAATTAGAGAAATCGCCAATCAACCACTAATATCTTCAGTAATAAAGAAAAGACGATGGTCATATGTTGGACATGTGATGAGAAGAGATAATAAACCGAATAGCAAAGCAAGCCCTCATATGGGAAACAACAGGTAAGAGAAAAAGAGGAAGACCCAGGGAGACACTGAGAAGAACATTGATGAGAGAGGCAAGAGCAGCAGGATTCGGCTCCCTCAATGAGATAGAGCTGCTTGCACAGAACAGAGACAAATGGCGAGATTTGATAAAATATCTTTAAAAGAGAACTGCTAGAACAAAAATTCAGATAGGAGAAGGTGTATCTTGGTCTACGCCCTATGGGCCGGCTACGGCTAGAAAGGTCATTGATTGATTGATTACACTTGAAGTCTTGCTTCTCCTATTAAATTTCTTGACCATTAACCTTCCAGCGACGCTTGACGTCGCATAGCTCTCGTCGTGTTCTACGCCACCCATCTCTATTCGTGGTGAGGTGTTCGATCTAACCAAATGAGTCTCTGCCTGCCAACTTTGCTTCTCTTATCACCGATCTTTTCAGTGTCTCTCAATGGCTTCCTCTACTCTTCCCTTATCCTGGTGTTTCCCATATAAGAGCCTCTTTTGAAATTCTTTTATTATCTCCTCCCAGCATACGACCTAAATATACCATCAAAATATACTCAACACACGCCCTACATAAATATACCATCAAATTATACTCAACACGCATCCTACATAAATATACCATCAAATTATACTCAACACGCATCCTACATAAATATACCACCAAATTATACTCAACACGCATCCTACATAAATATACCATCAAATTATACTCAACACGTATCCTACATAAATATACATCAAATTATACTCACGTATCCTACATAAATATACCATCAAATTATACTCAACGCGTATCCTACATAAATATACCATCAAATTATACTCAACACGTATCCTACATAAATATACCATCAAATTATACTCAACACACGTCCTACATAAATATACCATCAAATTATACTAAACACGCATCCTACATAAATATACCTTCAAAATATACTCAACACACGTCCTACATAAATATACCATCAAAATATACTCAACACACATCATACATAAATATACCCTTCAAATTATACTCAACACACATCCTACATAAATATACCTTCAAATTATACTCAACACGCATCCTACATAAACATACCTTCAAATTATACTCAACACACATCCTACATAAATATAACATCAAAATATACTCAACACACGTCCTACATAAATATACCATCAAAATATACTCATCACATGCTCTACATAAATATACCATCAAAATATACTCAACACACGCCCTCCATAAATATACCATCAAAATATACTCAACACACGCCCTACATAAATATACCATCAAAATATACCCAACACATGCCCTCCATAAATATCATTATCATGATCATGTGCCATACCGGTTGGCGTCGGCGATCATGTCCTTCCACAACCTTCTATCTACAGTTCATCGTATCAGTTCTGTTGTTGACTGTTTTCCATGCCATGACACCAAGCTATCTAGTATTTTTTTTTTCTTTGTCGTCCGCGATCTCTCTTTCCTTGTATTTTGCCAGTTGTAACCAAGTGTGAGGGAGGTAAAGAATAGTGACACTGTGACCTTCCAGGGCATGTCGTAAGAGGCGACTAAGGAGGTTGATCGATGGCTTGACAAGCTGTCACTGTAAAAAGTATTGTTATGGAAACAGAGCCATATATTTTAGAGCAGTGTGATCTTTGCAATATGTGCCATTTTGGCACGCACGCTTTCTGTTTTTGAGATTGTTGTTCTGCCCTATATGCCGTCTTCGGTTCGAAAGGATAATGGATGGATGGAACCAAGTATTGCAACTTTCCTCTTCTCATGATGTGCCGGGAAAAATGTTGATTGTTTCTTTTTGATGTTTCTTAGGAGCTGCCTTTTTTCATTTAGCTCAGCCAGGTTTTATTATCGCTATCCAACATATTTGTTTATATTGTTATCTCTGAGCGAGACCTGGTGTTATTTTTTTTTTTTTTTTCAACAGGGGACCTCAAAGTCTCCTTTAGCTTAGATGGGCCTGACCATCTTTAAATCCGGCCCTTGGTCACAAACGTGCTGCCAATAACCCGGTGGAGTTAAAATGAATCCATCAGAAGCATCCCTAAAAATGTCTAGATGATACAACTTCTTGGGCAGGCGGTACACTTCCAGGAGTCTTCTACCAAGAGCGAAAACAAATCAATGACACAAACCAATATCGAAGCGGTAATCATAACACCGCGGAAGTCAGATGAAAGTATTACACGACAGGCCCTTTATTGGAATCCACAGGGAAGAGGACAAAAAGGAAGACTAAAATATTCTTGTAAAAAAAAGACAGGTGGAAGCAGAAGAAAGACGATGAGGAAGGCATGGAACTTAAAACAATGTAAGGTAACAGAAGAACTTGGAGAGTGTTTGTTTAAGACCTATGCTCCATAAGGAGCTGAAAAAAGAAAAAGAAGAAGAATAGCCTTGATGAAGAAACAAGGAACAGTATATCTCTCATTTCACCTCATGTATGCACCTTCAAATGTCAACGACTATATCCAAGCCCCCAAAATACAACATTCACAGTGTGAACTAGTTAGTAGTGTAACACGTAATTAACATCTAACACATTTATCTAAATTCACATTCCTTACAGTAAGTAAGTAATACAATATAGTATACAATACAGTAAAGTTTTTTTTCAAAAAAAAATAACATTACTTACATAGATAAAATATCTATACATCATTTTAAGAAAGTCCTCATGCGATGCGAGATTATGGTTAAGTTTAATAATCGCTAGATTTGGTTCTCTGAAAACGTTCGAACTACACCTAATCCTTACGAAAGTATTTATTGGAACAAGTACACACTTGTACTCTAAGAGCTTCAACGGAGCGTGGCATATTCTGGGAGTGGTGCAAGTTTAAGGTGTAAATCAGTCCACAAAAAAGAGCCACAGCTTCAATCAAAGACGGTATTAAACATATCTTGATATTGATACACATAACTCAATACCTGACATATGTTGCAGCTACACACTGACTCTATTGAAAAACAATAGTTCAAAATTTGCATTTTTGTTAATGTCCAAGCCTATCGCCAAGAGTAATAATAGTAACCTCGTAAAAGAATAACTTGTTTTATAAATTCACATTCACTTCACAGTCAAATGAAAAATCACAGAAGAGAGGATATCACGGCAGGGATACATTTAAAAAAAAAATTGAAAGATATCACCACCATCATCATCAAGTACCATGCCTGCTGGCGTAGGTGAGCATGTGTCTCCACAACTTTCGATCTTGACAGTTATTTATCATTTCTGTTGTTGACCTTCTGCCAAAGCCATTCTCTTAAACTGTCTGGTATCTTTTCTCTTTGCTTCCATCTATCTCTTCGTCCCTCAATTTTTCCAGTTGTTACAATATATTCCAGCTGTTCCCTTCTCATGACATGGCCAAAAATGATGATTGTTTCTTCCTAATATTGGAAATTAGCTCTCTTTTTGCTTTGGCCTCTTTCAGAACGTTTTCATTACTCTTCTTAGCTGTCCTTAATATTCTCAACAGTCTTCTGTAAAACCACATTTCTACAGACTCCTGTGATTTTCTTGTCTGTTGTCCTATTGTTCATGATTCACATCCATATGTTAAGACTGGCTGTACATAACATTTAAGAACTTTTTTTCTGGTTTCTATTATCAAAAATGAATTGCACAGTTTCTTCCTCATTTTTTGGAAAGCTACTTTTTCCTGAGTCATTCCGCATCTCACCTCTGTTGTACACCTACCATCTAAGGTTAACATTGTTCCCAGATATTCATTTACCTGTTTTAATATTGTTCCACTTGTCTTTAATTTGTCCTTGTATTCCTGACTAGATAAAGCTAAAGGTAGGATCAAGGCAAATAAATGCACAGAAACTGATTCTCATTTCTGGTGTTCACTTCTTACATGAAGCTTTAACCACATCGTTTTTTTTCTAGATATTTCTTTTTTCATTTCTCCTTAAAGGTCGAGACTTGAATCAGCATCTTAACACGCGAGTTTCCACCCATATGTGCTTGGCCGCCTATCCAGAAGTGTTCGGAGACTTCTGGATAGTGTCGCTTCAAGCATCGAAACTCACGATGTGAGGCGGCATTCCTCACCTTCCCACAGTAATATCCTGGTACTCATTTCTGCCAGCGGCTGGGTCGAGTATTTTTTCTTTTCTAGCCACGAGGACAACTCACACCGCTTCCAGCAGGAATCGAACACGAGTTATCCGAACGTTGGTAGCCCAGTCGGGTGGTGTTCTCAACTAAGCTTCCAAGGCTCCCTTCTTTGCTAGATATAGTATAGTAGCCAGTGGTGTTCCCAACTAGGCTTCCAAGGCTCCCTTCTTTGCTAGATATAGTATAGTAGCCAGTGGTGTTCCCAACTAGGCTTCCAAGGCTCCCTTCTTTGCTAGATATAGTATAGTAGCCAGTGGTGTTCCCAACTAGTCTTCCAAGGCCCCCTTCTTTGCTAGATATAATATAGTAGCCAGTGGTGTTCCCAACTAGGCCTTGGAGGCCCCCTTCTTTGCTAGATATAGTATAGTAGCCAGTGGTGTTCCCAACTAGTCTTCCAAGGCCCCCTTCTTTGCTAGATATAGTATAGTAGCCAGTGGTGTTCCCAACTAGTATTCCAAGGCCCCCTTCTTTGCTAGATATAGTATAGTAGCCAGTGGTGTTCCCAACTAGGCTTCCAAGGCCCCCTTCTTTGCTAGATATAGTATAGTAGCCAGTGGTGTTCCCAACTAGTATTCCAAGGCCCCCTTCTTTGCTAGATATAGTATAGTAGCCAGTGGTGTTCCCAACTAGTATTCCAAGGCCCCCTTCTTTGCTAGATATAGTATAGTAGCCAGTGGTGTTCCCAACAAGGCCCCCTTCTTTGCTAGATATAGTATAGTAGCCAGTGGTGTTCCCAACTAGGCTTCCAAGGCCCCCTTCTTTGCTAGATATAGTATAGTAGCCAGTGGTGTTCCCAACTAGTCTTCCAAGGCCCCCTTCTTTGCTAGATATAGTATAGTAGCCAGTGGTGTTCCCAACTAGGCCTTGGAGGCCCCCTTCTTTGCTAGATATAGTATAGTAGCCAGTGGTGTTCCCAACTAGTCTTCCAAGGCCCCCTTCTTTGCTAGATATAGTATAGTAGCCAGTGGTGTTCCCAACTAGTCTTCCAAGGCCCCCTTCTTTGCTAGATATAGTATAGTAGCCAGCGGTGTTCCCAACTAGGCTACCAAGGCCCCCTTCTTTGCTAGATATAGTATAGTAGCCAGTGGTGTTCCCAACTAGGCTTCCAAGGCCCCCTTCTTTGCTAGATATAGTATAGTAGCCAGTGGTGTTCCCAACTAGGCCTTGGAGGCCCCTTCTTTGCTAGATATAGTATAGTAGCCATCGTCAGTTATAGTTGACTTTGGCAGCGCCTTAGGAAGTTTGTTTTTATTTTCTTCCGCTGTGTATTCTCTTTTTTTTTTAAATGAATCTATCTGCTTCTTGTTTCAGTTGAAGAGTGTGTTTTCAAAAATTGCTGTCTGCAGCTGTCTCTTACCAGGCTGCAGAGTTTATGTTTATAGCTTTCATGTCACGTGTACACACGTCAATAAATCGAAGTTTTGGACGCCGCGTGGTTTTTTTCCTATCTGCTTGTCATTAAAGTATATCTCTTGGTATGCGGTCCTCTTTTTATACGACGTAAGTGGACAATCCAGCGTAATCTAAGTTGTTTGAGCAACTTGTAGATGTTCGGGAGGCCTGTGTGAGTAAGGAGCTCCACGTTTCTCATTTTGTATGTCCCGGTGATATCAAGAATGCGGCGCAGACACCCCTATGGAATGCACTTAGCCTTCTCTCCTGCTAAAAAGTAGATACTTTAAGAAAAAATGATCTATCTATTGTCCTTTTAATTAAAAGACGGAACATAGGGCAGAAAAAGAAAAGAGCCAGACCTTGCACAAGACCCGCATTGCATGGACACTAAGTAAGGAAGCAGTGAAGATAAGTGAACCCATTGGAATGTGGATTAATAGCAGCATGAGAAGAACAGAAGTTGAGTTTTTTAACATTTAAAATGTACTCGGAGAAAATATAGGGAAGCAAAGATCTTGAGAGAACAACATGGAAAGATCTTGAGAGAACAACATGGAAAGATCTTGAAAGAACAACATGGAACGATCTTGAGAGAACAACGTGGAAAGATATTGAGAGAACAACATGGAAAGATCTTGAGAGAACAACATGGGAAGATCTTGAGAGAACAACGTGGAAAGATCTTGAGAGAACAACGTGGAAAGATCTTGAGAGAACAACAAGGAAAGATCTTGAAAGAACAACGTGGAAAGATCTTGAGAGAACAACATGGGAAGATCTTGAAAGAACAACGTGGAAAGATCTTGAGAGAACAACATGGGAAGATCTTGAAAGAACAACGTGGAAAGATCTTGAGAGAACAACATGGGAAGATCTTGAGAGAACAACATGGGAAGATATTGAGAGAACAACATGGAAAGATCTTAAGACAACAACATGGAAAGATATTGAGAGAACAACATGGAAAGATCTTGAGAGAACAACATGGAAAGATCTTAAGACAACAACATGGAAAGATCTTGAGAGAACAACAAGGAAAGATCTTGAAAGAACAACGTGGAAAGATCTTGAGAGAACAGCACCAAACTGGATGGCTACGACACCGTTTATTGAAAACATCTGCCTTGCATGTAGTTTAAAAATAAAAGAATGTTTCTTCTTCTTCTACGTTTCAGCTCCCTGTAGAGCATAGGTCTTCAACAAACACTTTCAGCTTCCTGTAGAGCATAGGTCTTCAACAAACACTTTCAGCTTCCTGTAGAGCATAGGTCTTCAACAAACACTTTCAGCTCCCTGTTGAGCATAGGTCTTCAACAAACACTTTCAGCTTCCTGTAGAGCATAGGTCTTCAACAAACACTTTCAGCTCCCTGTTGAGCATAGGTCTTCAACAAACACTTTCAGCTTCCTGTAGAGCATAGGTCTTCAACAAACACTTTCAGCTCCCTGTTGAGCATAGGTCTTCAACAAACACTTTCAGCTTCCTGTAGAGCATAGGTCTTCAACAAACACTTTCAGCTCCCTGTTGAGCATAGGTCTTCAATGAACACTTTCAGCTTCCTGTAGAGCACAGGTCTTCAACAAACACTTTCAGCTTCCTGTAGAGCATGGGTCTTCAACAAACACTTTCCAAGCTGTTCTGTTTCTTTCCATTTTTTTTTTTAAATATCGTCTTCATCTATGCTACTATCTGTCTTCTCCAAGAATATTTTGGTCTTCCTCTTTGTCTCTTCCGTTGGGAGTTCCGAAAATGGGCATTTTGTGTAGTACTCTCAGTTGGTTTCCGCGGTGTGTGTTCAATCCAGCGCCATCGTCTTCGTTTTATCTCTTTCTCCACTGATATTTGATTGGTACATTTCCATAATTCTACATTAGTAATTTTGTCCTGCCATTTCCTTCTTCTTATTGTGCCCAAGCATCCAGAGAAGAAGTGGGTGGACAGAAAAGAAAACAAAGAAGTAATTAAGCGTTGAAACAGCTGACAAAGAAGAAAGAATTCTCTGGACAGTTCGAACAAGACAAATGAACTGTTGACGACACAGTGATACATAATAACATAATGAAGCCATCTCGGCACGGCCCTTTGTTAACAGATTAAAACCTGAGGCCCTTCGTTAACAAATTGAAATCTGAGGTGCTAATGAAACTTCAAGGCCCCTTGTTAACAAATTGAAATCTAAGGTCCTAATGAAACTTCGAGGCCCCTTGTTAACAAATTGAAATCTAAGGTCCTAATGAAACTTCGAGGCCCCTGTTAACAAATTGAAATCTAAGGTCCTAATGAAACTTCGAGGCCCCTTGTTAATAAATTGAAATCTAAGGTCCTAATGAAACTTCGAGGCCCCTGTTAACAAATTGAAATCTAAGGTCCTAATGAAACTTCGAGGCCCCTTGTTAACAAATTAAAACCTAAGGCTCTAATAAAAACCTGAGGCTCCTTGTTAACAAAATAAAACCTACGGCCTTAATGAAACTTCGAGACCCCCTTTTTAACAGATTAAAACCTGAGGCTCCTTGTTAACAATATTAAACCTGAGGCCCTAATAAAACCTGAGGATCCTTGTTAACAAAATAAAACCTGAGGCCCTAATGACACTTCGAGGCCCCAGATTAAAACCTGAGGCCCTAATGAAACTTCGAGGCCCCAGATTAAAACCTGAGGCCCTAATGAAACTTCGAGGCCCCAGATTAAAACCTGAGGCCCTAATGAAACTTCGAGGCCCCAGATTAAAACCTGAGGCCCTAATGAAACTTCGAGGCCCCAGATTAAAACCTGAGGCCCTAATGAAACTTCGAGGCCCCAGATTAAAACCTGAGGCCCTAATGAAACTTCGAGGCCCCAGATTAAAACCTGAGGCCCTAATGAAACTTCGAGGCCCCTAGATTAAAACCTGAGGCCCTAATGAAACTTCGAGGCCCCTAGATTAAAACCTGAGGCCCTAATGAAACTTCGAGGCACCAGATTAAAACCTGAGGCCCCAGATTAAAACCTGAGGCCCTAATGAAACCTCGAGACCCATTGTTTTAAAAATTCAACACAGGAAGGACTCTTATCATAAATTACAATATAAAGAAATGTGAGGCCCCCCCTTGGATTGTGAGGCTCTAAACCAGTGATTGTCAACTTAAGGATGGTCGGATCATACCCAATTTCAGGACTAGTGGACCAAACTTAGCACCGTCAGAAATTACCGGAAGTGATTGAGTCATAAACAATAATAGTACACGCTATCACGTGACACCGACAGAAAAGCAAGTGTGCAGCGCAAACTACAAAGACCTTCATTACTGTCGGCATAATAGTTTTTTGGGTTTTTTTTTAACCGACCCTTAACTTTGGTTTTTATTTATATATATATTTAATATCATCATCATCATGTGCCATACCGGTTGGCGTAGGCGATCATGTCCCTCCACAATCTTCTATCTATAGTGCATTGTATCAGTTCTGTTGTTCACTGATTTCCATGCCATGACACCAAGCTGTCCAGTATTTTCTCTCTTTGTCGTCCGCGATCTCTCTTTCCTTTTATTTTGCCAGTTGTAACCAAGTATTCCAACTTTCCTCTTCTCATGGTGTGCCCGAAAAATGTTGATTGCTTCTTTCTGATGTTTTTTAAGAGCTCCCTTTTTGTGTTGGTCTCTGAGAATTTCCTAAATTGTCTTTTTAGCTGTCCAGGGAACTTTCAACATTCTTCTGAGAAATCCCATCTCTGTGGCCTCTAATCGTCTTTTCATTTGTTTGTCTACTGTCCATGATTCGCTTCCATAGGTCAGAATTGGTTCTATACAGCACCGATGAACTCATGTTCTCATTTTTATTGACATAGATTTGTTGCATAAGATATTTTTCATTTTCTGAAATGCTATTTATATATTTAATATAGAGTTCTTAAATGATATGTAGAGCCAGTCTTAACATATGGATGTGAGTAATGGACAATAGGACAACAGGCAAGAAAATTACTGGAAGTTATATATAAATTTGGTTTTACAGAAGAATGTTGATAGCGGACACCAAAGAGAGAAGATACTGGATAGACTGGTGTCATGGCAATGAAAACAGTCAACAACAGAATTGATACCATGCACTGTGGACAGAAAATTGCGAAAGAACATGATCGTCTACCGAACCGGTATGGCACATAATGATGACTGTCCACCATCTTACACTCTCGCCATATAGTTCTAAACTTTGTTCAACTATTGTGCGTAGAGTAGTTATTTGATCAGCACATGATCTGTTCTTTCTAAAACCTGCTCGTTCATCTCTCAAATGTTTCTCTATGGCCTCTTTTAGTCTCTTCAGAATGATTCTGTTTTATATTTTTCCTGGCACTGATAGTAGCATAATTCCCCTATAATTTGTGCACTCCTGTAAACTTCTTTTCTTTGGTAGTTTGATCATATAACCTTCTTTCCAGTCTTTAGGTATTTCTTCCCTCTCCCAAATGTTATCTAATAGATTATTTAGCATCTTGGTAGAGGTGTTAATAGAACAAAGAAGTATGTGTTAGCACTCGGAAAAATTGACAGACAAACAACAACAGAAAAAAACGAAGAACAATATATGGTCCGAAGTGGGATCGAACCCGTACTCCCTGGCACCGCGCCTTGCCACGAGAAGCCGAACGCTTGGCACACTGCCACGCAGCTAACTAATTAAAATTAGCTATTGTAGCAGTGTCTTGCATTTATGGCTTCGGGCCATATATTGTATGTAAGACACTGCTACAATAGCTAATTTTTTTTAGTTAGCTGCGTGGCAGTGTGCCAAACGTTCAGCTTCTCGTTGCAAGGCGCTGTGCCAGGGAGTACGGGTTCGATCCCGCTTCGGACCATATATTGTTCTTCGTTTTTTTCAGTTGTTGTTTGTCTGTCAATTTTTCCGAGTGCTAACACATACTTCTTTGTTCTATTATTCTCTATTATCGCCTCGGAAGTTCCCTATATAATAATATTTATTTATTATTATTTGTATCTAGAGGTGTTAATATCTGCTTTGATGGCTTCCGAAGGAATTTCATCTGGTCCTGTGGCTTTACCATTTTTTAATAGTTTGATGGCTTTCATTATTTCTTCTATGCTTGGTTTTGGACACAGTTAATGTGTAACTCTTCTTCTGCTGGTAGTATATCTGGAGGATTATTTGAGCCGGGTCTGTTCAAAAGTTCTTCAAAGTGCTCTTTCCATCTCTCCATTTGTTCCCTTATATTACTAAGCAGATTTCCTTTCTTATCTTTAATAAAGGCATTGATCTGTTTGTATTTTCCACTTAATTTCTTTGTGCTGTTGTACAGTTCTTTCATATTCCCTTTATTTGCTGTTTCCTCTGCCTCTTTAGCTAGTTCATCTATATATTTCCTCTTATCCCTTTTAAAGCATCTTCTCACTTCTTTGTTCACCTCTGTGTAAGCTTCATGTGTCTTTGCTTTATTATTTCTCGTTTTGCTTTTATTTATGTCTGATTTCTTGTTCTATTTTTCTTTAATTTTATCCAGGGTCTCTGCTGTCATCCATGCCTTATTCTGGTGTTCTCTTTTCCCTAGTGTTTCTTCGCATGTCTCTTTCCATATATCTTTTACTTGTTTCCAATTATCTATATTTATTGTATTTTCTAGTTGGGGGACTTGATATCTGTTTGATATTGTGACTCCGAATTTATCTTTGATAAATCCGTGCTTTGATAATAACAAATAGATCAACAATTGATAAATCCGTGCTTTGATAATAACAAATAGATCAACAATTGATAAATCCGCGCTTTGATAATAACAAATAGATCAACAATTGATAAATCCGCGCTTTGATAATAACAAATAGATCAACAATTGATAAATCCGCGCTTTGATAATAACAAATAGATCAACAATTGATAAATCCGCGCTTTGATAATAACAAACAGATCAACAATTGATAAATCCGTGCTTTGATAATAACAAATAGATCAACAATTGATAAATCCGTGCTTTGATAATAACAAATAGATCAACAATTGATAAATCCGTGCTTTGATAATAACAAATAGACCAACAATTGACAAATCCGCGCTTTGATAATAACAAATAGATCAACAATTGATAAATCCGCGCTTTGATAATAACAAATAGATCAACAATTGATAAATCCGTGCTTTGATAATAACAAATAGATTAACAATTGATAAATCCGTGCTTTGATAATAACAAATAGATCAACAATTGACAAATCCGTGCTTTGATAATAACAAATAGATCAACAATTGATAAATCCGTGCTTTGATAATAACAAATAGATCAACAATTGATAAATCCGTGCTTTGATAATAACAAATAGATCAACAATTGATAAATCCGTGCTTTGATAATAACAAATAGATTAACAATTGATAAATCCGTGCTTTGATAATAACAAATAGATCAACAATTGACAAATCCGTGCTTTGATAATAACAAATAGATCAACAATTGATAAATCCGTGCTTTGATAATAACAAATAGATCAACAATTGATAAATCCGTGCTTTGATAATAACAAATAGATCAACAATTGATAAATCCGTGCTTTGATAATAACAAATAGATTAACAATTGATAAATCCGTGCTTTGATAATAACAAATAGATCAACAATTGATAAATCCGTGCTTTGATAATAACAAATAGATCAACAATTGATAAATCCGCGCTTTGATAATAACAAACAGATCAACAATTGATAAATCCGTGCTTTGATAATAACAAATAGATCAACAATTGACAAATCCGTGCTTTGATAATAACAAATAGATAAACAATTGATAAATCCGTGCTTTGATAATAACAAATAGATCAACAATTGATAAATCCGCGCTTTGATAATAACAAATAGATCAACAATTGATAAATCCGTGCTTTGATAATAACAAATAGATCAACAATTGATAAATCCGCGCTTTGATAATAACAAACAGATCAACAATTGATAAATCCGTGCTTTGATAATAACAAATAGATCAACAATTGATAAATCCGTGCTTTGATAATAACAAATAGATCAACAATTGATAAATCCGTGCTTTGATAATAACAAATAGACCAACAATTGACAAATCCGCGCTTTGATAATAACAAATAGATCAACAATTGATAAATCCGCGCTTTGATAATAACAAATAGATCAACAATTGATAAATCCGTGCTTTGATAATAACAAATAGATTAACAATTGATAAATCCGTGCTTTGATAATAACAAATAGATCAACAATTGACAAATCCGTGCTTTGATAATAACAAATAGATCAACAATTGATAAATCCGTGCTTTGATAATAACAAATAGATCAACAATTGATAAATCCGTGCTTTGATAATAACAAATAGATCAACAATTGATAAATCCGTGCTTTGATAATAACAAATAGATCAACAATTGATAAATCCGTGCTTTGATAATAACAAATAGATTAACAATTGATAAATCCGTGCTTTGATAATAACAAATAGATCAACAATTGATAAATCCGTGCTTTGATAATAACAAATAGATCAACAATTGATAAATCCGCGCTTTGATAATAACAAACAGATCAACAATTGATAAATCCGCGCTTTGATAATAACAAATAGATCAACAATTGACAAATCCGTGCTTTGATAATAACAAATAGATAAACAATTGATAAATCCGTGCTTTGATAATAACAAATAGATCAACAATTGATAAATCCGCGCTTTGATAATAACAAATAGATCAACAATTGATAAATCCGCGCTTTGATAATAACAAATAGATCAACAATTGATAAATCCGTGCTTTGATAATAACAAATAGATCAACAATTGATAAATCCGCGCTTTGATAATAACAAACAGATCAACAATTGATAAATCCGTGCTTTGATAATAACAAATAGATTAACAATTGATAAATCCGTGCTTTGATAATAACAAATAGATCAACAATTGATAAATCCGTGCTTTGATAATAACAAATAGATCAACAATTGATAAATCCGTGCTTTGATAATAACAAATAGATCAACAATTGATAAATCCGTGCTTTGATAATAACAAACAGATCAACAATTGATAAATCCGTGCTTTGATAATAACAAATAGATCAACAATTGATAAATCCGTGCTTTGATAATAACAAATAGATCAACAATTGATAAATCCGCGCTTTGATAATAACAAATAGATTAACAATTGATAAATCCGTGCTTTGATAATAACAAATAGATCAACAATTGATAAATCCGTGCTTTGATAATAACAAATAGATCAACAATTGATAAATCCGTGCTTTGATAATAACAAATAGATCAACAATTGATAAATCCGTGCTTTGATAATAACAAATAGATCAACAATTGATAAATCCGTGCTTTGATAATAACAAATAGATCAACAATTGATAAATCCGTGCTTTGATAATAACAAATAGATCAACAATTGATAAATCCGTGCTTTGATAATAACAAATAGATCAACAATTGATAAATCCGTGCTTTGATAATAACAAATAGATCAACAATTGATAAATCCGTGCTTTGATAATAACAAATAGATCAACAATTGATAAATCCGTGCTTTGGTAATAACAAATAGATCAACAATTGATAAATCCGTGCTTTGATAATAACAAATAGATCAACAATTGATAAATCCGTGCTTTGATAATAACAAATAGATCAACAATTGATAAATCCGTGCTTTGATAATAATAACAAATAGATCAACAATTGATAAATCCGTGCTTTGATAATAACAAATAGATCAACAATTGATAAATCCGTGCTTTGATAATAACAAATAGATTAACAATTGATAAATCCGCGCTTTGATAATAACAAATAGATTAACAATTGATAAATCCGCGCTTTGATAATAACAAATAGATCAACAATTGATAAATCCGTGCTTTGATAATAACAAATAGATCAACAATTGATAAATCCGTGCTTTGATAATAACAAATAGATCAACAATTGATAAATCCGTGCTTTGATAATAACAAATAGATCAACAATTGATAAATCCGTGCTTTGATAATAACAAATAGATCAACAATTGATAAATCCATGCTTTGATAATAACAAATAGATCAACAATTGATAAATCCGTGCTTTGATAATAACAAATAGATCAACAATTGATAAATCCGTGCTTTGATAATAACAAATAGATCAACAATTGATAAATCCGTGCTTTGATAATAACAAATAGATCAACAATTGATAAATCCGTGCTTTGATAATAACAAATAGATCAACAATTGATAAATCCGTGCTTTGATAATAACAAATAGATCAACAATTGATAAATCCGTGCTTTGATAATAACAAATAGATCAACAATTGATAAATCCGTGCTTTGATAATAACAAATAGATCAACAACAATTGATAAATCCGTGCTTTGATAATAACAAATAGATCAACAATTGATAAATCCGTGCTTTGATAATAACAAATAGATCAACAATTGATAAATCCGTGCTTTGATAATAACAAATAGATTAACAATTGATAAATCCGTGCTTTGATAATAACAAATAGATCAACAATTGATAAATCCGTGCTTTGATAATAACAAATAGATCAACAATTGATAAATCCGTGCTTTGATAATAACAAATAGATCAACAATTGATAAATCCGTGCTTTGATAATAACAAATAGATCAACAATTGATAAATCCGTGCTTTGATAATAACAAATAGATCAACAATTGATAAATCCGTGCTTTGATAATAACAAATAGATCAACAATTGATAAATCCGTGCTTTGATAATAACAAATAGATCAACAATTGATAAATCCAAAAGTTTCGGGAGAAGCGATATTCAATTTTTAACCACAAACGTTTTGACATTTTAAGCTACAGCTTCATTCAATCATTGTTCAATATCTAATTGAAAAAATCGATGTTTTATCTTACTGGATAGACACAGGCGAATAAATCAACTCAATTATCACAACAAATTACTGTGTACAACAACTTGCTAACACACATCACAGAGGTGAGATGCAGATTGGCTCAGACAAAAGCAGCTTTCCAAAAAATGAGGAAGATACTATGCAATCCCATGTTTGACAATAGAAACAAGAAAAAAAGTTATTAAATGTTATGCAGAGCCAGTCTTAACATATGAATGTGAATCATGGACAATAGGACAACAGACAAGAGAATCATTGAAGTCCGTAGAAATGTGGTTTTACAAATGAATGTTGAGAATACCATGGACAACTAAGAAGAGTAACGAAGATGTTCTCAGAGAGGTCAAAGCAAAAAGAGAGCTATTTTCCAATATTAGGAAGAAACATCACTTTTTGGCCACTTAACGAGAAGAGAACAGCTGGAATATATTGTAACAACTGGGAAAATTGAGGGACGAAGAGATAGAGGGAAGCAAAGAGAAAAAATAACAGACAGCTTAAGAGAATGGCTTGGCAGAAGGTCCACAACAGAAATGATAAATAATTGTCATGATCGAACGTTGTGGAGAGACATGATCACCTACACCAGCAGGCATGGTACTTGATGATGATGATGATGACTTGCAAGGATACGCCCAAAAGTGTTATCAAAAACACGGACATAACAGTCCCACAATTTAATGTTTCAGCAGCACATGTATGTACACATATGTTAGACGAACTCAAATAACTATTATCATTCTGCCTCGTTCATAATAGAAATAGCGTCTATTCAACTGGCAGTAACAAACTCGACAACACACGACTCTGGTTAACAAAAAAAAAAAAAAAGGGTAGCAAATTGGATGGTCCAATTCTGAACTGAATAGTCATATTCAAGATGAATGCCTTTCTAGGCTTTACGATCAACAAATTATGCAAATGGCATGGTATTCACATCAGCGAATGAACTGAGAGGGCAGGCACTGGAGCATGCTTGTAACAAAGCAAGCTACATGAGGGAGGTAGATTTCTCTTCAATAAAAATATAAAGTATGTAGACAGAATTACATTTCACCAACAATAATGTATGTGTAGACAGAACTATATTACATTTCACTAACAATAATGTATGTGTAGACAGAACTATATTACATTTCACCAACAATAATGTATGTGTAGACAGAACTATATTACATTTCACCAACAATAATGTATGTGTAGACAGAACTATATTACATTTCACTAACAATAATGTATGTGTAGACAGAACTATATTACATTTCACTAACAATAATGTATGTGTAGACAGAACTATATTACATTTCACTAACAATAATGTATGTGTAGACAGAACTATATTACATTTCACTAACAATAATGTATGTGTAGACAGAAATATATTACATTTCACTAACAATAATGTATGTGTAGACAGAAATATATTACATTTCACTAACAATAATGTATGTGTAGACAGAGCTATATTACATTTCATCAACAATAATGTAGGTGTAGACAGAACTATATTACATTTCACCAACAATAATGCATATAGACAGAACTATATTACATTTCAACAACAATAATGTATGTGTAGACAGAAATATATTACATTTCAACAACAATAATGTAGGTGTAGACAGAACTATATTACATTTCATCAACAATAATGTAGGTGTAGACAGAACTATATTACATTTCAACAACAATAATGTAGGTGTAGACAGAACTATATTACATTTCAACAACAATAATGTAGGTGTAGACAGAACTATATTACATTTCAACAACAATAATGTAGGTGTAGACAGAACTATATTACATTTCAACAACAATAATGTATGTAGACAGAATTATATTACATTTCAACAACAATAATGCATGTAGACAGAACTATATTACATTTCAACAACAATAATGCATGTAGACAGAACTATATTACATTTCAACAACAATAATGTAGGTGTAGACAGAACTATATTACATTTCAACAACAATAATGTAGGTGTAGACAGAACTATATTACATTTCAACAACAATAATGTAGGTGTAGACAGAACTATATTACATTTCAACAACAATAATGTATGTAGACAGAATTATATTACATTTCAACAACAATAATGCATGTAGACAGAACTATATTACATTTCAACAACAATAATGTATGTAGACAGAACTATATTACATTTCAACAACAATAATGTAGGTGTAGACAGAACTATATTACATTTCAACAACAATAATGTATGTAGACAGAATTTTATTACATTTCAACAACAATAATGCATGTAGACAGAACTATATTACATTTCAACAACAATAATGTAGGTGTAGACAGAACTATATTACATTTCAACAACAATAATGTATGTAGACAGAATTTTATTACATTTCAACAACAATAATGCATGTAGACAGAACTATATTACATTTCAACAACAATCATGTATGTAGACAGAACTATATTACATTTCAACAACAATAATGTATGTAGACAGAACTATATTACATTTCAACAACAATAATGTATGTAGACAGAATGGTATTAAACTTTAACAACAATAAGGGAGCCGCGATAGCTCAGTGGTTAGTGAACTGGACTACAAAGGACAAAAGGTAGGGTTCAATCCCAACCGACGGCTTCCGGTTCACCCAGCCTTTAATGGGTACCTGATTTTTTTTCTGGGAAAGTAAAGCAGCACGGGCGTAATACCGACCACATTACCCTAAAAATCATGTGCCGAAGGTCTGTAAAATTTATGGCCACTAACACC
Organism: Megaustenia siamemsis; assembly: GCA_032433765.1. Classification (NCBI taxonomy): domain Eukaryota; kingdom Metazoa; phylum Mollusca; class Gastropoda; order Stylommatophora; family Ariophantidae; genus Megaustenia; species Megaustenia siamemsis. The sequence goes on along the minus strand of JAVIAB010000091.1, from coordinate 7,735,689 downwards.
ATATACCCTAAATGCCACTTGGCTTAACGAGTGTACTTTACTTTTTTTTAAAAACAACAATAAAGTATGTTCACAGA
>JAVIAB010000091.1:7698112-7730612 GCA_032433765.1 Megaustenia siamemsis | reverse complement strand
GAAAATAACTCTTTGGAGACACAACTAAAGACACAGACAGAGAGAGAGAGAGAGAGAGAGAGTAACCAAGTATTTGTTTAACAGAAAATAACTCTTTGGAGACACAGCTAAAGACACAGACAGAGAGAGAGAGAGAGAGAGAGAGAGAGAGAGAGAGAGTAACCAAGTATTTGTTTAACAGAAAATAAGTCTTTGGAGACACAGCTAAAGACACAGATAGAGAGAGAGTAACCAAGTATTTGTTTAACAGAAAATAACTCTTTGGAGACACAACTAAAGACACAGACAGAGAGAGAGAGAGAGAGAGAGTAACCAAGTATTTGTTTAACAGAAAATAACTCTTTGGAGACACAGCTAAAGACACAGAGAGAGAGAGAGAGAGAGAGAGAGAGAGAGAGAGAGTAACCAAGTATTTGTTTAACAGAAAATAAGTCTTTGGAGACACAGCTAAAGACACAGACAGAGAGAGAGAGAGTAACCAAGTATTTGTTTAACAGAAAATAAGTCTTTGGAGACACAGCTAAAGACACAGATAGAGAGAGAGTAACCAAGTATTTGTTTAACAGAAAATAAGTCTTTGGAGACACAGCTAAAGACACAGACAGAGAGAGAGAGAGAGAGAGAGAGAGAGAGAGAGTCACCAAGTATTTGTTTAACAGAAAATAAGTCTTTGGAGACACAGCTAAAGACACAGATAGAGAGAGAGTAACCAAGTATTTGTTTAACAGAAAATAAGTCTTTGGAGACACAGCTAAAGACACAGATAGAGAGAGAGAGAGAGAGAGTAACCAAGTATTTGTTTAACAGAAAATAAGTCTTTGGAGACACAGCTAAAGACACAGATAGAGAGAGAGTAACCAAGTAAACAAACCCGGCAATAACAACTGTCACTTATATCGGATGTGCCGGGCCGCAAATATAGCAACTAGCTGTAAATTACGACAAAGCACAGCCACGATCACTGACTTGATACTCCTATCAAGGAGGACCAGAAAGAACAACAATCTTTCGACTAACCCAAACAAGAAATTGAAACATGTAAGCCGAATCAGAAATCCATATTCAAATCCGGTATTAAAAAGTACAAACGTGGCAGGAAGTTCGCAAAATGTAGCAATAAGAGCACAGATGGGATGTCCCATACTGAGGGTTTAACACATAAAAAGTAGAGTAAAGTACACCCGTCACGCCAAGTGACGTATAGGGAATATGGTGTTAGTGACCATAAATTTTACAGACCTTCGGCACATGATTTTTGGGGTAATGTGGTCGGTATTACGCCCGTGCCGCTTTACTTTTCCCAGAAAAAAATCCAGTACCCATTTAAGGCTGGGTGAACCCGGAGGCCGTCGGTTGGGATCGAACCCTACCCCTTGTCCTTTGTAATCCAGTTGACTAACCACTGAGCTATCTTGGCTCCCACTTAACACATAAGCCCACTATAAATTAAATCAATTGAGGCTTTGTTACAATAAGTGATATCACTCGAACTGTACAGAGATTTGCTGTAGGAGATGATATCATCATCGCAAAAAGTCCCCCCCCCCCCTATTGTTTTCTTCCCTCACATTGGGGACCTGGTAGCCACACCGGGAACTATCAGCTCTCACATAAAAGCTCATGAAACAGTCCGACCAATATACTAAGAGTTTATATTGAAGCTCACAAAACAGCCTGACTAATATAGCATGAGCTTATATATAAGCTCACGAAACAGCCTGACTAATATAGCATGAGCTTATATAGAAGCTCACGAAACAGCCTGACTAATATACTAATACTAAGAGTTCAGCTTTAACTAATAAGAGTCAATCATCAACTATTATGAGTCAAGCATCAACTACCAAGAGTCAATCATCAACTACTAAGAGTCAAACATCAACTACTAAGAGTCAAACATCAACTACCAAGAGTCAATCACCAACTACCAAGAGTCAAACATCAACTACCAAGAGCCAATCGCCAACTACTAAGAGTCAAACATCAACTACCAAGAGTCAAACATCAACTACCAAGAGTCAATCACCAACTAGTAAGAGTCAATCACCAACTAGTAAGAGTCAAACATCAACTACTAAGAGTCAAACATCAACTACTAAGAGTCAAACATCAACTACTAAGAGTCAAACATCAACTACTAAGAGTCAAACATCAACTACTAAGAGTCAAACATCAACTACTAAGAGTCAATCACCAACTACAAAGAGTCAAACATCAACTACCAAGAGCCAATCACCAACTACCAAGAGTCAAACATCAACTACCAAGAGTCAAACACCAAATACCAAGAGTCAATCACCAACTTCAAATAGTCAAACATCAACTACCAAGAGTCAAACATCAACTACTAAGAGTCAAACATCAACTACCAAGAGTCAATCACCAACTAGTAAGAGTCAAACATCAACTACTAAGAGTCAAACATCAAATACCAAGAGTCAATCACCAACTACTAAGAGTCAAACATCAACTACTAAGAGTCAAACATCAACTACTAAGAGTCAAACATCAACTACTAAGAGTCAAACATCAACTACCAAGTGTCAATCACCAACTACCAAGAGTCAAACATCAACTACAAAGAGTCAAACATCAACTACCAAGAGTCAAACATTAACTACCAAGAGTCAATCACCAACTACCAAGAGTCAATCACCAACTACAAAGAGTCAAACATCAACTAAACTAAGAGTCAAACATCAACTACCAAGAGTCAATCACCAACTACAAAGAGTCAATCACCAACTACCAAGAGTCAAACATCAACTACCAAGAGTCAAACATCAACTACCAAGAGTCAATCACCAACTACAAAGAGTCAATCACCAACTACAAAGAGTCAATCACCAACTACTAAGAGTCAAACATCAACTACTAAGAGTCAAACATCAACTACCAAGAGTCAAACATCAACTACCAAGAGTCAAACATCAACTACCAAGAGTCAAACATCAACTACTAAGAGTCAAACATCAACTACTAAGAGTCAAACATCAACTAGTAAGAGTCAAACATCAACTACCAAGAGTCAGGCATCAACTACCAAGAGTCAGGCATCAACTACCAAGAGTCAAACATCAACTACCAAGAGTCAAACATCAACTGCCAAGAGTCAAACATCAACTGCCAAGAGTCAAACATCAACTACTAAGAGTCAAACATCAACTACCAAGAGTCAATCACCAACTACTAAGAGTCAAACATCAACTACTAAGAGTCAAACATCAACTACTAAGAGTCAAACATCAACTACTAAGAGTCAAACATCAACTACTAAGAGTCAAACATCAACTACTAAGAGTCAATCACCAACTACCAAGAGTCAATCACCAACTACTAAGAGTCAAACATCAACTACTAAGAGTCAAACATCAACTACCAAGAGTCAATCACCAACTACCAAGAGTCAAGCACCAACTACCAAGAGTCAATCACCAAAACTGAAGTGCATATCACCAACAACTAACAGCAAACCCACAATCAACCAAGAGTCAATGCTCAAATTAGGCATTAGTACCAGTGTTACAAGTAATGCTATTCTATATTATGCTCTATATGGATCTAGCACAAACACAAAACTTAGGCTATTCAAATCAAATGTACTATCTACCCTTACGTATGCGTGTGAAAGCTGGAAAACAACAAGAGACATAGAAACAAAGTTGAACGCATTTGAAAATAAATGTCTGAGGAAAATACTTGGTATAGCGTGGAATGAATTTAAAACAAACGAGGAAATTAGAAAAATCGCCAATCAACCACTAATATCTTCAGTAATCAAGAAAAGACGATGGTCATATGTTGGACATATGATGAGAAGAGATGATAATAACCGAATAGCAAAGCAAGCCCTCATGTGGGGAACAACAGGTAAGAGGACAAGAGGACGACCCAGAGAGACACTGAGAAGAGCATTGATGAGAGAGGCAAAAGCAGCAGGAATCGGCTCCCTCAATGAGATGGAGCTGCTTGCACAGAACAGAGACAAATGGCAAGATTTGATCAAATATCTTTAAAAGAATTGAAAACTGCTAGAACAAAAATTCAGATAAGAGAAGGAGTATCTTGGTCCACGCCCTATGGGCCGGCTACGGCTCGAAAGGTCAATAGACAGATATGAATCTAACATTACATATTTCATTTCTAATATTCAAATCAATAGTTCAATAATATAACATACACTGCAACATCTGTTGTTGATCTGACTTGATTTTCTCAAAGGTAAAATTTCTTCAATATTTTTAATCTGCTCACAATAAATATTTACGCTTCGACATCTATTATCATTATAATCCCAACTTTAGTTTTGAATATGGTAACTTTCACATTGAGATGCAAAGAGATTGAAACGCAACAAAAAGGAGACGTCAAAGCTATTCACAAACAAATCGAAGAATTAACAGGAAGAAAAACGCAATCAAAAACTGCATGTTTAAGATTAAAGGAAGAAGAACTGTTGATTGAACAAGAAAGCATAAGGGAACGATGGACAGAATACATTAAAGATCTTTATAATGATGAACAAACAGAAGTAAATATTAAGGATAATGGGGAAGGATCAGAAATACTCAAAGAAGAAGTGGAAGATGCCTTGTGCAATATGAAAGCAGGAAAAGCTCCTGGACCAGATAATATAAGTAAAGAAGAAATTGAAGCCATGGGTGATTCTGAAATAGAAATAATAACAGAAATATTGAATGATATCTACAACAGCGGATATATATCAGACGACCTGCTCAAATTAATATTCATAGCCCTACCAAAGAAATCGGGTGTGATTGAATGCGATGATCATCACACAATAATCCTTATGAGTCACATGACAAAGATATAACTAAGATTCATCATGAAAAGAGTGCGAAACAAAATCAGTCCAGAGATTAGTGAAGAACAGTGTGAAAACAGATCTATATCTATGTTTCATAGATTATACCAAAGTATTTGACAAAGTAAAGCACCAAGAAATAATCACAATTTTAGAATGCATTAACATAGACCGCAAAAATCTATGAATAATAAAGAACATGTACTGGCAACAAACAGTGGCCATAAAGAACTTGTTTGAACTGTGTTAAGTAGTTCTCTTTTCTTCTTCTTGTTTTTATTTAGCTAAAATCTAGGCAATGTTATTGAGGACTTCCATGACTTTTCTCTGTGTATTCCTGGTCCTTCCACGCTTTATCTTCCGCTGTGGATTTCATAACAGTGCCTGTCTTGCTATGCTGGCTGCAGGTTTTGTGTCCAAACTATTTTTCAATCATAGTTTATTGCTCAATTGCTTCTTCTTTTGTTCTTTCCTGGAGATCTTCATTTCTGGTCTTGTCGTACCACAGCCGTGAAGGTGCACCGGTTTTTTCTTGGAATGAAAGGCAAGTATGACGTATTGCTGACAACATCACCCACAAATGTCCCGACTGTTAATTAAAATAATGGGGGACACCAATTACAGGGGCGTCTCACTGGCTACCGGAACAGGCATTTTTTTAAGGCTTTTACCACTAAACATTGGCTGCTCTCTAGAGTTAATCAACATGCTTTCCAGCTATCCTGTGTGCTGAAACTCACGAAATAAAAAGAATGTTTCAACAAATAAAACAGGATGTTAGGCAATTCTGTTCTGTTGTGTTCTGTCACTAGATTTGTTTAAAATGTATAGTGAGATTATTTTAAGATCCATAAGGGGCATGCTCGGAATAACAATTTGAAGTCATAATATAAATAATCTAGGGTATGCTGATGATACAGTCTTAATCGCTAAGAGTGAAAATGAGTTACAAGAAATGTTGGACATCGTAGTGAAAGAAAGCAAAAATAAAGAACTCAGCCTTAGTAGCAAAAAGACAGAAGTAATAGTAGCAACAAATAAAAAGACATCACCTCAGTGCAAAATAAAAACGAGTGGAACAATATTAAAACAGGTAAATGAATTTAAATATCTGGGAACATTGTTAACCTCAGATGGTAGATGTACAACAGAGGGGAGATGCAGAATGGCTTAGGCAAAAGCAGCTTTCCAAAAAGTGAAGAAGATACTATGCAATCCCATTTTTGACAATAGAAACAGGAAAAAGAGTTCTTAAATGTTATGTAGAGCCAGTCTTAACATACGGATGTGAATCATTGACAATAAGACAACATACAAGAAAATCACCGGAGGCTGTAGAAATGTGGTTTTACAGAAGAATGTTGAGAATACCATGGACAGCTAAGAAGAGTAATGAAAACGTTCTGAAAGAGGCCAAAGCAAAAAGAGAGCTAATATCCAATATTAGGAAGAAACAATCATCATTTTTTTGGCCATGTAACGAGAAGGGAACAGATGGAATATATTGTAACAAATGGAAAAATCGAGGGACGAAGAAATAGAGGGAAGCAAAGAAAAAAGATACCAGACAGCTTAAGAGAATGGCTTGGCAGAAGGCCAACAACAGAAATGATAAATAACTGTGGAGATCAAAAGTTGAGAGAATTTATCACCGATGCCAGGAGGCTTGGTACTTGATGATGAACTTTGATACTGCAATTGTTACTTCATTTTGTTCAAATCTATTTCTGAGTGCTTCTATTCTTCTCTTCTACCTTTTTAGCTCCCTGTGGAGCATAGGTCTTCAACAAACACTTTCCAAGTCGTTCTGTTTTTTGCCATTCATTCTTTTAAGATCATTCCATGTCTTCCCCATCATCTTCATCTCTGCTTCTATCTGTCTTATCCAAGAATTCCTTGGTCTTCCTCTTTGTCTTTTCCCCTGGGGATTCCAAAAAAGGGTCTGTTGTGTAATACTCTCAGTTGGCTTCCGTAGTGTGTGTCCTATCCAGCGCCATCGTCTCCGCTGTATCTCTTTATCCACTGGTGTTTGACTGGTACATTTCCATAATTCTATGTTAGTGACTTTGTCCTGCCATTGCAATTGTTACTTCATTTTGCTCAAATCTATTTCTGAGTGCACCTATAGATAACAATCTCAACCATCATCATGAGCCATACTGGTTGGTGTTAGGCGATCATGTCCTACCACAATTTTCTATCCACAGTACAACATATCAATTCTGTTGTTGAATGTTTTCTATGCTTGACACCAAGATATCTAGTGTCTTCTCTCTTTGTCATCCACGATCTCTCTTTCCCTGTATTTTTCCAGATGTAACCAAGTATTCCAACTTTTCTCTTCTTATGGTGTGCCCAAAAAATGTTCATTGTTTCTTTCTGATATTTTTAGGAGCTCACTTCTAGTGTTGGCCTCTTTGATAATGTCCTCATTGGTCTCTTATTTTGGCTGTCCAGGAAACTTTCAACATTCTTCTGAGAAATTCCTTCTCTGTTGCCTCTAATTGTCTTTTCATTTGTTTGTCTACTTTCCATGATTCACTTACACAGATCATTTTCTGAAATGTTATTTTGGCCTGAACTTTTATACTTTATATTTCTGTGGTGCATCTTCCATCTGATGTTATTACCCAAGTATTTGACACTCTAAACCGTTTCCGGTTGTTTCCAAAATGGAGGAATTATTTTTCTCCGGCTTGGTATTGAACCGTTGATCAGAGGTTTAACAAGCCGCTATCGTAAAAACGATGTTGTTAATGAAACGTAGACCTGATACAGAATGTGTAAATTAGCAGTAGATAATAATGATAGTTTTTTCGGCCCCAAAACAACAACAAAAATAGGATTCTGGAATGTGCGAACAATGGCCGCTCCGACGAAACATGCACAGGTCGCGAGCGAGATGGACAGATACGATCTAGATATTTTAGGATTAAGCGAAATGCGCTGGCTTGGAACAGGTAGGAGATCTATTGATAATAAAATAGTAGTTTTTTCTGGAAGGGAAGATGGAAAACACCGTGAAGGAGTAGGCATAATGATGACAGACAAAGCTGCAAGAAGTTTATTAGAAAAAAAAGAATGGGAACCGGTAAACAGCCGTCTGATACGAACACGATACAAAACAAAACATGGAAGACTTTCAATTATTCAATGTTATGCGCCTACTAACGAAGCTGATGATGAAGTTAAGGATGATTTTTATAACCAACTGCAACAACTTATAAACAAAATACCAAAACACGATCTTTTAATTGTAATGGGAGACTTCAACGCCAAAGTAGGACAAGATAACGCAGGAGTGGAACATGTGATGGGAGAGAAGGCTGTAATACAACAAGTCAGAATGGAGAAAGATTAATAGAATTATGTTTAATAGAAAATTTAGTTATAGGTGGGACATTATTTCCACACAAAAATATTCACAAAACAACATGGATATCTCCTGACGATAGAACATCAAATCAAATTGACCACCTATGTATTAAACAACAATTCAGATCATCATTAATAGATGTAAGAGCTTACAGAGGTGCTGATGTTAATAGTGACCACAACCTGTGCATTGGGAAAATAAGATTAAAATTTAGAAACCAACAGAAGAGGTCAATTACACATAAAATTGATAGTCATAAATTGAAAGATGAAGCCATAAAGGAAAAGTTTAACATAGAGCTAAGTAATTGTTATTCAGCACTCGGTGAAATAGACTTAGATATCAATGAAATGTGGGACTCACAGAGCAAAATACTAATGACAGCAGCAGAAGCAAGTGCCGGACTGAAGAAAATGGAAAAACGAGCTTGGATCTCAGACACCACATGGAAATACATCAAAGAAAGAAGAGAAGCAAAGAGAGCCGTGACTAATGTAAAGACAGACCTTGGAAAGGTTCTGGCAAAAGCAACATACAAAGAATTAGACAACAAAGTGAAAAGTTCGGCAAGAAGAGATACAAGAGCTTATATAGACAACTTGGCAGAGAAAGCAGAGACAGCTGCAATTACAGGAGACAGCAGAACTCTCTATACAGTACAAAAGATGCTGACAAACACCTATACATCCAGTGGAACACCAATTCTAGACAAATCTGGATTAATGCTAACAACAAGCGCAGACATAAAAGCCCGTTGGGCAGAACACTTCAAAGAAATTCTTAACCGTCCACTACCTCACAGTTTAATAGATTTTGAAGCTGAAACACCAGCAGCAGAATTAGATGTAAATTTAGATGACTTCACCTTGAGTGAAATAGAAACCACCTTAAAGCTAATGACCAATAACAAGGCTGCTGGAGAGGATAAGTTAACAGCTGAGATCCTCAAGGCAATTGATAGCCATAATTTAATACATCTCCAAAAAATGTTCAACATCATTTGGAAAACAGAGAAGACGCCTCATAAATGGAAAAAAGGAATCATTGTTAAGATCCCAAAAAAGGGCAATCTTAGAGATTGTAACAACTGGAGAGGCGTGACACTTTTGTCAGTTGCCTCAAAGTTATTCTGTAAAATCATCCTAAATAGAATAAAGGATTCAATAGATACAGTAATGCGTGAAGAACAGGCTGGGTTTAGAAAAGGGAGAAGCTGTCTTGACCACATTTTCACTCTACGACTTATATTGGAGGAACATATTGAAAAGCAAAAACCTTTTGTACTTAACTTCATCGACTTCAAAAAAGCATTTGATAGTATTCATAGAGATTCTTTGTGGAAAATTCTGAAGCAATATGGTTTACCATCAAAAATCATAAATATTATCAAAGACATGTATGATGGTTACACATGTGCAGTTCGAACAGAGGAAGGACTGAGCGAATGTTTCCCAATAGAAACTGGGGTTAAACAAGGATGTATTTTATTGCCCTTGTTATTTGGAATTGTTATGGACTTCATAATGAAGAAATGCTGCACTGGTAATAAAGGCATCGAATGGATACAAGGAGACCATTTGGAGGACCTTGACTTTGCTGATGACATAGTTCTCATCAGCAGTCAGATAAAAACGATGCAGGAAAACACAAATGAACTATCATCAATAGCCAGCAAAATTGGGCTTGAGGTCAATCATGAAAAGACTAAAGTCATGAAAAGTTTAATTCCAACAAGTGACAAAATATACATGGAAAACAAACCAGTAGAAGAGATCGATCACTTCATCTATCTTGGAAGTCACATTGATCGAGAAGGGGATACGAGCAAAGAAATTAGAATCAGACTGGCTAAAGCAGCAATGTCTTTCAGAAGCCTTGAAAAGTTGTGGAAATCAAAACTCATTAGCACAAACACAAAACTTAGGCTATTCAAATCAAATGTACTATCAACCCTTACGTATGCGTGTGAAAGCTGGAAAACAACAAGAGATATAGAAACAAAGTTGAACGCATTCGAAAATAAATGTCTAAGGAAAATACTTGGTATAGAATGGAACGAATTCAAAACAAACGAGGAAATTAGAGAAATCGCCAATCAACCACTAATATCTTCAGTAATAAAGAAAAGACGATGGTCATACGTTGGACATGTGATGAGAAGAGATAATAATCGAATAGCAAAGCAAGCCCTCATATGGGAAACAACAGGTAAAAGAAAAAGAGGAAGACCCAGGGAGACACTGAGAAGAACATTGATGAGAGAGGCAAGAGCAGCAGGAATCGGCTCCCTCAATGAGATAGAACTGCTTGCACAGAACAGAGACAGATGGCGAGATTTAATAAAATATCTTTAAAAGAAAACTGCTAGAACAAAAATTCATATAGGAGAAGGTGTATCTTGGTCTACGCCCTATGGGCCGGTTACGGCTCGAAAGGTCAATAGATAGATAGATAGATTTGACACTCTGCACTTGTTTCAGATTTGTCCTATTTATTTTAATGCTGCATGATGGTGATGATTGTTTCTTTGGTGTGAAGACAATCTTAGTAACATTAATATTGGATTTTAGCTGTCTTTTTTCTTGGCCTCTTTCAGAACATTTTCATTACTCTTCTTAGCTGTCCATGGTATTCTCAACATTCTTCTGTAAAGCCTCATTTGTACAGCCTCCAGTGATTTTCTTGTCTGTTGTCCTATTGTCCATGATTCACATCCATATGTTAAGACTGACTCTACTAACATATAAAAACTCTTTTTCTTGTTTCTTTTGTCAGAAAAGTAAAAAAAAAAAAAAAAAAAAAAGATAACAAGCTGAAGTGATCAAGATGACTTGCTAAACAACTTACTATTTATTAACATGCGTTATGCTCTCTTACATATAAGATATGAATATAATATATAGAGGAGAGCTAATTTACAATATTGGGATGAAACAATCATCATCTTTTGGCCATGTAATGAGAAGAGAACAGCTAGAATATATTTAACAACTGGGAAAATTAAGGGGCGAAGAGATAGAGGGAAGTAAAGAGAAAAGATACCAGACAGCTTAAGAGAATGGCTTGGCAGAAGGTCAACAACAGAAATTGTAAATAACTGTCAAGATCGAAAGTTGTGGAGAGACATGATCACCTACGCCAGCAGGCCCGGTACTTGATGATGATGACATACATGATAAGGTCACTACTGGAAACCCCCAATGGAATCAAATTGACAGACTGAAAATGGAGCCACAAGCATTATAATGGGGTGAGAGTCACTTCCTGTATGGCAATGTGATTCCAACTTCATTTTCCCACTACATAGAACAGGCTCATGATCTTGACATCTGTCAATCAAGGTAATAGACTTTTTGAGCTGTGGCCAGCCCATAGGGCATAGATCCAGATACTCTATCTCTTTTTCTAAATTTGTTTCCTTCCAACAGTCTCAACCCCGGCAAAGATCACCTATCAAATCTCGTCCTTTGTCTCTGTTCTGTGCAAGCAACTCAATCTCACCAAGGGAGCCAACTCCTGCAGCCTTTGCCTCTTTGATCAATGTGTCTCTCTGGGTCGGCCTCGTTTCCTCTTACCTGTTGTTTCCCACATGAGGGCTTGCTTTCTTCTTCTTCTTCTACCTTTTTAGCTCCCAGTGGAGCATAGGTCTTCAGCAAACACTTTCCAAGTTGGTATGTTTTTTTGCCATTCTTTTAAGATCATTCCATGTCTTCCCCATCATCTTCATCTCTGCTTCTATCTGTCTTCTCCAAGAATTCCTTGGTCTTCCTCTTTGTTTTTACCCCTGGGGATTCCAAAAAAGGGCCTGTTGTGTAATACTCTCAGTTGGCTTCCACAGTGTGTGTCCTATCCTGCGCCATTGTCTTCACTGTATCTCTTTATCCACTGGTGTTTGACTGGTACATTTCCATAATTCTATGTTAGTGATTTTGTCCTGCCATTTCCATCCTTTTATTCTGCATAAGGGCTTGCTTTGTTATTCGGTTATTATCCCTTCTCATCAAATATCCAACATGATCTGGACATGCACGCACCTAAATATAAGTGCCGGCCAGGAACATCCGCTATATGACTGAAGATAAGGGGAACGGATTACAAAAAAATTTCTCCCTCCACACCTTGCTAGGGAATGGAGAATATGGGGAATAGTGGGAATATGGGGAATAGTGGGAATATGGTGTTAGTGACCATATTTTTCTATGACCAACGGCACATTTTTGGTTGATGTGGTCAATATCATGGCAGAATAGATTAACTCTTTCCATACATTTTGATGCACTGCGCGCCATGACAATTTCGGTTACCTACGCCGCATAGTACATCACTCTCAATTTGATTAGTGTAAACCGTCATCAAACCATATTCTTTATACAAGTCTTGTATCATCTTGGTATTTGTGAAATCTAATACCTTGTTCATAAAAAACATAGCAGCAGAGGTGAACAGAAGAGCAAAATACTGCAAATTGTATCTTCCCTCGACGCTGAAAGGCAGATGAAGAAGGAAAGAAGAAGAATAATACATTGTTCAACTGTCTAAAAATTCATATATAATATGTTATGTTCCTATAATATGTTAATATATATATATATATAGACTGATTCTTAAAACCATGAAAATGTTTTCCCTGAAATCTCTTCTGTTGCATTGATATCAATGGTTAAAGCTTCCAAACGGGACATGTCAAACCGAGGATATTGTTAAATTGGTCTGTGGAGTGTCTTTCATTAATTCTGGAGCAGAACCAGAATGTGTGCCTTCGTGATTCACTTTTTTTTTTGCCATTGCCACACTTGATAGAGTAAGCAGAGAACAGAACATGGTTGTGGATAATGCAGAGGCTAATGCCTTCATGTGCTAAAAGTCCAAAAACACGCTCTGATTTACGTAGATGGTTATAGTTAGTCAAAGGCCCCGGTATCACTGAAAACAAATTAAGATCTATAATTGTTCAAATGCCAATGCCAGTGGAATCATCTGAATTAAAAGTCATCTCATTGAAGGATCCAAACAAAGAAAGGCAGCTGCAGTCCCCATCATAGCAGCTACAGCACACGCCAAAAGACATAAGACCAAGCGGCATCGAAAGTGAACGCAGCTGAACAGTCCTTCGTTATAAGATATCATCATAAGCAATCGGAACATCAAAACATGATCCAGATGAAAAACACAGCTCACGGTGTGCACACGGCACTAAACTCAGTAGCTCCAGCAGCAAGCCAAACTTGGGATATGAAGAAACTGCAACAAGGAACACTTTTCAGGCTGAGCCTCAATGGTTCCTGACACCTGCCCACCATATTGACCAGATGTCCATAGATGGTTCTGTTGTGTGAGATCAAGGAAGGTATTTACTGCACATTCCAATAGCAGAACTATTCATGAAGATAGTGATGCCTACCCAATAACAACATGGTGATGGAGATCATGACCATATCAAGGGCTTTTATCTGGTTAGAGTCACAAAATTATACTCATGTCTGTGTGCCGAGTGACCCAATGAGTTTGATCTTGTTATATCTATCTATTTACTGACCTTTCGAGCCGTAGCCGGCCCATAGGGCATAGACCTAGATACTCTTTCTCTTATCTAAATTTTTATCCTAGCAGTTTTCAATCCTTCTAAAGATATTTTATCAAATCTCGCCATTTGTCTCTGTTCTGTGCAAGTAACTCTATCTCATTGAGGGAACCGATTCCTGCTGCTCTTGACTCTCTGATCAATGTTCTCAGGGTCTCTCTGGGTCTTCCTCTTTTCCACTTAAAAAGAGTGTGTTGTTTCCCACATGAAGGCTTGCTTTGCTATTCAGTTATTATCTCTTTTCATCACATGTCCGACATATGACCATCGTCTTTTCTTTATTACTGAAGATATTAGTGGTTGATTGGCGATTTCTCTAATGTCCTCGTTTGTTTAGAATTCATTCCATGCTATACCAAGTATTTTCCTTAGACATTTATTCTCGAATGCGTTCAACTTTGTTTCTATGTCTCTTGTTGTTTTCCAGCTTTCACATGCATATGTAAGGGTTGATAGTACATTTGATTTGAATAGTCTAAGTTTTGTGTCTGTGCTGATAAGTTTTGATTTCCAAAACTTTTCAAGGCTTCTGAAAGACATTGCTGCTTTAGCTATTCTGATTCTAATTTCTTTACTTGTATCCCTTTCCCGATCAATGTGACTTCCAAGATAGATAAAGTGATCGATCTCTTCCACTGGTTTGTTTTCCATGTATATTTTGTCATCTGTTGGAATTAAACTTTTCATGACTTTAGTCTTTTCATGATTGATCTTATTAGATCAATAAAATTATACTCATGTCTGTGTGCTGAGTGACTCAATGAGTTTGATCTGCAATGTTCAAACTGGCTCTATCATCAGGCAATAGCTGGAGTCATTCATGAGATCATTATGTGAAGGGAACAGCTGGCAAATATATTGTGACAGAACTTTACATGAACAGAGAAGATATATCACACAGTTTAACATAATGATTTGACAAAAACGTCAACAAGAAAATCAATAAACAATTGTACAGGTAAACCTTGGGGGCAGACATAATTACTTACAGCAGTAAGAACTATAAAAAAAACTATCTTTCTTTACAACACATAGTACCATTGCTGGTGTATGTCGGGGGGCAACGATAGAACCAGAGGGATAAAGGCCGCTTGGTCAAGCATTCGCCACAACGTGTGTGCCTCAGGATTACAGTATTTCAAAATGATGATGATAATCAATGCTACACTATATTGACACCTGAACTGAACTTCTTCATTTAGCTGATGAGAAAACAGGGAGCAAGTATTGGGCTGTGACGTACACCCCTACAAGGTATGGTGACAGCTTAACAAAAAAGGAACACAACAAAATACTAACATATCGGCCTACATGTGGCCATCTTCAGAAAACAAGGACAACGAAAACAAACAGTAGGGCACAAATACGTATTACTTCATATAGGATGATTAAGTTAGGGAGAAGACGTACGTCACACCCCACTACTGGCTCCATGCTACCAGCTTTACAGCAGCTCTGCAATTATTTGTCTGTTCCCTGATGAGAAAACAGCCTAGGTTTAAGACAATTATTACATCACTCATCACATTTATATCACTAATGATACATAACAACATTGCTATGACAGTCACAGTCAAAAATGAAGTATTCCACAATTTAAAAAAATTAAAATGTGAGAAATCTGTCTTTGCTTCATTAGTTTTCAAAATAGAAACTTTACTGAAAACATGTCAGAGGTAAAGAATCATTAATTATAAAATTGTATTAATTATGAGACACCAGACAATTTTTCAGTTCTTTTGGATTTACTTAATTATGGTTACTACATTCTGAGAAAAAGAAATCTACTTGCAGAACAGAGATTGTCATATATCATCAAAGGAATGTATGTTTTAAAATGTGAACTATTTTATTTTATGAATCTGTTTGTAACTGATAAGTTTTAGTAACTTTACTTCTTACAATGAGTGATTAGAATTAGTACAACTAACTATCTATCTATTGACCTTTCGAGCCGTAACCGGCCCATAGGGCGTAGACCAAGATACACCTTCTCCTATATGAATTTTTGTTCTAGCAGTTTTCTTTTAAAGATATTTTATCAAATCTCGCCATCTGTCTCTGTTCTGTGCAAGCAGTTCTATCTCATTGAGGGAGCCGATTCCTGCTGCTCTTGCCTCTCTCATCAATGTTCTTCTCAGTGTCTCCCTGGGTCTTCCTCTTTTTCTTTTACCTGTTGTTTCCCATATGAGGGCTTGCTTTGCTATTCGATTATTATCTCTTCTCATCACATGTCCAACGTATGACCATCGTCTTTTCTTTATTACTGAAGATATTAGTGGTTGATATTAGTGGTTGATTGGCGATTTCTCTAATTTCCTCGTTTGTTTTGAATTCGTTCCATTCTATACCAAGTATTTTCCTTAGACATTTATTTTCGAATGCGTTCAACTTTGTTTCTATATCTCTTGTTGTTTTCCAGCTTTCACACGCATACGTAAGGGTTGATAGTACATTTGATTTGAATAGCCTAAGTTTTGTGTTTGTGCTAATGAGTTTTGATTTCCACAACTTTTCAAGGCTTCTGAAAGACATTGCTGCTTTAGCCAGTCTGATTCTAATTTCTTTGCTCGTATCCCCTTCTCGATCAATGTGACTTCCAAGATAGATGAAGTGATCGATCTCTTCTACTGGTTTGTTTTCCATGTATATTTTGTCACTTGTTGGAATTAAACTTTTCATGACTTTAGTCTTTTCATGATTGACCTCAAGCCCAATTTTGCTGGCTATTGATGATAGTTCATTTGTGTTTTCCTGCATCGTTTTTATCTGATTGCTGATGAGAACTATGTCATCAGCAAAGTCCAGGTCCTCCAAATGGTCTCCTTGTATCCATTCGATGCCTTTATTACCAGTGCAGCATTTCTTCATTATGAAGTCCATAACAATTCCAAATAACAAGGGCGATAAAATACATCCTTGTTTAACCCCAGTTTCTATTGGGAAACATTCGCTCAGTCCTTCCTCTGTTCGAACTGCACATGTGTAACCATCATACATGTCTTTGATAATATTTATGATTTTTGATGGTAAGCCATATTGCTTCAGAATTTTCCACAAAGAATCTCTATGAATACTATCAAATGCTTTTTTGAAGTCGATGAAGTTAAGTACAAAAGGTTTTTGCTTTTCAATGTGTTCCTCCAATATAAGTCGTAGAGTGAAAATGTGGTCAAGACAGCTTCTCCCTTTTCTAAACCCAGCCTGTTCTTCACGCATTACTGTATCTATTGAATCCTTTATTCTATTTAGGATGATTTTACAGAATAATTTTGAGGCAACTGACAAAAGTGTCACGCCTCTCCAATTGTTACAATCTCTAAGATTGCCCTTTTTTGGGATCTTAACAATGATTCCTTTTTTCCATTTATGAGGCGTCTTCTCTGTTTTCCAAATGATGTTGAACATTTTTTGGAGATGTATTAAATTATGGCTATCAATTGCCTTGAGGATCTCAGCTGTTAACTTATCCTCTCCAGCAGCCTTGTTATTGGTCATTAGCTTTAAGGTGGTTTCTATTTCACTCAAGGTGAAGTCATCTAAATTTACATCTAATTCTGCTGCTGGTGTTTCAGCTTCAAAATCTATTAAACTGTGAGGTAGTGGACGGTTAAGAATTTCTTTGAAGTGTTCCGCCCAACGGGCTTTTATGTCTGCGCTTGTTGTTAGCATTAATCCAGATTTGTCTAGAATTGGTGTTCCACTGGATGTATAGGTGTTTGTCAGCATCTTTTGTACAGTATAAAGAGTTCTGCTGTCTCCTGTAATTGCAGCTGTCTCTGCTTTCTCTGCCAAGTTGTCTATATAAGCTCTTGTATCTCTTCTTGCCGAACTTTTCACTTTGTTGTCTAATTCTTTGTATGTTGCTTTTGCCAGAACCTTTCCAAGATCTGTCTTTACATTAGTCATGGCTCTCTTCGCTTCTCTTCTTTCTTTGATGTATTTCCATGTGGTGTCTGAGATCCAAGCTCGTTTTTCCATTTTCTTCAGTCCAGCACTTGCTTCTGCTGCTGTCATTAGTATTTTGCTCTGTGAGTCCCACATTTCATTGATATCTAAGTCTATTTCACCAAGTGCTGAATAACAATTACTTAGCTCTATGTTAAACTTTTCCTTTATTGCTTCATCTTTCAGTTTATGACTATCAATTTTATGTGTAATTGACCTCTTCTGTTGGTTTCTAAATTTTAATCTTATTTTCCCAATGCACAGGTTGTGGTCACTATTAACATCAGCACCTCTGTATGCTCTTACATCTATTAATGATGATCTGAATTGTTGTTTAATACATAGGTGGTCAATTTGATTTGATGTTCTATCATCAGGAGATATCCATGTTGTTTTGTGGATATTTTTATGTGGGAATAATGTCCCACCTATAACTAAATTTTCTATTAAACATAATTCTATTAATCTTTCTCCATTCTGACTTGTTGTATTACAGCCTTCTCTCCCCATCACAACTAACTACAAGAAACTATATATGTTGTTTCATTATTTGAGTTTGTTTTTTTTAATTCTTCTTTTATCTAGCTGCTGATGTTCAGAGAAAGGAGATTGTTTTCAGTATACTATGGTGTCTCTAGATATTCGGTTGCTTGTTTGATTCTCTCTTCTCATAAAAGGAATGTCTTTCTTTGGTCCCACTTTGGTGTATCTGGTGGCTGTTAAAAAGAAAATTTTTGTTTGTGTTTGCATATCTTTTATTCTATCTATTCATCTTTTCCTTAGTCATCCTCCTGCCCTCTGTTCTTAGATAGAATGCTTTTGATAACATTTGATCCTGGTTTCATTCTAAATCTGTGCCCATACCATTTCATCACCAACATTATTCCATGAGACATGGTTTAATTCTGATAATTCATATCTGAATTTAACATTTGATACTCTATCTGCCCTTGTGTTGTTTATTTCCCTCAAGCACCTCGTGAGATATTGGGATTTTCTGTTTTTGGGCTTTGTTCAATATTTAACATTGATATATAGTTTGTGTTTGGCAGAAACCTATCTATCTTTCGTTCGCCTGAAGTATTGTTTATATCTGCAATGTCGTTTCCTGTATAAATGTTACTGTCTTTTGTAATTCTTGCAGTGGCCCATATAGTTTTGTCTGTAGTGTTGTATCTATGGGCCAATGGATTTTCCTCAGTCTACTATATTCAGTGCAGTCTTGAAGTATGTGTTCAGCAGTCTGGGGCGCCTGTCCACATGTACAAGTAGTTGAGGTGCCGATCTTGAATTTTGTATACATGTGACTATGGAGTCGATTGTGTCCTGTTCTGAGGCGTATAATGATAACTTGTTCATATCTATTCATATTATGAAAGGCATCCTGATTTGGGGCTTGTGGTCCTCAGATTGATTTGATTATCTGTTTCTTATGATGGTATGTAACCGGTGTATCTAGTTGTGTGCCTGTTGAACCTTCCTTTGCCAACTGATCTGCTTTCTCATTTCCTGGTATTCCACAGTGAGATGGGATCCACTGTAGGGCAACCCTGTGGTGCTTGCAGAGTTCAGTCAATATAAGGTCTGCAAATGTGGTAATTTTCTGGATTGTAGTGCCTGGAGTACTGATCTTGCATCTGTCAAAAACACTACAGGCTGTGGGCACCTCGTGAGATATTGTGATTTTCTGTTTTGGGCTTTGTTCAATATTTAACATTGATATATAGTTTGTGTTTGGCAGAAATAAGAATTAAAAACGAATTCATTTATTATAAGTTATAAGTATAAGCATTGGGTAATTTCCTAGTTTGATCAGATATATTATTTCAGTTTGGAAGAGTGATGTCCCCTAAAATATGTCTGCCAAAATACAGTGGTTCTACGCATTCTTGGCGTTGGGGTCATTACGCTGGCATGTGTCACGTCGTTTTTGTCACGCGTTATAATATATTTTTAAATATTTAACACTAAAGCTAAACCTAACCCCTGGACCCAACGCCCAATCAACAGATACTCCGAAATGATTACATGCCAGCGTAATGACCCCAACGTCAAGAATGCGTAGAACCACTGTATTTTGGCAGACATATTTTAGGGGACATCACTCTTCCAACTGAAATAATATATCTGATCAAACTAGGAAATTACCTAAGCATTGTAATGATTGTTGCTACTAACTACGACTAAGCTCAAATGTAACTGCTCACGGCCCTGAACACAATGTTAAAGTTGTGTTACTATATACAGCACACAGTGCAACAAAAAGTGTGTAGACTACACCAGCTATCACTCTACCACTGACTGTTACTGGAGTGCTACTTACCCAACGCCGGCAACGCTCTGTAAACAGCGAAATTTGACTATGATGACTACTAGGACTATCGTTGTTAAATGTTAAATGTTTATTCAGGTGGTGTAATCCTACACTCCATTTAAGTCACCCATAGTAACACGAGAAAACAGATGTGTATGTGTCGTTATGGTAAGGTCTACTCTTCATTAAATTTAAATCCTATTTAACATCCGAAATCATCCTAACAACTCACGGACTCAGGAGACCACCAGTAGCGACCCATCCAATCCTAGTTCACTCATCAACATTGTCAATGAACAACATCACTTGAAGTTGACACAATTGATTAAGTCACAGAGCTGCCGTTGAACAAAATTATAATCAATGAAACTCAAAAACAAACCGTTATCAAACCCTGCTGTGCCTGAATTTATAACGCCATGATTCGATTGATAAACAAAAGAAAGTTTCAATCACAGAATGAATTGTCCCCAGATCCCAGGCAGACCCGACCTAAACCTCCTGACCGCTGCAGTTATCTCCCCGACACTGCCAGCAGCAGCTCTCAATTCTCAGCCAAATTGACAAGTGACATCTATTGTGTCAATATGGACATCTTATCATTATTTGTATCATTCTTTGTATCATTATTTGTATCATTCATTGTATCATTATTTGTATCATTCTATGTATCATTATTTGTATCATTATTAACACTTATTGTTTAAATATACACTGCTAAATACAAATTAGAATGCTCTGTTTTGAAACGGCATGTTAACAGTTCTCAAGCGAATTTAAAAGTTACATCAATTGTTACAATATTCCTCTACTTCTTCTTCTTCTTATTCTTTTTTCCTTGCTCATCTGACTTTCAGCGTCGAGGGGAGATATAATTTGCTGTCTTTTGCACTTCTGTTCGCCTCTGCTGCTGTTATGTTTCCTAGTGCTTCTAATATTCCACCGACCCATCTTTTACGTGGTCGACCCTTGTGTCTGGTGTTCTCACAGCGTTTGTTGAAGGCTCGTTGTGTTGTGTTTTGATCTTTCTGCCTTGTCACGTGGCCAAACCATTTTATCTGTTGTTTCTTTATATATTCTATGGCGGGGGCTATTCCTAGCATTTTTTCTCAGTTCTTCATTTCTTATCTTATCTCCCAGACTGTTTCCTGTCATTCGTCTAACACATTTCATCTCAGTAGAGTTTATTTTTCTTATTGTTCTTGCATCTAGGGTCCAGGTCTGGCATTGGTAGCACAACGTTGGGATGAAGATTGTATTTATAGTGCTCGTTTAGCCCCCATAGTTATTTCCTTGGTGGACAATTGTGGTGATAACTGTCCAATTATTTTGACAAGCTTTGTTGCATCTTGATTCTACCTCTGCTGTTTGAGAATTATCGTATGTCATTAGACTTCCTAGGTATCTGAATTCCTCTACTTGTTTTAGTAGTCTGCCTTCTATAGTTATCTTGATGTTCTGTTTATTTTTGGCGACATTCATGACTTCTGTTTTGTTGATGTTGATTTTCATGTTGTATTTTGTGCCCGAGACGTTGAGTTTGTTTAAGTGTTCTTGTAGGTCTTCTATTGTTTCATGTATTAGTGCCTGATCGTCTGCAAATAGAAGCTCGTTGATCTCCTCTGTCTCTGATGGGTTGGCTAGCTTGCATATATGGTCCATGTATGTAATAAACAGTAGGGGATAGTACGCACCCCTGTCTTACACCTGATCTAACTTCGAAGTGGTCTGTGTAGCCTGCTGCTGTTCTGACCCTGCAGCTGCTGTTGATGTAGAGACTTTTAATAAGGTTGGTTAGATGTTGGCTTACTCTGTATGTTGTTAGTATCTTCCACGGTTGTTCTCTGTTTACTCTGTCGAATGCCTTTTCCTGGTCAATGAAGGCTATGCATAAGTTTTGAATGTGTTCTGCCGGTTTTTTCTGCACGCTGTTTTAATGTGAATAGTGCGTCGGTACATCCTCTGTTTTTTTTTCGGAACCCCATTTGAGAATCGCTTAACTATAGTTCTATTATTGGTCTCAGCCTTTTTTCCAAGATTTTGGCGTATAGCTTTCCTACATGGCTGAGAAGAGATATACCTCTATATTGATTACAGTCTCTTTTGCTACCTTTCTTTTTCCATATTGGTATGATGATTGCCTGTTGCCAGTCTTCTGGGGCTTGTTGGTGCCATGCTGCATGAAATATTCTATGCAGCCATTGCACTCCTGCTGCTGTTATTATTTCTATTGGAATGTTATCTATCCCTGGTGCTTTATTTCTTGGTGCATATTTGATTACTTCTTCTATTTCCTCTTTCATGATGTTGGGTTCAGTATTTGTGAGTTCTAGTGTGGTTTTTGTTGTCTTATTGGTAGTTGGTATGTTTAACAGGTCTTCAAAATATTCTTTCCATCTCTGTTGCATACATTGGTTGTTTGATATTGGTTGTCCGTCTTTGTCATTTATCAGCTCAGTAGGATCATGGTTTTCTTTTCTCGCTCTTGTGGCTTTTACTGCTTTGTAGAAATCTCTTGTGGCTGTCTTGAAGTCCCTGCTCATGTTTTGTCCGAATTCTGTCCAATTCTTTTGCTTAGCTTCTTTGATTAAAATTGTAACTCTTTCGAACAAAGGCATATTTTTCATATTTTTCTTGGTTCTTGTTCTCCCTCCAATTTTTAAACAGTTCCTTCTTTTCTTTAATTGCTTCTCTGATTGTTTCGTTCCACCACGGGGTGCTCTTTTTCCCTTCTCTTGTTCTTAGCTTCGTTCCACAAACTGTTTTAGAGATGTTAGTTACTGTTTCCTTAAATTGTTTCCACTCTTCTTCTACTGTGCATACTTCGTTAGGGAGTTTCTTGAATTCCTCTGTTAGTTTTTCTTCTAGGGTTTTCCTTGTTTCTTGATCTTTTAATTGTTTTATTTTTATTGTCTGTTCTTTTCGCTTCTTTTGTTTGTTATCGTATATTCTCTATATTTTTGGCTGTCTTAGTGTGATCATAACCATCTTGTGATTCGTGTTGTCTGTAATATTTGGGGTTACAATATTAACATCTTTTTATTATTATTTGTATTGTTATGATTATTTCTGTTGTTATTATTATTTGTATTATTACACACTTATTTTTTTTAAATATGCAATGCTGAATAAAAACAAATTAGAACGCACTGTTTTAAAACAGTATGTTAATTAATGCAGGAAATTAACAATTATCTCCCATCTGTGAAATACATTAACTATACAAAAGTGCACGGACCAGACACTTAAACTTTGGGCACATTTTAAAAATATATTTTACGTTGACGTTATTCTGTAGTCACAAACAGTCATATTTGTATATTTAGAACCTTATCTACACAGGATATAACAAGAACCAAACATTAACGACTTATCTAGACATGCATTTCCTTACATACTTGTCTTCCGTCATAGATACCTGACAAGAATTCTCAAAATTGCCGCCCAACAGGGACACAACGAATAGACTGTCCACCTATATCTTCTTCTTCTTCAGTCGATGACAAAAGGTAATGGTTATACCTCTTCTCCATCATCATATAAAGGACAGTACGTGGGTGTAACTACATTATTTTGTCATTTAAAGTAAAACTGCTATTTACACATTTTCTTGGGTCTGCCATTTACAGCTTTATCTCTTGTTGCGGGAGGTACTGAGTTAAGTGCTCTGTGTACACCGTGAGCTGTGTGTTTCATCCGTTTTGATCGTGTTTCGATAGTCCGATTGTTTACGATGAAGGATGATATCGTATGATGGAGAACAGATGGCTGTATTCACTTTCTATGCGGTTTCGCCTTATGTCTTTTGGCGTGTGCTGAGACTGCTGTAATGCGGTCTACAGCTACCTTTCTTTGTTTGGGAGATGAGTTAGTATTTCAGTTGATTCCACTGACACGGGCGGTTGACAATTATGTATTTTAATTCATTTGCAGTGATACCGGGGCCTTCTATAACAATAACAATAGCTTTATCTCCTCGCGTGTCCACACCTTCCTATCACTTGGCCCAACCCTCCCCCCGCCCCTCTTTTATATTAAGAAAAAAATTAGAGCCCCGTCACGCCAAGTGGCGTATAAAGAATACGGTGATAGTGACCATCAATTTTATAGACCTTCGGGACATGATTTTTTGGGGGTAATATGGTCGGCATTACGCCCGTGCCGCTTTACTTTCCCAGAAAAAAAAAATCCGGTACCCATTTCAGGCTGGCTTGAGAACCGTCGATCAGGATCGAACCCAACCTCTTGTCCCTTGTAGTCCAGTTCACTAACCACTGAGCTGTCGCGGCTCTCTCTTTGTTTTCTTCTTCTACCTTTCAGCTCCCTGTGGAGCATAGGTCTTCAACAAGCACTTTCTAAGTCGTTCTGTTTCTTGCCATTCTTTTAAGATCATTTCATGTCTTCCCCATCATCTTCATCGCTGCTTCTATCTGTCTTCTCCAAGAATTCCTTGGTCTTCCACTTTGTCTTTTCCCCCTGGGGATTCCCAAAAAGGGCCTGTTGTGTAATACTCTCAGTTGGCTTCCGCAGTGTGTTTCCTATCCAGCGCCATCGTCTTTGCTGTATCTCTTCTTTTTTTTATGAATGACCTATGACCTATAAATTCTACCTCCCCCCCCCCCCCCTCCTCTTTTAGCCGTTGTCTACACATAACCTAAGTACGTGGAGATGTTATCCTTTCCATTCTGCCCGATCCTTGTGTTGCTATCTCTCGTCAAGTTTCTCATTACCTGTCCAGGTGTTCGTTAGGTGAGAACCTGTGACCTCAACTACAAAACAACATTTCTCATTACCTGTCCAGGCGTTCGCTAGGTGAGAACCTGTGACCTCAACTACAAAACAACATTTCTTTTCTATAAATTGTCTCTGTCTTTGTTTTACCAGTTTTAATTACTTTTCTAACATGTAGATTAGTAATTTCCCTTGCGTGTCCTTTCGTTTTTGTTGTCCCTGTTTTCGGAGGAAGGCCGAAACGTCAATAATGTATATAATATTGTCCTCTTTTGTAAAGCTGTAACCTTACACTGTGTTAAATTATCACTTACCAGCTTTACCGCAGCACTGCAATTATTTACATGTTCTCTGAAACGTTCCTTTATTTGTTCCTGTCTCTCGTGATTCATGATTATATCAAGAAGTTACGATGGTAGTTTTCTGTTGCCTTCCGTCGATTTGTTTACGGTTGGCTCCGCTAGCCTTTGACTAAAAAGTTGCACCTACGAGGCGAGAAGTTCTTTTACTCTCTCTCTCTCTCTCTCTCTCTCTCTCTCTCTCTCTCTCTCTCTCTCTCTGCGACCAGGACGCAATCAGAGTAGGATTCCAGACTCTCACATGAAGTCAACTGTCAGGTTAAGTGTGTTGATCGCCCCCACAGGCAGAACATCACAATTAAATCCTGCCAGATCCACTCTGATTGAACACCCGTTAAAACGTTGCATTGTGTTCTGCGCCAGTGGCCCAGTGCATCCGATTTCAGTCAGCATTTTATTCAGGTTTGCATTCCTTAGCCTTTGATTGTCCCAAATCTTCCTTATCTTTTCTGTAGGGGGATTCTGCCCTTAGATGGTTGAATCTGGGAACAATGTTAACCTCAGATGGTAGATATACAACAGAGGGGAGAGGCAGAATGGCTCAGACATACGCAGCTTTCTAGAAAATGAGGAAGATACCGTGTAAACAATTGTTGGCATTACAAACAAGAAAAAGAGTTCTTGAATGTTGTGTAGAGCTAGTCTCAACAGACGGATGTCAATCATGGACAACAGGACAAAAGACAAGAAAATCACTGGAGGCTGTGGAAATGTGGTTTTTACAGAAGAATGTTGAAAATACCGTGGACAACTAAGAAAAGTAATGAAAACGTTATGAGAGGGTCAGACATCGGATCTTACTCTCAAGAGAGGGCCAAAATCATAACTTACTCTCCAGAGAGGGCCAGACATCATATCTTACTTTCCAGAGAGAGACAGTAATTGGATCTCACTTCCCAGAGAGGGCCAGACATCAGGTCTCACTCACCAGAGAGGACCAGACATCGGATCTCACTCCCCAGAGAGGGCCAGACACCGGATCTCACTCTCCAGTGAGGGCCAGACATAGGATCTTACTCTCCAGAAAGGGCCAGACATCGTATCTTACTCTCCAGAGAGGGCAAGACATCGTATCTTACTCTCCAGAGAGGGCCAGACATCGTATCTTACTATCCAGAGAGAGCCAGACATCGGATCTCACTCCCCAGAGAAGATCAGACATCGGGTCTCACTCCCCAGAGAGGGCCAGACATCGGGTCTCACTCCTGAGAGAAAGTCATTCATCGGGTCTCACTCCCAAGAGAGGGCCAGACATCGGGTCTCACTCCTGAGACAGGACCAGACATCGAATCTCAGTACCCAGAGAGGGCCAGACATCGGATCTCACTCCTGAGAGAAGGCCAGACATCGGGTCTCACTCCCCAGAGAGGGCCAGACATAGGGTCTCACTCCCCAGAGAGGGCCAGACATAGGGTCTCACTCCCCAGAGAGGGCCAGACATCGGATCTCACTCCCCATAGAGGACCAAACATCGGGTATCACTCCCCAGAGAGGACCAGACACCGGATCTCACTCCCCAGAGAGCCCCAGACATCGGAACTCACTCCCCAGAACCTGCCGGAGGGTTAAGCCATAAGGAAACCATAGATATGAATTTCTCTTAAATTTCGACCAACTGTGGTTTGAATCAAACCTGGATCTTTCAGGTTCAGGGCCCGACGACTATCTTTTAAATTTACTACTCTTCTTCTTCTACTTCTTCTTCTTCTTCCTTTCAGCTCCCTGTGGAGCATAGGTCCTCAACAAACGCTTTCAACACCCTGTGGAGGATAAGTCTCCAACAAACATATTCAACTCCCTGTGGAGCATAGTTCTTAACAAACAAACACTTTCCACTCCCTGCGGAGTATCATCATCATCATCAAGTACCGGGCCTACTGGCGTAGGTGATCATGTCTCTCCACAACTTTCGATCTCGGCAGCTATTTATCATTTCTGTTGTTGACCTTCTGCCAAGCCATTCTCTTAAGCTGTCTGTTATTTTTTTCTCTTTGCTTCGCTCTATCTCTTCGTCCCTCAATTTTCCCAGTTGTTACAATATATTCCAGTTTTTCTCTTCTCATTACATGGCCAAAAATGATGATTCGTGGCGATTCATGATTGTACAAAGAAATTACGACAGTGGTTTTCTGTTGCCCTCCGTCGCATTGTTTACTGTTGGCTCCGCTAGCCTTGAACTAAAAAAGTCTCACCCACAAAGCAGTGGGGTTGTTTTACTTCGGGGTACCCTCCCTTAGCCTTTTACTCTCCCGAGCTTACCTGCAAGGCAGCAGGGCAGCCACATGTTGTACTGTTTACTGCATACAGTAGCAGGTAAAATTACCTGACCTGACCTACACTGCGGAGTATAGGTCTTCAAAAACACTTTCCAAGCATTTCTGTTTTTTACTATTCTTTTAAGATCATTCCACGTCTTCTCCATCATCTTCATCTCTGCTTCCACCTGCGCAGTTGCTTCTACCAACGACGAATTCTCTTCACGGTCCGCCTTTAAAAGAATCGTTAAATGGGCGTAGATTCATCATCATCATCATGTGCCACACAGGTTGGTGTAGGCGATGATGTCCTTCCACAATCTTCCATATACAGTGCATCGTATCAGTTCTGTTGTTGACTGTTTTCCATGCCATGACACCAAACTATCTAGTATTTCCTCTCTTTGTCGTCCGCGATCTCTTTTTCCTTTTATTTTGCCAGTTGTAACCAAGTATTTCAACTTTCCTCTTCTCACGATGTGCCCAAAAAATGTTGATTGTTTCTTTCTGATGTTTTTTTAGTAGCTAGCTCCCTTTTTGTGTTGGCCTCTTTTAGAATTTCCTAGTTGGTCTTTTTAACTGTCCAGGGAACTTTCAACATTCTTCTGAGAAATCCCATCACTGTGGCTTCTAATCGTCGTTTCATTTGTTTGTCTACTGTCGATGATTCGCTTCCATAGGTCAGAATTGGTTCTATATACCACCGATGAACTCTCTTTCTCACCTCTATTGACATAGATCTGTTGCATAATATATTTTTCATTTTCTGAAATGCTATTTTGGCCTGGCCTATTCTGCTTTTTATTTCTGTGGTGCATCTTTCATCTGATGTTATTATTGTGCCCAATCAAGTATTTGAAACGTTGCTGGTTTCTGATTTGTCCTCTTTATTGTGTAGAGATTGCCGCCCAATAAATCCGGCTTCTGTGTGCCATTATAGTAGTTGCGACAATAAAACCAGATGTGTAATTATTTATGACTCAAGTAGCCAACGATGATTCACATTCCCGTCTTCATGTATTGATACTCGTCATAGCAACAGCCAGTAGGCTTCTGCCTCGACCGCCATGATTGGAAAAATGAAGGAGGAGCACTCCTGATGATAACATCATCATCATCGTGTGCCTTCTCCGCAACGAAGGTTGGCTACCATGGATCGCCATTCTACTCTGTTTCTTGCTTTGATGGTGCAGGCTGTCATAGATTGACTTGACCATCTTTTGATGTTACTCGTCCATGTTAGTCTTGGTCTGCCTCTGCCTCTTTTACCTTGTATTTTTCCTTCCAATATTACTTTTAGTATGCTGTTGTGTCTTTTAACATGCCTTAAAAATTTCATTTGTCTTGTCTTAACTGTATTTAGTAGTTCTCTTTTTATTTTCAGTTGTTTTAAAACTTTATTGTTTGTTATCTTTTGTTTCCATCCAATTCTACCTATTCTTCTATAAATCCACATTTCAAAGGCTTCAATTTTCTGTTCTGTTTTCTTGTCTAATGTCCATGTTTCTGCACCATACAGGAATATTGAGAAGATGTAACATTTTGCCATTCTTAGTTTCAGCCCTGCTGATATTTGTTTTGTTGTTAGTATATTTTTCATGGCATTAAAATTACTTTTTGCCATACCTATTCTTTTGTTTATTTCAATTTTACATTTTCCATCATTGGTTATAGTATGTCCCAGGTAGTTGTAACTCTGGACTGTCTCCAGATGTATTCCCTCAACTGTGATATTTAATTGTAGGTCTTGAGAATTTTCTTTGTTTCTCAGATGATAACATCACCTATTTAAAAAAATTGATACAGATAAACATTAAATTGTTTCAATGATTCGCTTCTATGCGTGTTTTTGTACAAAGATAATAAAAACTTAAACAGATAAAAAAAAAAAACAAAGTGTTAAATACAGTTTTTTGTTAAATTTTATTTTGCGTACGTCAGCTTTCACCTCTGGCAAAGTCCCTGGAGACTATGAACTGCAATTTGCGTGTTAATCCCTTTTACCCTGGCAGCCGTGTGCACTAGGGTCCCTCGCCGCACATGCAGATAACTCAGTCTTCAGGAGTACTCATATTAATTTTTTTTTTCCGTCGATGAGTAACAGACGTTTCAAGCTGGGTCTCGCTTCTGGGCACAGGGGTGGTTGCCGCAGAGAGAAATCATAAATAAAAATCCCAATAGGTGCTGACGGGATTTGAACTCACAACCTCTCTGTCTCGAGACCTTTACTCGAAACCAACCAGTCCCCCATATGGTTGTATAAGAACTACTAATCTGATTTGCCCATCTAGATAAATACCCTGAGATTCCTTGCCATACGAAGAACATATTACAAGTGAAGAATATAAAAGAAAAAGAGGCAGGCCTAGAGTAAGATGGGACGGACAGCATTAAACAAACGCTACAACATCAATGAGGAAGTTCTCAGAGAGGCCAACACAAAAAGGGAGCTCTTAAAAAACGCCAGAAAGAAACAATCAACATTATTCGGGCACATCATGAGAAGAGGAAAGTTGGAATACTTGGTTACAGCTGGCAAAATAAAAGGAAAGAGAGATCGCGGACGACAAAGCGAGAAAATACTGGATAGCTTGGTGTCATGGCATGGAAAACAGAGTCAACAACAGAACTGATACGATGCACTGTAGATAGAAGATTGTGGAGGGACATGATCGCCTACGCCAACCGGTATGGCACATGATGATGATGATGACAACAACATCAAATGACAATGAATGAAGCCGCCAAAAGGGCGATAACCAGAACTTTATACCTTCCTCGGCATCCAAACAGGTACAAGAGGAAGTAAAGAAAGAAGGAAAGAAGGAAAGAAGGAAAGATAGAAGGACAGAAAGAAAGAAGGAAAGAAGGAAAGAAAGAAAGACAAAAAGAAGAATAGAAAGAACGAAGAAAGGAAAGAAAGAAAGAAAGAAGGACAGAAAGAAAGAAAGTAAGAGAGAAAGAAAAAAAAGAATGAAAGAAAGACAGAAAGAAAGAAGGAAAGAAGGGAAGAAAGAAAGACAAAAAGAAGAATAGAAAGAACGAAGAAAAGAAAGAAAGAAAGAAAGAAGGACAGAAAGAAAGAAAGTAAGAGAGAAAGAAAAAAAAAGGAATGAAAGAAAGACAGAAAGAAAGAAGGAAAGAAGGAAAGAAAGAAAAAACAAAAAGAAGAATAGAAAGAATGAAGAATGGAAAGAAAGAAAGAAGGACAGAAAGAAAGAAAGTAAGACAGAAAGAAAGAAAGAAAGAAGGAACGAAAGAAGGACAGAAAGAAAGAAAGAAAGACAGAAAGAAAGAAGAATAGAACACCCTGATAATACCAGATATGAAGCTGCCAGCGATTCACAGCAGAAGGCTTGCACCAGGATCGGTGAACTAGAACTATCCAGATCCCACTCCACCTCTTTGCGGTGCCTCTAGTAACAGACTAACCAGTGCAGTCTGGCCAGGTGAGTAGAGATTGAAGAGGGAAGGCAGCCCGGTATAAAAAAATAACACGCTGAAGTCGGATGTGTTGGGCTGTAAGACGCAAATATCACAGCGTATATACGCCAACGTTGCGTCCTTTTAAATGTGGATGACAAAATGATGTATTCCTGTAGTCTTTGAGTGAGCGCAAGCAAACCTGCAAGCAAGCAAGAAAGAAAGAAAGGAAGAAGGAAAGAAGGAAAGAAAGGAAGAAGGAAAGAAAGGAAGAAGGAAAGAAAGAAAGAAAGAAAGAAAGGAAGGAAGAAGGAAAGAAAGAAAGGAAGAAAGGAAGAAGGAAAGAAAGGAAGAAGGAAAGAAAGGAAGAAGGAAGAAAGAAAGAAAGAAAGAAAAAAAAGAAAGAAAGAAAGAAAAAGAAAGAAAGAAAGAAAGGAAGGAAGGAAGGAAAGAAAGAGAAAATGAAAGAAAGAAAGAAAGAAAGAAAGAAAGGAAGAAAGAAAGAAGAAAGAAAGAAAGAAAGAAAGGAAGGAGGAAAGAAAGAAGAAAGGAAAGAAAGGAAGAAGGAAAGAAAGAATGAAAGAAAGAAATAAGGAAATAAAGAACGAATGAAAGAAAGAAAGAAAGAAAGAAAGAAAGGAAGAATGAAAGAAAGAAATAAGGAAAGAAAGAAAGAATGAAAGAAAGAAAGAAAGGAAAGAAAGAAAAGAAGAAAGAAAGAAAGAAAGAAGGAAGGAAAGAAAGAAAGGAGGATAGAAGAAAGAAGGAAAGAAGGAAAGAAAGAAAGAAAAAGAAAGAAAGAAAGGAAGAAGGAAAGAAAGAAAGGAAGAAGGAAAGAAAGGAAGAAGGAAAGAAAGAAAGAAAGGAAGAGGAAAAGAAAGAAAGAAAGAAAGAAAGGAAAGAAAGAAAGAAAAAAGGAAAGAAAGAGAAAATGAAAGAAAGAAAGAAAGAAAGAAAGAAAGGAAGGAAGAAGAAAGAAAAAAAGAAAGAAAGAAAGAAAGAGAAAAGAAAGGAAGAAAGGAAAGAAAGGAAGAAGGAAAGAAAGAAAGTATGAAAGAAGGAAAGAAAGAAAGAAAGGAAGGAAGGAAGGAAGGAAGGAAGGAAGGAAGGAAGGAAGGAAGGAAGGAAGGAAGGAAGGAAAGAAAGAGAAAATGAAAGAAAGAAAGAAAGAAAGAAAGAAAGAAAGAAAGGAAGGAGGAAAGAAAGGAAGAAAGGAAAGAAAGGAAGAAGGAAAGGAAGAATGAAAGAAAGAAATAAGGAAAGAAAGAACGAATGAAAGAAAGAAAGAAAGAAAGAAAGAAGGAAAAGAAAGGAAGAAGGAAAGAAAGGAAGAAAGGAAGAAGGAAAGAAAGGAAGAAGGAAAGAAGGAAAGAATTCCTTTCCAAAAAAGGACGTTAAATTGGCGTAGGTGAGTTGTGTCGTTGCTTACATCAAACAGCAATATTTTGTGCCTTTCGGCCAAACGATTCAGTTTTCAACCCGGGATATTTGGTAACAAACGAGGAAATTAGAGAAATCGTCAATCAACCACTAATATCTTCAGTAATCAAGAAAAGACGATGGTCATATGTTGGACATGTGATGAGAAGAGATAATAACCTAATAACAAAGCAAGCCCTCATGTGGGAAACAACAGGTAAGAGGAAAAGAGGAAGACCCAGAGAGACATTGAGAAGAACACTGATGAG